>JAVKLF010000083.1:9549978-9560279 GCA_034783495.1 Millerichthys robustus | reverse complement strand
ATTTCTATGATGTTAAAATCTGAGCTGAAACAGTTCACGTCAACTTTACCTTATAAGACAAATTTCTGAAGGGTTTCTAATGCCTGAAGTACTTAACTACAATCACGAAGCCCCCCTGTGTTAAATTGCCTCTGACTAGAAAATTGTTCTTCTATTATCACACAGGCAAAGGAAGTTTTAGTTAAAACCATTAATACAAATAGTTTGATGATCATTAGTAAAACAATAAAAGCTAGTAATAAAAGAGCAAACACAAAAATGCATGCTGCTTAAAAAGCATCTATATAACCCAAGGCTCTACAAAGCAGCTGTGTAGTCGTTCGTTATTGTGCCAAAATATTTGAATAAATGTGTTTTTTGTTGTTTTACCTGCTGCATTACGTTCTGAAATATAAGAATGCGTCTTTTGTGTGGTGGGCGGGTTTTTTTTTATTCATTTCTTCATCAGAATCTGTTTCTGCTTTTTATAGAAGAGAGAAACATTCCCTTACGTGCTGCCTAAAATCACACCATAAACACCTGAGTTTAAGAGATGAAGACTTGAGCTGTCTATTCCAGTTACAACACTTTGCAACAGTTTTAAACTTTTCTGCCCTGATGAATCTGCACATTAGCGGTGTGGAACAAGGCACCGCCATTATAGAGGGAAACAGCATTTTGATAATTGAAAACGTTGATGGCATCAACAGCACTGAGCTCCTAAACTGTTTTGGCTGATACTGATTTGGCTAGAAGTGTTTTTCTCTGGTTACCCTCAGCAAGGTTTTGTAATAAGGTCTTCTGTCTCCTTATTCTAAATTACACAGTAATGATTTAAACAAGATTTAAACAATAATAAATTTCCCTGCTATTCTGTATAAATTATATACCAACAATGATGAAATAATATCACTGATGTATTACTTTCTACAAATAATTGCCTTTTTTGGTCAAACTATGCACTCCTATCATTATGTACACGTACACCTTCTTACATAGAAGAACTCTTTAAATTAAATTTATAATAAATCGTTTGGTGTATGTACTGTATAAGAGTGTTAGCAAGAAACCGGATGCTTGTGAACTGCAAAGAACAAGGAGAAACAACCATTACAGTCAAGTCAAAGTCAAAGTTTGTAGTGTTTTCAAGAGGAATGAGGCTTCAGTAGCCAGCTGTTGCTCAATAAGCCGTGGCCTCTGTCCATTAGGCCAGAGGAGTTAATAAGACATGAGACAGGCCAGAACCAAGTGAGAAATGAAGGTCATTGAGTCACCAAGCAGACTGCATCCATCCATGAGGGCCAGCATTTCACACAGTCCACAGGTTTCTGAAGCCAGCACACAGACACAAACTGTAATTTGCACTGGCTGACTGAAAAGGCTGGAGTCCACAGGCTGAAATTATTCTCAAACCACAACATTTCCCAAAAGCTAACCCTTTTAAACAGAAGACATCATCTGACTAACACTCAGCTTTTCCGCCTGACCTATTATCACTTAACAGGATGACCCTGACCTCAAAGACAGACATTCATGATTTCATGGCTAGTTTAACTTTCCGTTGTGTTATTGTTGTTACTCCACCACATACAAACCCTACTAATCACCTTTGCCACGCTCACTCACCATCATTCAAATGCCAAACCATTATACTGACAGAACTCTGGATCATTTCCTGTCATTTCAGGTGTTCTGTTAATTGAATCAACACAAATCAAAGCTCATGGATAATCCAAAACGAAAATCCATTTACCTCCATCCTAATAAACCATCAGTGTGGTGGCATAATTTGTACGGAAACCCACATGCAATTTTCTGCATGGGAAACAGGACAATGATTTGCAGTTTTGAGGCATTTTGGCCTTTCTGTGATAACGCCTGAGGAAATGCTATGCTCACTCTCTGCCTGCCTTGACTTCTCTGTATCTGACTGTAAAGTCAAACTCTGACCAGTCCACTGTCTTATATAATGAACAACTGTATGCATCTACAACAAAGTTCCTGTAAGACTACTCTGGCATTAGCAAGTTCAAAACCTGTTCAGTGCGGGATCAAAGCAAGTGCAGACCATACTGGTTGTACTGTAGATTGATCGACTGATGATAGCCTTTTCTGCTGGGGCTCCTCAGTGTAATGGACCAACTATGAATGAGTTTGTTTGTTCTTGAGTGAGGAGAACTATGCAGTTTCTACAGGGACTTTACATTAGTTCCATTGATTGAGTCGACCATCTGCCCACCATTAACCCCAGAACCCTCCTTCTCTTTTCAGGCTGGACAATTTGCTTAATATGGCCTATGGCGTAAAGAGGTAATTAAAAACTTCACCAAATGCCAGATGTCTGTGTTGACTCAATGATTTTTCAGCATATTTTTTATGTTCTTTTTCCCTAATTTGTATTTTTTGTGTTTTTGCGGTCACTTTAAGTTTGACAATTTTTTCAAGGTCAACAGCATTTTTGGTTCTTTGATTTGGTTGGGCTTCTATTTTTTTTTCTTTTAACTTGAAATGGCATTTTAAACCCTCCCAACCACTTCAGGTGTAATAAACAGAAGCAGTCTTTGTTTTTTAGTGCTGATGACTTTGCTTTGTTTTGATTATGACAAGTGATGGTTTGTGGATTGTTTTGGGTTGATTCTGTGCACAGAACAGATTTCTTTTCTTTAGTGTACAACTTTTAATTTTTAAGTCTGTGTTTTGTTTTGTTGGGGGTTTTTTCTGCAGGATTCAGGTTCTCCAACCTTGTCGCTTTGTAACTATAGCTTGAAAGAAACATCCTTTTAGGCATATTCTGAATTTGTTGTTTGAATGTACTATTTTTGTACCTTGACCATCACTTGTAAACACAATATTCTTTGTAATCTATGTCATCTTTGTGTAAGACGTGACGAAAGTGTATGACTATCCCTAAATTCTTTGTAATTCAGGTCTTACGTAGATCAGAGAATGAGACTTGAGATGAGGTTGGATTAACTTGGATCCCTGCTGGAAACAGGAAATGCTGTTTCACTGCAGATCGCTCAAGCTTTGCTTGGCACTGCTCTGCCTAATTTTCTTTTGCCTCCATCTTTCAATTTGCTTTCCTGCTATCATATACTGTATGTTACATAACTCTGAACAGCAGTGACAGTAGTGATAGATGTTTGATGTGCTGACAATGGTATATCGCATGTTACAAACACAAGGAACACAATCAGTCAGTTGGCTGAGTATGTCAGAATTGTAGCAGAAGTGGAGAGTTTTTATTGGCAAAAAAAAACTTTTTTGTTGTCAAATATCAATATTCAGTTTTTTGGTAAATACAGATCAAACGTTAGAGTCACAAATTTTCCCCTCAATGCATGCACTTCACATAATTTCCTGAAAGTGACAATGGTGTCTGATTCAGCTGTGCTGAATATATTGAATGTCATCAAGTCACGAGTAAGTACTGAGTAATCTTAGTGTTAAGAGATGGAACGGTTTAGATTTAGAAAGGACAGAATACATATTTGGTCAGCTACTCTGTTGCTATGCAACCTCTGTTCTCATTTGTAATATTGGCCAGTGTTTCATCATACTATGATGGCTGTACTCAAATATGTTTCCACCCATTCACACACACACACACCACAGATATCCTGACAGCAGTGGTGTCAGCCACACTCCGAACCATTTTCACAACACACCCACTGACCTAAAAACACTATCCTATGTTTACATTTTTCTCACCTAGCAGCAGATGTGTTTTTTTTAATACTCTGTGCTTCAGGTGGAGGAAATATTACAAGATTCTTAAATGATCAACCTTGTATTTGTTTGTTTGTTTGTTTAAAGAAATGCTGTTTGTGAAATTTTGCGATGAAAGTAAAGAAAAACATCGGTGTATGAAAAAAATCTACTTGTACACTTAAAGAGCTAATTATTCTAGTAGCTTCTTTTAAAATCAAAACAAAGACAAAAGTCAGAGATAGACTTCACAGGACCGAAGTCAGGCAGCAAGGTCGTAGTGATTGCCGACCATATATAGTCACTTGAAACAGAAGGCTTAAGGCAGCAAGCAGAGCTATCGATCAGTGCCACGAGTTCTGCAATAGAAGAGTCCAGAATACCCTGCATAAAGGGGAGGAATACACTTTGTACCTTAATACCACTGGGCTGTGAAGTGCTTCCATTTTCCATTTAGTTTGCTCCCCATTTTCTCCCTCTTTTTTCTTAAGAAAGCAGCCTTCTCTGAGACAGCTGCAGCAAAGCGGAAATCTCAATTAAAGCGCTTCCAATAATGCCTACAGTAGTTTCTTGGAAAGAAGTGGCATAAGAAATGAACCTTTTTATTTCATTTACCTTTTATTTATAAGTGGTGGGATTTTTTTTCTCTCCTCCGTTTTCCTTTTAGCGAAAAGGCAATTAAATGAAGTCAGCTGAGGATTCAAATCTTTTGCATCACAAGAAAAAGGCGAAGATTATGAGGCAAATGAGAACACATTTAGCAGGCTGGTGCATGATCTTTGATGAATTTCTAGCAATGGTTTAATTCAACAACTTCCTGCAATTTGGCACAGAAAGAAGCCACTTGAGGACACAAAAACAGAAGATTCATCTGCGTCTTTTTCAGCCGAAGTGTAGCTCAGCACAGGGAGCAGAGTCGTCAGTCCTGACAGGAGCCCGTTCAGAGCTGATGAGCACTGGGACAGTTTAGTTCCAGTTATTAAGTCACACCCATGCCTGCTGATTCAGACGTTACAAGATTTGTTTGAACTGTTTTAGGTGGGGTTCTTTGGAGAGGTTATGTGTGCTCAGTATTTCACCTGCAGCAGATAGCAATCAGAGTGAAATCAGTTTAAAGAATCAGTAAAAATGAACAAAGTTGAAATAATGGTCCTGCTGCATTCAGACGATGATGCCCTGTTTTATCAACTTCCCCTACACTGCAGCTGAAATACTTTGTTGATGCTCAGAGACTTGTGTCCTGCCATCAACTATTTATTAGATAAGTCTCTAAGTTCTACCAAGCCCCTGAGTGCCTCTGTGTTTAATTACGTTATTAAACACATGTGTAAAGTTGGAAATGCCTCAGCCTCAGAAGTGCGCTGGTAGTTCGGCGCCCCACCGTTTATGTGATTAATTTACAATAAAAGTGTGTAATTCATGTGCAGTAGTGATGTCTAACATTATTAAACACATCCTCGCCATTCCTCTTTGTGCCAGAGGAGGAGGTGTCTGATGTGTGCTCAGTTCCACGTTTGTTAGGATGTTTAAAGGAAAGGAGGGCAGAAATATGCGTGCACTTGGTTTAGTAAATCTGAATATTTCTGTGCACTTTTCCAATTTGGTCCACAGTTTAATTCCATCCATCCATACATCCATCCATCCACAGATAGGCTGAGCTGCTTATAACCTCTTCATAGAAACACTTTAGAAAATTTGAGCCGTTTCGTTTAAACTACAGGGTTTTAGTTTTTACTGTACTTGATGATTCATCTGAGGAAAGTGTGGACTGCAGGTTAGCTTTGGTTTGATGGGGTACGTGTAGACAGTGGCTTACTATGAACTTTTTTCACTGTAAAGGGAAACTGTTACATTGTATGCCCTGTTTTGTTCTGCTAACACCGTCTTCTTTCCTATCACTCTGCCTCCTCTTGCAGGTTCTCTCCCATCACCATTGACAGCATGACCAGCCTGGTTGGCATGAACATCCCTGGGCACACAGGCACCGGTTGGTGCATCTTTGTGTACAACCTGTCCCCAGATTCAGACGAGAGCGTGCTCTGGCAGCTGTTCGGGCCGTTCGGGGCCGTCAACAATGTCAAGGTTATCCGTGACTTCAACACCAACAAGTGCAAAGGCTTCGGCTTTGTCACGATGACGAATTACGACGAGGCGGCCATGGCCATCGCTAGCCTCAATGGCTACAGGTTGGGCGACCGTGTCTTGCAAGTCTCCTTCAAGACTAACAAGACACACAAATCCTGAACTTTTGACAGGTAGAAGCAGACGCCCTACGCCTTTGTCTGCTACAAAATTGCCCCCAACCCCTCCCTTCCACTACTCGTCCCTTAGCTGCTTCAGTCACTACCACTACTACCCGATTACAGCCATCCAACAAAGCAAACTCAAACTACACCTGGAACAGATCGACCAACAAACCGTCCAACAAATTGAACTATAAATGGCTTATATTATAACTTTGGACCTATAAGCCAATGTTGCCTGAGTATTACAAAAATTAAATGACAAAAATGTTCACAAGTTTTCAGAAGCTCCTGTGATTACACAGACTTCTCTTTATTGTATATTATTTTTGTTTGTTGTGGTTGTTAAGACGATTTTTTCTCTCTTCTGTGTAAAACAGTAGCAATTTCTTGTATCCCCTTATTTTAGAGAAAAAGAAGAATGTCCTTTTTAGGCTGGAACCTTTTCTCGGTCTTGATTCAGGATTTAATTTTCTTTTGTAAATCCGGATCCACTGTCGTTGTTATTATACACCTCCCTGTCAGAGAAAGGGAGGGGCTGTTTTTTAGTGAATCCATTCATTCATTTGTAGCGTGTTTTAAAACTTTCCCCTTATTGAATATAGATGGGATCCCAGAATCCCAGTAACTCAGATATAGAAGAAAAAAAAACAATTTCTAACATTGTTTTGTTTTGTATCGCAAGCAAAACATAATGTCTTTCCTCACTGGGTTTCAGGGAGATGGGGCGAGGGAGGGGATGGGTTAGCTTTCCTGATGATACGTTCAGTAATTTAAGAAAAAAAAAACATACACACATAACACTGTTGCCAAAGAGAAGATCTCTTTGCTTGGAAAAAAATGCATTTAGAAAAAGATAAAAATAAATAGAAAGCTCTATTTTTATAAATGATAATTAAAATAATTATTGAAGAATTTTTACAGGAATCTGGATTTGAAAAAAAAGAAAAAGAGAAAAATATTTTGACTGGCTAACAAAGTGGGGGCCGCGGCGGGTGGGAGGGAGCACCACCTTGTCTCGTCGTTCTGCCGTGGTACTTTATAGGATCAAAAGGTTGCTTTCTTTCTTTCTTTTTTATTTTGTTTGTTTTTTTTTGGGTGAATCCGAGTTGGTTGTGTTTTTGTAGACCAGGCAGTTTTGTGAAAAAAAAAGGGATGCAAACTGAGGCAGGTGATTTTGGTAATTTTTCACACATGTACTAGTGCGTAATTATTCAACAGCGATACCCAAAAGGGAAGGGAAAGGGGTCTTTCCGAGACCTGACAAACTTTATAATTAAGAGCCCAAAGCAAGAAGACCCTTTGTCCACTTGTTTTGTTTTTTTTTTCCTTTTTGTCATCAGTTAGTATAGGATATCAGTACAGATATATTCACATATATACATTTAAAGAGCGCACTATACATTATATATCTTTTGTTTTGTTTTGCTCCGAATTTGTGAACTTTCATCTGAAAAAAAAACTTCCTTTTAGCGATCAACAGTAGGTGCTAAACTACATTATTCACATATCTTAAATATTCAAGTTTGCTGTCCTATGTGTTGTTTAAAGAAAAAAAGTACTTTGATGTTTGCATTCAAATGAGCTCCTTGTTTTCTGTTTGACATTTGTTTAATGTTGGCCCAGAAATCTGGTGAGGCTGTTTCTTTGCTGAATTACTAGATTATATGAAATTTGGGGCCTTGTAAGAATCACTAAACAAAATTGTATTTATTTGTTATGTTTGTTTGTTTTGTTTTTGGCTTGTTGACTTTTAGGTTACTCGCTGAGCGTGAAACGTTTGTCAAAACTTAATGATGATTAGCTAGTTCCGTTAGTCTAGATATTTTCCTCAAACAGAATCTATGACAACTGTGTCTTTCTTTGCTGTGTACAAATAGATATATATAAATATATATAGTCTACATTTGTTTTACAATATCTACTGTATCTGAGTTGTCACTGTTCTTTCATTTGAGCTTGTCTTTTTCATATGACGATTTATTATGAAGTGGTGGTTCAGTTGCTTAGAAAAAAAAATTGTGAGGAACTGTTCAATTGTTGTCATGTTGCTTGTGGAGAAAAAAAAATTGGATTAACTTTCAGTTAAATACCGCGGCAAAAGAAATCGAACAAAAAGCCTAAGATAATTGTATTTAATAGTTTATTTATTTATTTTCAAACTATTTATTTTTTATTTGTATTTATTATATATTTATTAATGACCTAATTTATAAGTGTATTTATGTATTTATTTGTTTCACTGTCTATGTATTTGCGTGATTCTGGTACAGGGAGGGGGGTGTTTCTGAGCAAAAGGGAACAAAGCGACAAGTGGAGAGGCTCTTCCAGTAGTCCACTGCACTGAGAGGACTTTTAGTACGTTTGTGCTTTGTACCAATATATCAAAATTACCATATTAAAAAAATCTAAAAGTCAAGAAAACTGAAAAAAATTGTCTGGAGGGTTGGGGGACGCTCTTCCCTTATTACTAGAAACAGTTACTCGCTATGCATAACCTAGTTAATAGTTAAATTTGCTATTGCTTTTTTCCTTGTCTTGTTAAAAATGAAATCTTTAGATCTTTTTCAATAAAGTTTAGTCTTAATAGAATGTTATAAACAGTCGTTCTGGTTCAATATAACCTGTGATAAGTTTGTGTAGTTTTTAAAAAAAAGCCACTCCGTCCACACCCTCCCTCCACTTACTACCGCTTTGTGATGAAACCTTATGCAAAAACGTGGGTCTGAAAGCATAGTTTTCTGTTTTTCAGTGAACATTTTATTCAATATTCAGCTCGTAGAGACAGAAAAAGGTTTTAAAAGTTGTTGTTTGAGTGTCATTCATTGCATGGGACTAAATCAATCAAAGTCACTGAGAAGTCAAAAAAATATTTTTGAGATCATGTTTTCAAATGACATACCAACAAATCTTTAAAGAAGACGAGTTGTTACCGTTGCACACTAAACTGCTATTTACAGCAGCTGTTGCTATATTTAAGAAATACTCTGGAGGTATAAAAAAGGGATTGTGTCAATTCTATATTTTATATACATTAATATGATATATATTATATATTTTGAAAGGTAAGGGAATCGTTCCAGAAATATAAATATGAAAAATTGGATTTCTGTTTGTTTGTTGCTAAGACTTGAAAACATGAAGGAGGTGTGTGGATAGCAGTTGAAATACTCAGCCGCATGCTCACATCCTTTTCTCCCAACACCTCACTCATCTGGAAAAAGCCGGGTCATCTCGACATCACCCCCATCATCCAATCACCGCCTGCGCCATCCGAGTCGCAAAGTGTTCTCATGTCCCAACAGCAACAAACCAACCAGACCCCTTCATGCTCCTCGCTGCCGTTGGGAGCTTGAAATATGCAACGACCCCAGTAGAATGTTCTGACATGTGAGTTTCCTACACGGTGTGACTTTTAAACTCTTGTGATGTGTGCGCGTGTGTGCGTGCGTGCATGTGTGCACGTTGGTATGCATGTTTATGTAATATTCCACATGTTTGTTAGCTTGGAGCAGATGTGTAGACGTGTATGTGCAGTGCAAACCTTTTGTCCGGTGCCCAAGTGTGCGTCTGTTTGAGTGCATGTGTGCGAGTATCTGTCAGGGGTGATTGTTCAGTGTGTGTGTGTGTGTGTGTGTGTGTGTGCGTGCATGTCGGGGTGTTTGAAACATGGGGCTGCGTCACCTTGCTCTGTGGCTCACACCATCCCCCTGTAGCGCCTTATAGTGGCAGCCTGCCAGTAGGAACAACGCAGCCAGTAGTGGAGGAGGGAAAGTGAACAGAGGAACTAGGCTCTTCTTGTCAGTTTTTATTTTCCTTCTGGAGACGTGTTTATTTACTATCTGAGAAATCTATAAGCGAAATCTTTAAAGACAAAAAAAGAAGAAAAAAAATGTTCACGGGGCCCCAGGACCGCGGCGCTCGCTACTCTCTCCTGCTTATGTTATTATTAACAATTATCAACAATGATTATTATGATTATTATTGCTATTATTCTAAGTATTCTTATTATTATTCCAATTACTGCGATGAATGACTTCATGTTATCCTTGCTAGTTTAGGTCATTTCTGAAACTGGAAACAAAATAAAAATCTTGCTGTAAATGTTTGTTTTTTCTTTTTCATAAAACTGTTGTGTTTAAATTATTTGTACTTTTGAATGTTGGGACAATAAAATGAGGTGTTTAAAACTGGGATGTTGTTTGTCATTAAGAAAAAACCTTTAGATATTTCAGACTTTGTGATTGCACTTTACAAATTACTGTTTTTTATTGTCTTACTTTTATCCTACCAGTTAGACTGAAATAAGGAAGCCATTTAGGACACAAAATTAATCCTCCTGATAAAGAAAATGCATAATTGTAATGTATA
>JAVKLF010000083.1:9521843-9535489 GCA_034783495.1 Millerichthys robustus | reverse complement strand
CCATTTACACAGACGACACCTCTCCACGTGCTGTTTGAGACCACTGCAATGATTGTGAGCCACACACACACACACACACGCACACACACAAAGTTTACTGTTGGTCATTTTGTCTTTGCATGACAAGTCTGATAAAGATCAGAGATCCTGGTTTGAACGCAAAATAGATTTTAAACACGTCATAAACGCTTCCTTATTAGCAGGTTTATAATACAATTATACAGTAATCTATACAGAACATAAAATGTTTGCTCAGAGGCTACAAATGATAGTAATGTTATAAAAACATTTGTGCATTATTATCGCACAAAGATAAAATTGTGTGTAGAATGCAGTAAAACAACGATTGGTCTTTGCAAATGCACCTAAAATATGTATTTCACTGAAAACAACAACAAATATATAAAAACATGAAAGATTTAAATCATTTTTGAAATGTTTGTAGTTAGCTTTAGTAGATAAAATGACAATTTTTGATTGATTTATGTCGATGAAATGAAAGAAAAGGATGTATTGTTGGTTTAACTGAAACACTCTCCCAGGAAAACCTCACCCAAGCATTTCTAAGCGTGTCCCGTAATGAAATTAGGAATGAATTCGTGAGGCATCACTTTGAGCCGACGTTTGACAGAACAAGAGACAATTACAGTAGATCTGTGATTTCATGACAGCTGTCTTCCAGAACAAGGCTCTGTCGTCACTGTGGTCTTAATACCTCAGAGGTCCAAACCAACACTTCACACGGAAAATCACACATTTGTTTACTTCCTTGAATGTTTTTTTTTATTTTATTTTAATGAAATTTAACATTAAATGGGAATTCTTTCCTTCACTGCTTCAGAAGGTAGATGTTTGACCAGCTGCTCTGTGTTTTTGATGTTGATTTTTTTCCCCCTCTTTCATATCAGTCTTTTTCTCCGTTTCTCTCCTTCAAACCCTTCTGGGTACCAATTAGTGCTTAAAGCTGCTGAAGTGTGCGTGCATAGGTGTGTGTGTACTTCTTGTGCACGAGTGATAAAGCCAGCTCAGGCAACATGCTATAGGCTACCTGTCAACAGGCACTTCAGTGCTCACCATCTGTTCAAGATGGTGAGCACCCCCCCATTTCTCCCAAAAAAGTAACTCAAGAAAAAAATTCTGAAATATGACTGAAATATGCTATAATTGCTATTTTGGGGAAGTGGTGTATTTCAGTGTGAATACTGTGCGTTCACGTGTGTGTTGTCCTGTTTGTCTTAGCTATATTGCTACCTTCTGGGGATTGTTTGTGTGTTGTTGCTAAATCATTTGTTTTTCACATTTTTTTTTTTACTATTTTCTTCTTTATCATAAAGTTTTTGTGCAGGTGAATCAACACTGACAAATGTGCAGGAAATGTGCCAAAGTGAGCTTTAACAGCTACTGTGAACCATTACTGCTCTAACTAATTATAGATTATGCCTTTAAAGCTTGTCTGATGAAGTCTCAATATATGATTTCTGGTCTTAATAAATGAACAGAGTTAAAGAAAGTTGAGGGGACATTAAAAAAGTCATTCTGGGAAGGTATTTTTGTTTAGCATTTTGCTCAGACTAAGACAAGTTACAAACTGAAAGGTTTATCACACAAACAGAAGTTTTTCCACTCAAGCCAAAAAGTTAAATCTGACGTCCTCCCCCGTCTCTCTTTGCTCCGTCACACACTCCTTCCTCATTCTGTCCATGTAATGTCATGCAGACATAGCTTGCCGCCAGCCTTCAGGCCGTGGGGATTGACTGCAGCTTTTATTTATAGAGGGTGATCTGTTCAAACATATGTTCCCTTTAGCAAAGTCATCAGTGTCAAACATGCTGGGGCTCCACTAATGCTACATTTAGCTTAGCGTGCATATGTTTAAAATCAACTGGACAGAAAAACCTTGAAGTTGCAGTGAAAGCTAATGAACCACATTGTTAACCTTCCTGAACCCCATTAATTCAGTTACAGGGAAAAAAGTTTGCAGAATGTGGGCTTTCATCAAAGTTTTAAAGACACACAGAAGGGAAAACTCCGACAGCTTCTACAAAATATCCATGATTGTCCAATTCTAGTTTACTAGTTTATGTGGATCACACTTATTAAAAAGGATGGGATCATTTTATATGGCTGTGTGATCTGGTTGTGAGTTTCCCATTAAAGGAGGGCATTTAAGTGCTACACGTTCTGATGCCGTGATCAAGGATGGTCAAACATTTAACTGACAAAGTAAAATGTTTGAACTAAAATATCCATTTGAATTAACTTTATGTAAAATCAGCAGTCAGAACTGGTTTGAGGAACAAGGCAGATTAGGTCAATTACAAGAACAGCATCTCAATCGCAGCAGATGGAAATGACTCCCTGGCAGAACTGTTTATTCGCTGTATTTAAAGTGAAAAGATTGTCAACAACAAATCCCGCTTCACCCATTTAACTCAAACTCTTTTCTCCAATATACCCTCTCACAAAGTTGTTTTTTTTTTTATTCTATTCATTTTTTCCTTTTTTGTCGATTACGCCATTTTCTCCCTACTTTCCATGTTTCCTGGAGTGTCTTCTGGACCTCCACACTTTGCAGGGAACGCCTGCTGCTTCTCCCACAAAGTGCTGTGAAAACATTGAGAGAAATTGTCTGAGCTCCACGAAAGGGGTAATTTAAAGACAAGCTGTTTGCAATAAAATTTATTTCACATGCTTTTTTTTTCTCTCCATCTTTCCACCCGGGGTCTGCACAGAGCAATAAGATAAAACCTGTCACTTTTAAGAGCTCATGACATCCACCACCCACAGGCCCGTATCAGCATCCAAATACTTTCACTTTCCAAGGGCATTTCTGACGCTCCTATATTCATCTATCCAGGCGAGAGCACACTGAGCAGGGGCCATTTTGGGCCCAGGGCGCCCCATGTTTGCGCCATGCTTTATACACATATTTCTCGGGATAATATGCTCAAAAATGCCCCCTGCCGGCTCTTGTTATTGGGAACGCTCTCACAATGAATAATGACAGACATCAGGGTGCCAAATGTCCATGCAGGACACCGTCAGAATTTTTTTCTGCAACAGGAGGGAGCAATATCTGTCTGACTGCTGAACGCAACGCTGATCCATCAGTCTCACGGACACACCTCATCTTAAAGGCACAGTCAGCGGTTTTAGAAGTGCAACCAGGAGTGGGTTTCATGCATGTATTTTTTTCCTTCAAATGTGTTGATGTCCTTCAGAAGCAGTAGAGCAAAACCAAAATTAAAACTTTGCCTATTTAGTGAAAAATATACATCTCAGACTTTATTCTTTCACTCATTGAAATAAAAACAGATCCAGTTGCTCAGAATTAGACCAAAACTATTAGGAGATGAATAAAGAAACCAAAGGAGTGCTGCTATCCTGTCAGCTTCTTTTTATCTGTTGATCTCCCTGATCTCATTCAATTTGTTTCCCCGACCCTCTGACAGACAGGTCAGGGTGGATGAGTGTAAAGTTGGAATGTTAACAGACTCCAGGGTTTGACATCTCCTGAGTGGAAGTAAGAGAATTTTCTTTTTAAACAGAGGTTTTTAATACAAGTCAGAAGTGAGAGAGGATTTCATTTGTATTCTTGAATAAATCTGCAGAGGAAGGATTGTGGAGGGAGGAAATTACATGTTGAATGGAGAACAGAAAACGTATGCCTCGAGGAAGCAGACTTGAGAGAAAAAGCCTACAGAAAATAAGATAGATGAATTGCGGGGATATGAGGGGATATGAGGGTGCAAATAAGCATAAATCATATGAAGCCGAGCTCTCTCTTTCAAAGGAACAATCTCTTTCATCTGACAGGTAATGATAGTACTGCTTTCAGCAGAGCTTTCCTCCTACCTGAGGCTCTTCTGCTTTCCATTTATTTACTGTTTCTAACTGTGGTTCACTTAAATATAACCTAATGAAGCCTTTGTACAAGGTCACATAATATTACACTAACTAAAAGGATGAGGGGGAACTTGATGTTAGAACCGCAACACGTGTGATTAAGAAGTGGATAATGCATTTACACATTCAAACCACAAATTAACCATTTTAGTTGGTGTTGAAGTTGCGGCTTAGGCTCTCTGAAATGTTTGGATGATTTACAGACTGAAAAACCTGATTGACATATTTTTATTTGTTTGTGTTTCATATTAGATTAATTACTTTTTGTATTTATCTGTTTTATTCCACTTATTCATGATTGGGGTTAAGTCAACAGGAGAGATACCCTCTCTCCAGCATGTAAATGGTTATTTTAGCTCCATTATTTCTGACTGTTCTGGTAAAAAATTTAAAAAAAATTATAATTGAGTTCAGTGTCTGTCTCACTTTGTTTCCTGTATTTGCATCATCCATCCAATATTTTACCAGCTTTTATGGTGTCAGGGGTCATCGGCGCCCATGTCCACCAGTCAGAGGCCGGTTACACACTGGTCAGGTTGCAAGTCTGTATTTGCATCACAAAGAACAAAACAACTTTAAATAAGCAACTCCTATCTACGGATCTGAGTGTTCAGACTAATGATCTGGGAATTTTTCCATGTTTTGAGCCACAGATGCATCCCAGCGCCCACAGCAACCATTTAATGGCCCTGACTGCATTTATCCTTTATGGTCACAAATCTTAAAGAGGCTCTTTTCCAAAAACACTGCACATTGAGGTGTGGCAGAGAAGCAGGATAAGTGCTCTCTGGCGTTTTAGGCGACAGGTGTTCCATGTGCGTGTCCGTGCGCACATTAGATTGAAGCGGGATTTCTATGCGTTTCTGCTAGTTTTTGTGCATTTGTGTGTCTGGCATGCTCTGGAAGTTCTGACAGAGGTAATCACTCAGTAAGATGGAGGGCCGAAGCGGCTTTAAATGCCGACACTGTTTTAGGCTTCACTGCATAACCAAATAACGCTCTGTGTGTCGCAGAGGCTAATAAGCCGTATTCCTTTTTCGAGCAGCTCAAGGGGAAAATAGCCTCCCTGCTTAAAGAAAAAAATATATATATATACACTTTTATGAGATATACTTTTTTTTTCTTCATGAGCTAAGGAATAAATGCACTTTTAATGGTTTTCTTTCTTTCCAGGCTGTCTGGAGTGGAAATGACACATTTCACTGCCCCTGCAATGTCTTCATATGGGTATTTATCAGTCCTAGAGACTTCTGGCTGTGTTAATAATCCCACAGAACTGGTGTAATGAATTCAGCCATTCCTGCTTTATCCCAGGTTTCTCCTGTTCCCCAACGAAGTCCACAGATTATTAGAGAAAACACTCTGTTATACTTAATCTGTCAAATTAGCTCTTTTAGATTCGCAGCTCTTTGGAGGAATTACAGGATTTGTGTTTTATTATTATTATTTTGTCTTTTTGCTGAAGAAAAATCATTGGTTGACAACAAGGTTTTAGACCAAAGTATGTCATTTATTCCTATAATAAAATTAAATGAAATAATTTAAAGCTTGTCCACGTAAACAATCAGCAGTTTCTGCACTGAAAGGATTGCAATAATTATCTTGTGGGCACACACTGACTGTCTTGTGGCCACTGATTAATTTCTTTTTTATCCCATGTCACCGGACAGGCTCCATGTAAATAAACATAAATCTGCAAAAACATTCAAATCCACCTTTTTCCCCAGTAATCAATAATAAAACAGAACTGAAACCTTGGTACAACCACGTTACTTTACCTTTATAAAGCTAACATTTAGTTTAGTTTTTGTTGTTTTCTTTTGTAAATTTAAGTCTGTGCTTACCCTATTATTTGGTTTTTAGAATTTCATTGTGGTTCCATAAATTATAGCTTTTTCTGTCCATCAAAGTATCTTTCCTCTCTGTTTCACATGAACTTGCAGCCTAGTTTTTAGTCTTATTGTCTTGTTCTTCTCCCCACCATCCATCAGTCCATTCATTTATCTTTGTGTAGCACTTTCTGATGACTAGGATCAAGAACAATCCCAAGTTTGGGGCGGCAAGGTCTGTGGATGCGTGATGGAGTGCTCCACTCAGCAACCTGGCAGCGACGTGAACAAATTGATTTTCTGACAGATTAAAAAAGATTAAACCAGCCATAAAAACAAGCAGGAAAGTGCTTAATGGACCATATGTGCACAATAAGCTTTCATATGTATTTTTTTTCCACCTCTCTGTGGTCCATCTATCTTATTTAGCGTGACAAGTTGCAGATCTTGCTAACGTGACTGTTATGATGGCTGGACTGCTTCCCTCATGTTACTTATAATCTGTTAAACATGCTTTTTTCCTGCATCTTGTCCATGTATATTATATCATCTAAATGTAACAATCTTATTTAACTCCACATTTCAACACTGTCATTCTTTTAAAGATGAAAGAGTTGCAGAATGCAGAGCAGAGATGTTGAGGACATTCATACAATAATCATTTAAACTAAATCCTCAAAATAAGTCTGAGCTCTGGTTAAAGTCTCCAGAAAGGAACTTCTTCCTCACCTTTCTGGTGACTGAAAGCACCACGTTTAATTTGGTTGTGATAAAAATTAGGGGAGGGCATATCAATAGTATTAATACTATGATGAGAATTTGTATTGAATCAATATTAGCATGATGAGATTTTGTTTACACTTTATTCGTCACTTTTTACACAAATAAAGTGACAAACTGAGTAGTATAGAGTCTCCAAATCGTTTGGAGTTAAAGCCAGAACCCTTCCTCTAATTAGGAACCACTGGGTTAATTAGTGATACTAAAATGAAACTCTCATTAGTACTCTCAATGATTATTGAGGTACATTTACAACTTTTAGAGTCAATCCGTTTCAAGATGACCACTACAGCTTATCAACCTTAGCCAAATGACTCAAACTCATCATTTTTCAATATAATTGGCTAAAACTAGGTGTAGTAGTAGCTGAGGCTCCTCCCAACACACACATTGAGCACTAACTGATTGCATAACCACTTTGGGTAAAACGTTGCAAGGCATAGAGTGATTCGTTTTGTTTAATATGCACCACATAGATACAGCAATACATATAATTAAACAACAACAAACTGTTTTGACTAAAGTAAAGGTGCCAGTCGTACGGCCCTTTCCATGAGCATCTTTAAAATCTTCACCATGGTTTCCCCAGTACTGCTTGGGAGACCAGGCCGATCCAACTCATTCTTGATCCTTTACAGTCCTAATCTGTCTCATGGTGGGGGGCGGCCAACATCTTATACTATCTGATAGCTGTGTTTGGTCAACCCGGACAGTATTACAGCGAAGTTCTCCTCCAGGTGTCCCTGACAATCAGTTATAGTCACTCATATGTGTCTTGACAAAGAGATTATCCCTTTGTGGCTTTTCACCACCAGTGATAATTTTCTTTGAGTGAGTGCACAGCCAAGTCTGGGGCACCGGGGAGTGATACAGTTTAAGAGCCAAAGACGGCAACAATAGTGTTTCTCAATATTTTTGGTCTTAAGGGTCAAACCCGGATGAAGAAAAGAAGTATTTTCTCCCAAAAGATTGTGCCACTAATGGTCTTGTTACCTTCAGGGGCCACTAACCTTAAAACTATCTCCTGTTTTGGAGTCCAGGAACTTAATTCAGTTTAATCTCCTGCAAAGAGAAATTAATGAAATCATCAGAGACAGAACTGTGTTTTTCCTTTTTAAATCCTGGTTGATGTTATTTTGAGTGTCTTGCAATAGGTGGGAGATAAACAGTCTGCTGAAAGAGACAGAAAACAACTCCAACCAGTACTTCATGGATTTATTGTTCATTGTATATAGACTTCTTTGTACCAGAATCTATCTTACATTGAATCTATAAAAGGTCAGATTGTTTTTTTTTTCATTTAAGACCGACTGTCTGACAGACAGACCATGACTGAACTGTTACGGTCTTATTTACTGCAGGTGATATAGATTCTATTTGCCTCTACTAATTAACACTTCAAAAGGAGATTTAAAATTTACATTTCACTGACAGGAAATCCTATTACATTGTTTTGGTGTGGGTCTGCCAAAAAACTGTGCTCAACACAGAAAAGCCCAGATGTTTTTGTGACTTTAAATCCATCCGAGTCAACACACATCAAGGTGTTTATGAATATTAGGGGCCTTGGTGAAGAAAAATTCCTGACACGACCCTTGCTGATGAGAACTGCTGGATGTTTTGGAAATAAGGGGAGGGGGGAGAAATGAAGAGGCTCACAACAGGAAATGTGGGCTGTTGCATTTTGATAGGCTGCTTGCCAGCGAAGCAGTGACTGATGGCGCTCACACACTGCGATGTTCCCAACCGGAGAGGCATTCTGTGTGTGTTTGTGTCAAGAATTGATTCTGTTCTTTTTATGTCGTCTGTATCTTCACACAGACATCTAAACAGTAGTGCAAAATAAGTCCCTAATATTAAAAGTCTAGCATGTGAAAATAAAATTGCAGTCCAACTCAGGCAGAACCAAATTAGGTCTGTTGGGCCTGCAATCTGCTATAAGAACGAATGTTATTTCCTTTTTTTTTTTATTTTAATACATTGACAAAAGCACCTGATAAGCACGACATAAACCAAACCAAACCAAACCACAACAGTTGTGGCATGCCATCTCAAAACCAGTCCCATCATTACCAGACCTGGCTCACATCTGTTTGACAAACCACTTGCCATGCCAGCGGTGCCAGTTTGACACCAGATCTGGTCCACACCTGTCTGCTATGTGGGAGAGCTCTCACTGACCTCGACTCAGAGAGAAAAAGAAGCAAAGTTGGACTACTGAGACACTATTCAGGATGAAAGTACGAGAAATCTTCAGGTCCATAATGATTGTGATTTAAATCTGTGCATGCAGCTCAGCTGGAGTCATCAGCCTGTCATCTTTTAGTGATGATCTGTCTGCGTAACCATGAAACTTTCTCACCTTTCCAAGTAACACCATGTTGGGTTTGGTTATAGGAAATCATGGAAGTAAACTCATTAACGATGAATAAACTTATACTAATTATACAGTTAAATAGCAGGCAATATTTTTAAATATGCTTGTTTTTTACTGGTTCATTACCCATTTTACATTTGTTTGAAGCACCACGATGGATCAGTGGTTAGTAGTGTTGCCTCACAGCAGAAAGGTTCTTGTTTTGCTGGATTTTTCTCCACATGCTCTGGTTTCCTCCCACCACCACGTTTAGACAGCCCTAAGACTCAAAGAGTTCTGCGACTTCAATGGGATTTGCCCGATTTAATAAAAGTTTAAAAATCATAATAATAATAATAATAAACAGATTGAGCAGTTTAGACAAAATGTTTATGTTTCTGTCATTTTTAGATGTAGAGTAAAAAACAAAGTGTAAAAAAAAAAAGACATGGAAAGCTGAGTTTGGATTAAAAGCTATTCTGCAGATTTTAACACCCAAAAATATCCCATATCCTCCTCTCTGTTTTGGTGGAGCGCTTTGGCAGTTTCAGAGCAAAATGTGACTCAGCTTTTATGTAATAATCGTTTGCAGCTTTCCAGGAAGGCATTTGTGAAGATTTGACTGAATCAAGAAAGGAGCCGTGCAGCTCTGTAGACTTCAGTTAGAGCTGGAAGAAATTTCAAAGGTAAAGACTAGTTGGGATATTGGCCTGAAGTCTTCTAATATTTCCTTCTTCCTGTGTAGTCAGTGCTGTCAGTATTTTGTCTGAGTTTTGTCACATTTTGGATGGCAGATATCATTTTGGAACATTGACTTTGAAGTAGTTGTGTTTGTGTTCTGCAATATTCCAGGGACAAATTGTCAGTCCACTACTGTTAGGTCGGGGTGACAACAGAGGGGCAAACTTACAGGCTGGCTCTGAGATGCAAAAATAAATCTGAAGTGGAGTTTTTAAGAAGAAACTGATTTTGTCTACACGTGTGTTCATGCAAAATGGTGGCAAATCCATGTAATTTACAGACAATACGAGCAACTTGACATGTAGGCCTGATGGACTGTTTTTAACAAACAAAACTTTTACATCGTTTGTTCAGCTTTTTGACCATTTTTGAAATCCCTTTAACAAACATAACCCTCATTCCACACAAGCTGGTTGGCAAAGGTATTTCTTAATCTGGGAGATGTTTTTCATCTAATTTCTGGACACCTGTAAGTCCATTCAAATGTTGTTTTCACTGGTTTGCTTCAGCTGTTGCATTCACAGCTCGCCTGTTCAACCTCAACATTCTACATGCACACTCCAGATGCATTTTTGGACACAAACACACTCAAAAATTCAACATTCAGATCCCCTAACAGACGAGCACGCAAACCTTAACACTTTCTTCGTGACACACACACACAGTTATAGAGCAGGCGTTCAGCAGTCATGGCTTGCTGTAGGATTCTCCTCTGGGTGCTGCGTCCAAGGTGAGTGTGCCGGCTGGCAGCTCCTGAGGAGTTGGTAGGAAGAGATAGCTGAGCGAAGCTATTAAAATACGGGCAGGAATTTCCCTTATCTCGCCCTTCTAGGCAGCTCGCTCCGCTTTGTGCTATTATGGAGATAAAATGCACAGAGGCTTGGAATGAGGGAGGACGGAGGGAGGGCGAGGTTCGGGAGGAAAGGCATAAGAACGTCAGATTTATGGAGCTCGGGAAGCTTAAGGTTATTAAATCGGAAGATTACTCGACTGCGAAATTGTTGAAGTTTTTACGAGAAGTTGAGGGATTTAGGTCGGTATTAAACAGAAAGAGCATTAGGGGTCCAGCAATAAACATTATTCACAATTTATTTTTACTCCCTTTCTTCTATTCTGCTCACCATTTTCATAATCCCAGCGGTTGCTCTTCTTCTTCCTTTCATCAGCCACACAAAAACCACGGAGCTCCTCCTAAATGTTCATTGTAAAGGGCATCTGTACCTCCCATTTCCTAGCTCTCCCTGATATTGGAAGTAGCAAAGATAAATGCAAGAATGCGCTGAGGATCATGTGTCTCAGCTACTGCCTCACCAAATTAAGCTCAGTGTTTATAAAATGGCCTTATAGCCATGTTTGTTGTTGCTAAGATTGATTAGCTGTGGTGGCCATTTTAAATAGGGTTGAGTGCAAGTTTAATAAATCTGAGATGTACTTATGATTCACTTGAGAGTTGAAAGAAATATTTTGCTAGCAGACTTACTTAGATTTACATAAATTGCTGTTCTCTAACAGCAAAATTCACAACTGCGGTTTGATCCATTCATCAAATATTAATTTTCCTGGTCAGTCCTCGTCATGTTGTTCACATTTTGACATTATGAGATCAAGACGGCACAATCAACAGGACTTGCCAAGTATCCCTAACTTCCTATTAAAAGTTAAAGAAGGCAAGTTTTACTCTGCTGAGCTGTGGTGAGTGCTGAGTTTTGAACCCTGTGCACCTCCACCTAGTGGTGGGATTTCATCATTTTGCAGGTAAAATAATCAACATGCATTATGGGAGCTGTAGTTTAGGGTCAATGCTGGCTTTAAAGCAGCATATGCATATTTTTAAGACATTAATACATCTCATAAAATGTCATGGTGAACCACATTTGGCCTGTGGGCCTTGAATTTGACACACGATCTATAGGTAAAATAAAAGTGCTTTATTCTGATTGCAACTGAATACATAGAAACATGTTTGGTTTACTGATGACACTTACAAATGATAGTGTAATCAGAAATATTACCAGTCCTTGGTGCAGCAAACTATAATTCTTTTTATTGAAAGGATCATCTTTATTGTTTAGTTCTGAGCAACTGGATGAGATTTTTTATCCTCAAAATGGATGCACTGTGTTTTGCATTAATAGTCTGTGATCATCCAGAATTTATTTGTGAGTCCGCGTTTCTGACAGTTTGACTTGTTTGCAACAGAACGTTTTCTCGGCCACTTTTTTATGTCGATAGAAAAGGCATTCGTCTTCCTCAGAGAGAAAATTACAAGAGCAAGTAAATTTATCACAGCTTTACGCAAATGTGTGGAAGGCAAGTTTGTTTTCAATTTCCATGTGTGCACAGTTACACACACGCACAGCTTCTGTAAGATTAAATATTCATTTTGGAACATTTTTCTAAATAAAACAACCTTGTTAATACAATTAATAGCCTAAAAATGTGGGTTTGAAATTCACTAAATCCTTGATTCTCATACTGTGGTATAAACTGGTGGTGCTCAGGAACCCACGTGTCAAACTTAAGGTCTGCAGGCCTAATCTGGGCCACTTCAGTATTTCATCTGGCCCCAAAGATGATCATGTAAAACAAAAAAGATTTATAGTTTCTCTTTTAATATAAAAATAAGAAATAATAATCAAATTAAAATAAAATAAGCTTATTGTACGTAATGCTATCTTCTCAGGACAATTGGCAAACTTTAGAGCCAAGAAAAACAAATAGGAATTATTCAGCAATCTTTGATTCTGGTGTGACACAAGCAACAGAAAAGATTTTAAATGAGATTCAAATTAGATTTAAAGAGCACGTTTTATGTATAGAACAGTAGTAATTTAATTACATTTAATGTTTCACCATTTTCTAAACTTTACTTGTGGCTGCAATGATTATATTTTAACTAAATACGGGTGGACAGAATCAATTCAAAATAAATGTGACTAACCACGTCTTGTCATGTAGATTGTTGACACAGACAGAAATTCACTCATCTCCTGCTTCAAAGGATAATTCACAGCATAGTGCCACACATCCAATTCTGGTGTAATGTGGCTGAAAGCAGCTTTTGAAGGCTGTAAAAGTGTTTAACGTCAGAATGTATTACATACTGCAAAACAAACAAGTTTATGTTTTACATGCTCTAGATAAGTTTTAAATATACAAGAAATGAACAAATATGATTAAGTACCTGTTCACACAAGGCAAAACAGATGACCAATAAAAGAAAAACATGAACGCTCACCTTAATTTATAAGGCTTCACTGAACTATAAGAAATGTAAGATGATGTCAGACATGCAGTATGCTTTTATTTCAGCTAATCTGAAATAAAGTTCTGTGCTGCTTTTCATCCTTTTAAACCATTACCATACTTACTTTCAATTTAGCAATTCAGGTAATTAAATAGTTAAACAGGACTAAATTTGTACATCATATTTATATTTTAAAAATATGTTTCACAATAAACATTTTGTCCCATTCTAGTTTTATTTATTCTTTCTGCTCCATGGTTGGGAAATGTCATATTTCTGGGTAATTTGTACATTTTTTGGACACTTGGGGCTGTGATTTGGGATTTGTTTAATTATAATGCCTAAATTAAATATTTTTTTCATCTGTAACCTGATTCTTGTTTTGTATATTTTTGTCCTTACTTTTTGAAATTGATACAGAAATCATTTTCATCAAAATGCATTAATTTCAACTTCATTCACTCATACTTATTAGATAATTTCACAACAACAGCATTTCACCAGAACGTTTTTATTCTTGGTTCCTGCTCAGTTGAAATTGTATTTCCCTTGTTATAAACCGATACAGAGTTAAGAACATTAATGAGAAAATCCACCCAATTTTTAGAAAACAATATAGTAGTAGTTTAGTTTGTAGTTTTTCTACGACTTTTTGATCAAAATGCTTCCAGCTTGTGTCGTATTTTTATAATTGAAATTTGCATCAAAAACCACCCGCTTCGGATGTTATCATCCCATTAAATGGCCATAATCAGCACTTATCAGTCCCATTCAATGGCTTCAGTTT
>JAVKLF010000083.1:9502412-9515562 GCA_034783495.1 Millerichthys robustus | reverse complement strand
CAAACTGAAGCCATTGAATGGGACTGATAAGTGCTGATTATGGCCATTTAATGGGATGATAACATCCGAAGCGGGTGTCAAAAACATAGAGTCTAATATCATTACTTTTCTTCAGACTAAGTGTCCAAACAAGCAAAGTAAATTGTTCTCCTACAAGTGACCCTCACAGAGACGCCTCTCTCAAATGTTTCCAACTTGTATCTCTGAGGCTATCTGAGCTGTTTAGTCTTTACTAAAAAGAAATTTGGTCGTTGTTTTGCAAAGTAATTGATGATTTTTGAAGGACACTCAGTCAGGTTTAGCCATCAGCAGTGGCACCCAGTGTAAACTCTGTGTTGGGCAGCAGCCTGCATGTCATTTCTTTCCTTTAATATCTGCTCCGGGCACACTCGCGGTCACCGGCCAACAGGCTCCTTCTGTTCCTTTATCACGTGTAGAGATACTCACACACAGGAGTATCTAGGGAATAAATGAGCACGCACAGAAAAATGCACATTGAGAAGATGAAAGGTATGGCAACAGAGGAACAAAATAAAAACGAGGGGAGAGAGACGATGGAGATGGCTGCTTAACCTCCTGGCTCCGCTGTAAAGCAGCACTCCATCTCAGGAACCTCGCTGATAGCCATCTGTCTGGCAGAGAAAGACACCTTTACCTTCCCGAAACATCAGCACACTCCAAAACCCTTATCCCACAAACACAAGGGCAGACACTCAAATAAGACGGGCCATGCTCTTGCAGGTGATAAGTAAAAGAAGATATTTTGAGCGTGACTTTGAACTGGAGTATTTTGTTTATCTAACAGAAATGGAAGCTCAGATCATTCTTTATCTGCAAAATGAATCCCGAGCTGTTTTTGTTCCATATGGTTGTTTTTCTTCATGCAAACTTGTGCGCACACACATACCAATGAGATCTATTTGAAGTCAGTGTGGAGAAAGGACAATGACCTGGAAATCCTGAGCAGAATGTGCAACATTTCAAGTTTTTGCTATCAGTCTGGAGCTTAGTCAATAGCTCCCCCTCAAGGTGATGGTGGAGCTAAAGAAAACCTTTGCCATCTCGTTCTCCTACCTCTAATCTGACAAACTTTAAGCCCTTACATAAATTCCTCAAAATCCTTCCACTTTTCCGCCTCTTATGGAACTCCACGAGTCTCACCACACTGCGCCTCTAGCTTCCTCACTCCCTCGATCCATCTCTGTCCTCCTGATCAATAATCAATCTGCTGGGGCCAAGGCCAGGGGCCCCGCGCCATCTGTCACCATTGGGAGATAAAGAGAGGGGAACGTGGGACAGAATGGGGGGAGAAGAAGAAGGAAAAAAACAACAACAGCGAAGAGGAAGGAGACAGAGCTCAATCTATCTCCATTCGTGGTCGGGTCCACTCCAACAGTATAGATCATAATTTGGGGAGGTGTAATTGCTGGTCAGACTGGGAGTGGGGAGCTAAGGGTGGGGGTGTGGGGGCATCAATAACGCTCCTCCGCTGCCCACCTCTCCACTCTCATGCCTGACCCAGTTTCCCTTTGTTACTCCTCTTCATCTCCCCCCTCTCCGTCTGCTTTCTTCTCACTTCTCCTTGCCATCCTCGCTTTTCTCAGTTCGATTTACAGAAATTCACAGAGCACAACAACATAATTTATCACTCTTATTCTTCAGCTCCATGTTGGCGTGTCTGCAGGGGTGGGTATCTTCTTTTCTCTGAGCCTGAAGTTTTTCCTCCAATTCTGTAGGACCACCGGCACATGTTTCTATTCCTGGTAATGAGTCAGAAGCGGATGATGATGATCATAACAACACCTAAATTTTTAAATCTTACATTTTCTTTTAGCCTGTGAGAGAATACAGATGTGTGTTTTTGTACATTTTGTATTGAGCTTGTGAAAGATAAGACTCAAGAGGCCTGAGAGTAAAGAAGAAGGGTTAAATTTATTTAAACCCAAAAAGCACGTCTGCTGCAAGAACAGGATGAACAAACACATCCAACAGCCATAAACCACTTCAACAAGGCAATAATTCAAAGAAAAGACCAGATATGTTGTTGGTGTTTAGATATATCATTACATATTACTCTAATGACAATTGTTGTTTACAAAATTGATACTAATAAACAGTCTTCTCCTGGGTTGTGATCCAAACTTGACTCTGAGTGGGTGTTTGCAGGTGGAAAATGATTCCTGTTTTACTTACTGGCTTCCCTCTGAGCTGCATCACTAACATCTTCATCACAACTCAGATTCTTTCGCCTGGTGAAGAGTGAACTCCACGTTTTTCATGCAGTGCCGTTCAGCCTCACATCTGCTGTCGTCAGTGGGAGAACCAGTAAACAGATTTGTGCTGATTTGAGAAAACGTGACTCACCAGCGTGGAGTGTGACTGAGAGACCGTAACAAGTCCAGAGTTAGAATACACCGATGTGTTAAAAGTTCAAAGACATCATACGTGAATGGATGCTGTCTTGAGTCAAAACACTGAAGGACATCAAGAAACTTCAAGTCGAATTATTTCAATTGATGGTTCAGATGTTTTGGAGTGAGGTTCTGTGGAAAGGTGATAAAGTTTCCACAGAGTAAGTCTCTCTTGCTGTTATTTTTTGGATTAGAAGTCAAAATGTTTGGAAAAAAACTGCTTCACAATAATGATGTTTTGCACCGTTTCAATGAAAATAGGATATCCCTGGAAGTAGGGCCTTCTGCTGCACCAGAAAAAGCTACAGCTAGCTGCTGCAAGTAACTATGAGATGCTACGTGGTTAAGTAACTGATATTAGTGTAGTTTTATAGAATACTGATTGCATGAACGAGTGTCTTTGAGGTTGGAGTTGTTTTAAAATGGCAGCCATTAACTTTAAACTTGGTCCCATCCTGGTTAGCTGTTAGCTTGTTAATTTGGTCAAAATGAAACAATTTCACCATACTGAGGTTGTTCCTAATAGTTAGGAGAACCTCCACTTTTCTATGACTTTATGTGCATGTGTGTGTCTGTGTGTGTCTGTGTGTGTGTGCAGCCTGTTAGAAAACCTGCATTTATGTCCACATTACTATGACTTATAACACCCACCTAAGCACTAGTGCACAACAAATATAAATCCCTTCATGACAACGGGATCCCATGATAGATATGGTCTGTTACAATAACGTAATGAGCCGTGCTGCAGAAAAAGTTAAGGGCTGGCTGAACATGGAAAAAAAGTTCAAGGTGTTGAGTAGGTCAGTCCCCTGGATCTTGCTGCACACACGGAGAAAAGGCAGAAGAGGACCTTGAACCATCTCCATCAGACCGCTGTGTTCTCAAAGGAAAATGTAGTTTTATTTCCAGGTGAGTGAAAACTAGAAAAAAAACCGAGACTAAATGCTTCAAAAAAAGAGTAAAGTATTCTGAAATATGTAGGGGATGTTATTTACCAAAACATTTTAATATTTTAACACAATGATGCTAACTACTCAACAAAACAGTCATCACTGCAAAAAGCTGAAAATGACTTCTTACAAAGTGCCTGGAATTTCTTTTCCCCATTTAAATAATTGTTTTAACTAAGCCAGGGCATTTCAATCAGTATCAATATTTGCTCCAAGAAGGCAGCAACTGTAACTCCGTCCTATAACGCTGATCTCTGTGACTTTAAGAGGAGGTGAAGTGATGTCAACAACAACACGTCAACTGTGACAGGACTTAAAGAAGGTTCTGTTAATATCTCATCGCCTGATGCTGTCAGAACAGAGCTTTTATGGTTGTGGTAATCGTCAAAATGCCACATTTAAAGACTCAAAATGAATTGTTTTGAATTATGAATAAAACTTTTTGGGGGGGTGTTGTCAATGCAGCAGCTGTATTACATTTCCAGCTACGTTTGACTGACAGACAAAAATAGGTCTTTTGAAACACTTTTTCATTCTGTGTCTCTGCTAAGTTTTTCTCCTTAACACCTTATTTCTCCCTATCAAGAGCTCTTTCTTTCTCTTTCTTTCAGCCTCCCTGCTCTCAGTGAGAGTCATCAAATGAAGATTAAAGACTTGTCTGTTTTGCACTGAAAAGCACTCATACACTTACACTGACACACACACAGTACAAGCGCACACACACACACTCGCCCCCTCGGGAAACCTTACACAATTACTGCTAGAATGGGATTCATTCGCAGCCTTCAACAACTCATTAACTGCATATTGCAAATTGTACGTTTCAGCAGAACGCATTGATGAGGAACAGCGAGAATGGCTGGTGGGGGGTGGGGGGAGCTAGCATCATTTTAACATGCGTTCAGAGTTTATTAGCATATCACATATGATGTGCGTGTGGATGGGTGTGGTGTGGTGAGGCGGGTGCATAAGAATGGCAGGTGTGTGTGTTTTAGTTTCAGGAGCTACTTTATTCCCGTGGATTCTGTAATCCAAGCAAATCGTAGTTTTCAGCTTTTTGTCTTTTGGTTTTCTCTCCATAGAAACGACATCTGGGAGGGTTTCTGTGTTTGTCTGTGTCTTTTTCCTGTCCTCTCAGCCTGCAGCCAGTCAAGACATATGGCTGCCAATCCTGTATGGTTCTGGTCCTGCTTGAGGGTTTGTGTTTTTCTGGTAAAAATTGAATCATTTATTCCCACTGTTGCCCACCACCCGTGTGCATGCTCAGGATGGGGTAATGCATGCATCAGAGTTAAGATTTGATGCAAATGTACTGTTTATTTTTTTGATTTTTGTTTTTTCGTTTATAGATGCAAGTCCTATTGCATAGTGCAACCTCTACACAGTATCTATCTATCTGTGTTGATTTAACGCTAACCAGTGTCAAATCAACACTAAATAATGTTAATTTAACACCATAAAGTCATATTTGCTGAGTACAGCACTGAAAAGTATTTAGAAAGTCAAATTCATACCCTAACAGAAAGATGAAATATATTTTAGCTGCTAAGTGTACTTCTGTTTACTTGTTTAGTTTTTATTTTGTTTTGTTTTTTTGTGTGAGTGTCCAACCTTTTTACAGTATTTTTCCTTCCTGCTTTATTCAGTTCAGGGTTGCAGAGTGTAGCAGACCGGGTCTCGATGCGAGAGACGCCTCAGATCTGAAAAAACATTAGGAAAATAAAAACCTGTTCATGGAACGGCTTCAGAGGGAATAAAAAAAACAAAATTTTTTTAGGATTGAAGGTTGTGAAAAGCTGAGAGGGTGCTTAATGAGTAAAACACACCAAACCTTCTGCAGAATTTTAAATTAAATGATGTGCAGACACACAATGTTGCATTTCAGCACAAGTTATCTTTGTTTTTTGTTTTGTTTTATTAATAATGTTCTGATTTAAAATTGTATTTTTAATGTGACTTCAGAAGAACTGTTCAGGTGCTGCTGATAAAACAAAAAAAAAGCCTTCAGGCTAATTCTGATGCGTTAATATTTATGAATGTTTTCAGCAAATAAACTAGTAAACTAATAAAATAAATAACACACTGAAACGCAGGACAGGCCATCTGGGTCCCACAGGATAAAGGTAAACCTCTGACAGCTGACATACTGTCCTGGGAGTGCTGTCCTTCACAATGTCATTCGTTTTGATGATGATATCTTCAAAAGATGGGAGTACGATTTCCAAATGATCCGATTTTCAGGTATTTTTTTATAATTAAGCAGAGGAGAACATGCACCATGTTGCAGCACATTCACAACGATCACCTCCTAAAACTGACATCTAAACTGTTTGCACAAAGTTTTAGAAAATGGAAATGGAGCCGATCCGGAGATCTGTTGGTACAGAGAATATTCTGTTAGTATTTTAAAGTTTTACAGCTTTATGAATAAATGGAATATTCTTACAGAAATAGAGTTGTTTTTCATTTCAATCAATATTCAGCCTTCGTGGTAAATATTTCCAAAATGGAAGTGGAAAGGTTTGGTGTTCGTGTCGGTGCAGACGAGGCTTTTAGTTATTTTCCTCACTGCTGGTGAGCCATCAAAGCTGTAAAATATTTTACTGCAAACTAAAGCAAAACAAAACTTTCATTCTTATTTCGTTTATCTGTGCTGCCATGAGTTTACTGAGCTTAGACGAAGCACTAAATTCAGCCCACAATTGTCTTTGTCTTGGTTTGTTTTTTCTGTTATCTATTTGTTGTTCTCACAGTGAGCCAAACAGTGAAAATGAAAATGAGTTTTATGTATAGAGTAATAATGCAAATGGATTTGTTTCTGCACCGCTCTCTGGCAGCCTCCAGCTATTTACTTGTTTTGTTTTTTTGTTTTGTTTTTTTTGTCTAATTATTCATTAGTGAATGCAGAGGAAGAAGCACAGAAAATATGGGTGCACATTTACTGTAACAAAACAGAAATCCTCTACAAGCTGACATTTTTTTTAAATCTTAGAATTAACTCTTTCAGGTTCTTTTATCTGAGAAAATGATCACATAATACGGCAAAATGTAATGCTGAGATGTTATTGTCTTTTACTGAAAATGTGTGCAATATGCACAAACTATTTCTCAAATAAGCTGCAACAAAGATAAACAGGTTTAAATTTAGTGCTTTATACACATGTCGCCAGCAGGGGGTGCTATTAGACTCTTCCAAATGTGCAAAGTATAGCCCTATAACCTCAGGTGGGTAAAATAGACACTGTAAAAAGAAAGTATGGTTCTGGTTTGTTTTATTTTTTTAGGTTTGTGTAAAATGTGTAAAAAAATAAAATTAAATCAAACTGCAATTTAACATTGTGTCTAATGTCTGTATGTATCTGAAGAAATACCGACACAATTCTGAAGGATTGGGCATTACTGTCACTTATATGTTTGGGTTTATAGCCGTTTGTTAAAAGTGTTTCATGGCGAGGCTGCGGACGATATTTCTTTGACAAAGCTGCCATCTAGTGGTGCCATCTGTAGGACACACTGAAGCTTTAATATCCATCCATTATCTATTACCCGCTTCTTCCTTAAAGGGTCACGGTGGTCACTGGTGCCCATATCCAGGAGTCACAGTGCGAGGACCCTGAACAGGTCCCAAATCCATCACAGGGACACATAGAGACAAACAACCACTCACTCTCTCACTCAGGGACAATTTAGAGTTTCCAATTAGACTAACAGTCATGTTTTTGGTCTGTGGGAGGAAACCAGAGTACCCGGAGCAAACCCACGCAAACACGGAGAGAACATGCAAACTCTACCCAGAAAGGTACCCGGTCAGGATTTGATACAGCGACCTTCTTGCTGGGAGGCAACAGCTCCACCAACTGAGGCACCGTGCTGCCCTCCATGTAAACCAGGGGTGTCAAACTCATTTTCAACATTGTCACATTCCTCGTTCGTTGCTATGGTTAAGCACCGCTAACAAACAATATCTGCACTCTATGTGGTATTTCCTGCATAGAAAGAGCGTTTTCACACATCCTCTTGTAAACATTGAAAAGTATTACGTGTACAACTGACTAAAGGCAGAAATACTATTAAAAGTAGCAGAGATACACTCACTGTTGAGTTGTAGTGAGCAGCTGCCATCTTGAATTCTGAACTCTCCCACTTTCCCACAAGGATTTGCCACTGGAGGGGCATTCCTGTTTAAATTTACAACTTGTAAGTGGGGAATTCCCACTTCCTAGTACACCTTAGCCACAAAGATAGCAGACAAAAATGAAGCCAGCTGGAATTTTTACTTGTTGAATTTGGCCATCCACTTTTTTGAATCCTGTGTACCGCCACCTAGTGGTGGGATGTTGTCATTTTGTGGGTACAATAATTGACATGCATTATTGGAGATGTAGTCTATGTCAATGCTGGCTTTAAAGCAGCTTTTTTAAAGGCACTAATACAGCTTTGAAGCTCTCTTCTGGAGGGCCACATAAAATGACATGTGGGGCCACTTTTGGCCTGCATGCCTTAAGTTTGACACATAATCTAGACTATTTAAATCATAGGGACTATTTTTTGCATCTTCTATAAGGCCTTTATAGTTGGCAGCCTTATTAGTTTATATAAACAATTAAATCGAATGTTCTAAATATTTAACTATCTTATTTTACTTATTTTGGTAAATGAAATGTTTTGAGAAAAACATTTAAATGACGTCATCTTGTTTCTTGACTTGTAAAACAATCACACTTTGATGCTAAAATATATATCCTCTACTTATAGTTAACACATAACTGATTTAGTAAGTCATTTGACCAGTAGGTTGCCAGTAGTTGACTAATAGATCAGCAGGTGATCAGTAAATAATAACCACAAGATGGCGCCATTGTTCTTTAGACATCGAGGGTTTCCGGTAGTTTATGAAAACACCTGAATGAGACAATAAAGGGCTGGCGGAAGTACAGCCTCTGTATTATAGCTATAATAATCAGGTAGGAAAAAATATGAGGCACAGTAACAAAAACAAAGTATTAACTAAATAAGATGTGAATAAAATATCAAGAAAACTCATCTGAATTTGAAAAAGTGGGTTTTCTTTGAAACTCTTTTGCTTTCTTACTTTGTTCGTTTTTACAAAATGTGAATATTACCATTTTGATAAACTGTTATTTCGATTTTTGCATTTAAATGTTGTTATATCATAAGTAAAATTTTAGAGAGGAAAAACATAAACTCCGTTTTTATCTGGTTCCTTAGAGGCCTAAGAAATGCGAGAGGGTTTGTTTTTTATGATTTTTATTGTATTCTTGCTACACAATCAGAGACTTCAAAAATAAATAAAGAATATTGACTAAAACTTTTAAGGGTTAAGTCAGCAGAACTAAGATTTAATAAACAGACCATAATTATATCACTTCATAATCTCCTCTAGTACAATTATTATCGTGTGCAAATTATTTATAAAATGCTACAAATCTTAGGTAAAATTAAATCAGGCAGCACTTCATTGAAATTAACTAAACAATTGTAAATAATCAAGCACATACTTAAAATATTTCTTATAGGCTAGTATAATCTTTTAGATTAAATAATCTGATCTACTAATTTGATAAATATCTGACTCCAATCTGCAGATAGACTTTTTTAAATGTGTTAGGGTTCGTCGCTTCTCAGCCCACACTGACCTTCACCTGTGGGTTTCATTAAGGCAATTAAAATAAAATAAAATCAATGCATTTGCTCATTTTTTTAAATAACATTTATTTCCAGCATATTCATACAACGTGACAGTACATCTTGCAACATTTGAAGAGGAACTGACAATCTGACTAACCAAAGAAGTCAAATATAGCATTTAATATTACCAAGATGTGATATAATACAATAAAGACAGTTGGGGGGAAAAGAAAAGATTGCCGAAATAATAAAAATAATGATTGGCATTTATACATTATTATTTTTACAGCAGGAAGTCATTTGTAATAACTTAAAGTTTGTTTCATAGTTTCTCATCTTTGACCACCACTTCAGTTTTAATGATCAGAATCCACTTAAATCAAATATTTCTTCTTTTTGCCGTTTTTATCCGGAAAAATGTATTTCTGCTGAGTGGACTTCCACTTGGAGCCTATTTTATTAGTGGCATGATGAGAAACAAAGGAGGGGAAAGTCGACCGAACTTTTACAATCTAACTTATGAAATGAATTTTAAAATCACACATAATTCCGTTTAGTTTCCCCCCATCAGACCTTTTGACTACAAGCCAGATAATCCTAATATGTACAGCAGAAATGCAGCCAGAACACGTCACAGGTCATCAACACTTGCGGCTACAAATACAGGAGCGTGTGTGTGTGTGTGTGTGTGTGTGTGTCAGTGAGTGTGTGTATGTGTGTCAGTGAGTGTGTGTGTGTGTTTGTGTGTGTGTGTTCCGTCAGGAGCCTCACGGTTTGTCCGGTGTGTTGTTGACTAAAGGCCCGTACAGGCCGCTGCTGTAACTCTGCTCCTTGTGTAACATCGTCCTGTCCCTGATCAGGTCGCTGAACGCATAGTCCATGGGGGGTCTAAAGCCCAGGGTGGGCATAAGCCCCGTGGTGGAATAGGGCGTCATGAACGCCAGTCCCCGGCTGTGCGCGGAGTAGGCCAGCCGCAGCGGGTTCAGTCCCAGGTGGGTGCCCAAAGGATAGGTGCCCGGGTCGGCGCCGAAGTGCGGGGCGTTCGGCTGCAGGGGGGAGAAGGCGGAGCGGTTACTGAGCGTCATGGCGCCGGGGAGCATCGGTCTGGTCGGGGCGGCCGCGGTGGCGGACGCCGGCGACTGCTGCTGCGCGTTTTGGAGCATTCTCTCCGCCGTCCACGGCTCCTCCGCGGGCCCAGCCTTGTTGGAGGTCTGCGCGCCGCTGTTGTTGAGGATCTGCTCGATGGCCTGCACCACGTCTTTGCCGCAGCCCTGCAGCACGAGCTCCAGGACGCTCCGCTTGTGGCTGGGGAACACTCGGGTCAGGATGTCGATGGCGTTCATGTGGCGCGAGGCCGCGGAGGAAGGGGAGGGCTCCTGCTCGTCTTTGTCGGTCTCGGAACCGGAATCCGAGCCCAGGGAGCTGACGGAGCCGGGGGTCTCCTCTCCGTCTTTTAAAGGCTTGGACACTGGCGAGTTGATGAAGGACTCGCTGTCCCCGTTCTCCGAGCCGGAGCCTCCTCCGTGCCGCCCGTCAGGGGAGGAGACGCCTGGGGCCGAGTCGCCCTCTGTGGAGGCCGGTTTCCCCGCGGACTTCTGCGGGGTGCTCGACCCGGACAGCTGGGTCTTTGGAAACAGCTCATACTTCTGGATACTAGAATCTGCAGACACAAACGTCACCGCTGACTTGAGTAAAACATGTGACTATTAATCTTTATCATCTAAAGACAGTGTTTTAAATCGGGTAAATAATCAGACATTTCGGCCCAAGCTGAACTTCCTGTGAGAAGTGTGGCGCTTTGGGGGTCACGGTGTGGACCCCCTGCTGCAGAGAACTAAAGCACGCGCTGCCGGCTCACCTGAGTTGCTCTCGCTGTTGACAGACCCGAACACCTCGTAGTTGGGCCGCGGCGGGATGATGCCGTTGGCGGCGGCAAGGGCCAGTCCCTCTGCGGTGCCGTAGAGCAGCTGCAGCTCGCGGGCTTCGTTCTCCTCCTGCGCCTGCTGCCGCCGCAGCGCCACCTGCGCGGCCATCACGCGCTGCCGCTCGGCGATCAGCGTGCACTTGGCGCACATGCAGTCCTTCCAGCGGCAGTAGCGCTTGTGGCCCTTGAGCGCCGACACCACGCCGTGGTTCCGGCAGCGCGCGCACTTTGGCGTGCGCGGGTACTTGTCCGCGGCGCGCAGGAGGAGCGGCGGCCCGCGCAGCAGGTTCCCGGCCATGGACACCGGGATGGTGCCCGCCGCGGCCGCTCCCGGGTGGACCTGAGAGGCCGAGGAGGCTGAGGGGAGTTCCGGTCTCAGATCCATGACCCGCTTCTTCACCGATGCAGCGAAACTATTAAGAAGTCGGCGACTTTTAAAGGTTTTAATTCGATTTAATTCAGCTGATCACATCTGCTGCGCGCTTTCAAACATTTTACGCGCAACAGGTGAAGTCAGCAGATTCTTACCAGACTTTAATCAGGGATCGAAACTCAAATAGAAAGTGTCCAAAATGGAGTAAAAAAATAAGATAAAAGAAAAGAAAATACAACGATGGGGGAAAAAACGAGTTTAGGTCTGAAAAGAGTCCGAGCCGGAAGAAGAATAGATCATTCCTCTTCGATTTAAAGTTCAAAGTGTCCAGGAGTTGAGGGGTTGAGACACTAACTTCCTCCAGAGATTGTGAGTGGATACAGATCCCTCTCTCCTCTCTCTATTGTTGCTCCTACGTTTTCATTAGACAAATTTGACAACAATGTGGCGCCTGCCATTGGCCGAGGGGAAAAGGAGCGATCTGATTGGCTTGCCTCTGTTTTTTTTTCTAACTGTGTCCACCTGAGTTCTTTTTTCCCAAAATATCAAGTGTTAAGAATCTGAAGGGAGTTCCCGGAAAGCTCAAATCGATGCAAGTTTATATTTTCAAAAATGAATTTTATAGATTCTAACAGTTTTATTTTCTTATTTTTTTATGAACTGTAGCAAATTCGACACACAGCCCGACACAAATCAAAACTAATTAAATATGAGCCCTATTATGCAGGGACATATTCGTTTAAATAACTTTTTATATCTTTTAGAATATAGTTATATTCTGTATTTTCTTGAATTTCCTTACTCTATACAAAAAAAAATGAAAATAATTTGAAAAATAAACCTGAAGCGTGGCTCTAATCTCATCTTTAAGGTAAGTTTAATTTATTTTATTTGTTAAAGAAAACGTGGAGAGAAGCAGGAATGGATTTGACGCAGGTTAGTGAGAATCTGCTGTTTAATGACTCGGCTGCAGGAAAATCACATAATCACCGGTTTGTTCTATAAAATCAACAAAAAATAAAGTTTTAGAATGTCAGATAAATAATAATAAAACTCTAATTTTCCATAAATAAATTAAGAACGCATGCCGCACCAAAGCTTTCTGTGTAATTTGTTTTTATATCCTTTAAAAAAAATTAAATTAGGAATTAGGCCAAATATAACAGATATTTTCCCCAAAAATCCTCTTTATTTTCTTGTTATAATTTTTGCGCTGCTCTTTATTTTAAACGTCTTAAATAAATAAATTAAAATTATAAAAACAGTTGTATTTTGCCAGCTATTAAATCATCTAGAATTGTTTATTTCGAAGTGATTTAATTATTAACTTTCACTTTTCTTGGGAACGGCAACACTTGTGTTCATTAGAGTTGCTAAAAATGAGCATAAAGTTAATTTTATATTATTATTTGACCTTATTTGTTCTGGGTGCAACATTTGTGATTTTTATTTAGTTTCTTTCTTTTCCAACAGCGTGAAGAAATCATTTAAAATTGTAACAATAACAACAATAATAATCACTTTAATTTCACGTGAAAGGTAAAATCCCTACATTATTTTCCGTTTATTAAACATTCTGTGTAAAGTCCTTCCTCTAATTTAACTAACCACTGATGATGATGAAGAGGATGGCGGTGATGATGAGGATGCTGTGAAGCTTTCAGAGAATTAAAGAAGAGCGGAGCCGCAAAAGGGCAGCGCGCGCGGAGCCACCTGCTCCCTCACCTGCCGCTGTTGGAGTTTAGAATTAAAATAAGAAGAAGAAGAAGAAGAAGAAAGAGCGGAGGCGGGTAATCAACAATTGTCAGCGCCTCGGAGGATGACAACAGGCTCGGTGATCAAC
>JAVKLF010000083.1:9460724-9492606 GCA_034783495.1 Millerichthys robustus | reverse complement strand
GTGTGTGTGTGTGTGTGTGTGTGTGTGTGAAGAGTCAAGAAAATGGGGGACGAGGCTCAGGAAGGTGAATGTTTGGCTGTGTGCTTGTCTTTCCTCCTCTGTGCAACACATTTTACACCAGGCTTTCATGTTTCACAAACAGGCCGAGGGCAGAGAAGCTTACTTACGCTTGTGTCACTGGATGTGCATGCCAGTGTATGTACGTCTGAGAGATTAGTGTGTGTGTGTGTGTGTTGTAGGCCCAGACTGTGGGGATGGGGCCATGCTTGGTGACTAGTGTTCGTCCAACCAGTTCATCCGTCAGTCAGTGGGTGCTCTCAGGGTCTGTTCCTATTCTTTTGCCTCCAGGAAGAGCGTCTCCTGAGGAAACAACTTGGCCTCCAGCAGAGTCGACCCCGGAGCCAACTGAGTGATCTGAGACAAGAAGAGGTGGGAGGAGAGCAGGGATTAGAATTAGGCTGTCTTTCGATAAAGCCTTGATGCAAACGAATGATTTATTTCATTTTCAGTCAATAAACTTCACAGAAAACAAAATTCAGTTTCTGGATTGATGAGTAATTTGATATGACAACTCCAAATCTAAAAAAATATATAATTAAAACAGAAAAGCAGAAATATATGTTTGCAAATAATTTTCAGATGATTCATTTTCTATTAAGAACGACAAACGAATACCAAAGTGGTTTAAGAGTCAGAGTGGCTTTAAATCAGAATCTAAAAACATTTAAACTTGCTCCTCGGATTTATCCATATTAGGGCCTCCGTTAATTCGCAGCCACTGAAATCCCTCTGTGACTCCATTAATGTGTGTCAGCACAAGCATGTGAACCGTGTGTATTATTCTAAAGTCATGTTTAGAAAAAAAAGTTTAGGCAGAAATGTGAGGAGCAAGAGTTTAGTTTCCCCTACGAGGAGATTGATTGTTTTCTTAAAAAGACTCCAACCCTGAACAAACTGATGAAGGTTGCAGAGCTGGAGTGAGTGTGTGTGTGTGTGTGTGTGTGGGAGAGAGAAAGAGAGGAAGAGCAGAGTGAATTAAAAGAGTGTATTGTTATTGGCTAATAATGGCCAATTTCAGCTGTGGAAAAGGTCAAAGAGAAACATTGCTGATGGTGTAAAGGAGAGAAACATTTTATCGGTGCTGAAAACTAGGCAAAAGCAATTGTCTAAAAGGAGAGAAATAATACAGAACCACCCACAACGTGGCTGATCGAGTTAGCCGACATAAAAGCGGGGGTCTGACCTGTGTTTTAGAAAACAAGACGACCTGAATCTCCCTGACACCCACCACCCCTGTGGGCCTCTTAGCTTATGTGAGCTAATCACTGGAAGGGTTGTGTTACATTGGGCCAATCTAACACCTGGGCTGAACGGGAGAGGTGGTGTGACACCGAGATGTGTCCGGGGCTTATCTGAGGGCTGCTGCATCAGCCCCTCTGATTAGGGATCCTATTCTAACCTGGCGGTGGGATAATTAGCCAGCTCCTTGTACCTGCTGTAGAAGGTCAGAGGTCAAGCCTCACAATGTAAAGGTCAACTTCCTGACATGTAAAGTCACAGGTCTCACACAGACAGTTGGAGGAAATAAAATGTGACCTATGACCATGAACTGGACCGCAGCTTTATCTATGTTCAAAGAATAACAACACATCTTTATATCAGTGTTCTGGCAGTCAGATTTCACAAAATGTCTCATTTTTACACATCAGGTTTTTTTTTTTATATAAAAATAAGTATTTTCCATGATGTTTTCTTAACTGGAGGGTGTTTGTGGGTGAGATAAGCGGAAAAAGAGGCCAAAACTAAATATGGGAAGGTTCAGCGTACAACTCCGCATCAGATAAACTATCTGACTCCCGGAGGTGTTTGAAAATGTCACACCATATGGAAGCTGGGGTCTTTGACTTTTCGTGTTTTCATCTCCATGTGTCATTTAGACTTTTGACTTCTCAGCAGGGTCCTGGTGAGCCTGGTGCAGGCAGGGAGGAGCTGCCACATCATCCTCCTACCCCTCGCCAAGTCAGCTGCTTAACAGTGCAGCGGGGTGGGGTGAGATGCCACAAAGAGCGCTTGTGTGTGCGTGCAGTGAGTGTGTGTTTGCTGCAAACATGTCCCAGCCCAACGGTGGAATATTTTCCCACCTCAGAAGCTGTGCGCCACAAATGGCTGCCATGCTAATGAACCCGACAGGCTGTTGTGACACCACAGCATCAGGTAGGAGTAAATGAGGCTTCGGGGTGGGGCAGGTGTGTGTGCAGACGTGCGTCTTTAGAAGAGGTGCGAGTGTGTGCGTGGATGTGCGCCGTCGGAGGGAAATCGGGACGAGGCGTTCGTGCTTGCAAGTGCACCAGGGAGAGGCGACGGGGAGGCAGCAGCATCTGACTCTGAGAAAGAAAGTAGGGAAACAACATGCCACACTGACACAGGAGACGGGCGCCATCGGTGATTGTTTACATTGTTATCCAATTAACAGACCATAAGCATGGAGGCATCTGTCAACAAACAAAGCTGTTGTTTTTCCTCTGCTCTCTCTAAGCCATATTCTCACTTCTCCTGCCTACACAGCCATACATACATGAATACATACATAGAAACGATAAAATCTAGCTCCCCGCCATGCGGTTTGTTTTTAACCTTGAGTCAATATAATTAAACTAAATACACCACAAGATTTATGCAATTGTTAAAAAAATAAAAAATTCTTTCTTCCATATTTTCCTTTTAGATGAACACCATCAAGAACTAACCAACAACACAAACTGACAGAATAAGAACCAAATTTAACTCTTTTTTACCTGAGATGAATTTTAATTAGAATTAAAATTAGAAAACCGCACAACTGCAGAGCTCGGCGCTAGAAGGCCTATTTTTAAATCTGGATTCGAACGCAAAGACAGATGGGGCTTTTCGACAGTCTTTAACATTCTATCGGTTTCCTGATGAGAAATTATTGTGTGTGTGTGGGGTGGGTGGAGGATTGACTAATATCAACTCAGCATTTGTCATTGGGGAACAGCAGATTCCAACACAGTTAAAAACACATAATTAGCAAGTAATGTGAAGTTTAAAATAAACACCACAATTGTGACTTGAATCAAATGATTAAAACACTGATAAGAGAGGAGGCGACACGGAGCGACGCACGGCTTGGGGGGGGCTCAAGATGTCCGTTTCCTGCATAATCAAATGTGCAGCTGAAATAACGCATTTTTAATGAAGCCATTACAGGCCCGGCTATGTTAATTAAAACCAAATAACTTGTCTGTTTTAAACTAGTGTTGTCAAGTGTTTATTTGGCCAATTACAAAAGCAGTGGGAGATCATTATCCGCTGCCAAGAGCGTTGACAGCATGTAGTGGTGGGGCGTGAACAGAAAAGAACAGAGAAAGAGTTCGGCACTTCAAAGAGGGGGGGGAAAAAACGCTGCACAAACTGGACGAGAGGAGGACTGGAGGGGGAGAACAGGAAAGGAGAAGAAAAGACAAGTGAGACAAAATAAAAAGGACTGGTTTGTGTTTTTAAACATGTGAATACAAGGGTTTTCTAAAAGTTATAAAACGTTTGAGTAAAAATGTTTGACCAGAAAAATGAAGTTATAGTGAAAGATAGGAGCAGAAAAGAGGAAAATGGGCGAGTTTAGGCTGACGATTCTGGATAAAATTTGTTGTTTTCTCTGAAGATCCTTAGACCTGTTTTAAGATGTATAAAATTAATCTGTCAAAATTAAAACTACATCTCTTCCTCATCAGGTACAAAAGAAGTATTTGAATGTAAGCTTGTTTACTAAAGAAGTATTAATTCTACTCTAATTACACGTTTACAATAAAAATTATTTTCTATATCCCACTTTAAGTTGCATTCATACAGACTTGACAAGTTGCAAGGTCATCAAATTGTTTTGTTCATGATGCAAATATAAAATGTTGAATTGTTTGGTAAGGTTTTAAATACATTTTGTTAGTAACCTCCAACAAATCGCAACAATAAATACATCAGATTAGTATAACAGAAGTGTGACCAGGTGTAACGTTTTGCACACATTTTTCATATATTTATATAATTCTTTCTTTAAATTGTCTTGGAGAACTCAGCAGTTTAGTTAAGGAAATATGTTTGATTTATATCTGAATCATGTATTTAAGATTCTACATACACCTTCATTTTTCCCCCAATGCCTCAAAATTGTGATTAAATAAAATAAAAAACAGTAAAGAGGTGTTTTAGGTAAAGAAATAAATGCCCTCCACAAAGACTGTTCTTATGGTCTAATGAAAACACATGACTAACAATTTGGGGTAAATTTTAGATGAAGAAATATTTATAAGTAGTCCAAAACAGCAATTTGTAATAAAACTACAATCAAAATAAACCAAGTTTAAAACTTCCTGTCAGTCTTTCTATGATTCTCAGACAGCAAGACAAGAAAAATAAATCGCTGCAGTAAAACAGATGTTAAACCTTTTTCAGAGCAGACCACAGCTTCTTCTTTGTCATTGTTTATTTTTTTTCTGCTTCTCAGATTTTGTGTCAGAATTATTCTAGCAAATTCACTGCCAGAGCTGGAAGAAGGATCAGGGAAATGGGGACAAAAATACAGTATCAGTGTGAGAAAACACTTGTTTAACTTTGTTTGGGCGTCTAAGAGCAGCTGGACAGGAAGAGCCTATTGCAAATGATTTTAACGGCAGTCTAAACATTTTCACCGCACGCTGAAGGAAGACCGCGAGCCTTTTAACAAAAGTTCTGCGTTGACAAGTATCCAATATGAAAAGAAGGGAAATTCTTGAATGAAAAGCTGAAAAGTGAAACACTAAGGTTCCCCCCCCTCCTCCTTCCCCCTCTTCAAACTCGCTGACAGTCATAGAAATGGAGAAAGGGTTAGTTCCCTGAGCACGGCTAAGCCTGGTACAAATGATGCCAGTGTAAGGCCTGCTGTAGTGCTGAAGAGATAAGCCACAGATACCAAATGCTGCGGAAGAGACGGAGTCCAAAAAGTGGAGACTAATAGACACTTGCTGGCTGTAAGGAACAAGAAGGTAGCAAATGCGCGAATCAGATGCATGTGATTAAAATCAAAGTTTTCCAGGTGAGTCATTTTGCAGTACTGGCCAAAAGCACCAACCCCAGATTGTGTAAATTCACTACTGTGTAATGCAGCAAAAGATGAAATTACAAAAAGGTGAAAAGGGCGTAACACCAGAGGAAGTGTGACACGGCACAAAACTGCTGAAAACTAGGAAAGAGAGAATAGGTTTCAACAGTTGTGCAGTCTTACAAATGCAATAGTGGTCTATCCTCCTCCCTCTGAGCCTGGCAGAGCAACAGTGAGAGCGTCTGGATGGGATGGAAGCTTTCTATGCTCCCTCTCATTTAATTACAACACAGAGCTGCAGGATTAGACGGGGGCCTGTGTTCGCAGCCTCATACTGGCACCAAAACTGAGCTATTTCCCCTTCTCTCCTCCCCTAAATCTCCCGCCTTTCTGTTTTCTGGAATTATCGCCCATCTCCTACATTTTAATATCTGCACCACTTGTCTTCTCTATCCTTTCTCCTTTACGACTGTTTCTCTGATCGAGCCTTTTCTTTGTTCAAGAGTTTGTCCTCTCTGTTGTCTTTTCACACAAGTTCTGCAGTCGCCGTCCTCCTCAACCGTTTCTACGACCCCCCCTACTCTAATCCTCCCATCCTGTTTTCGCTGGAATTTCATCTGCGACGCAGGCACATCTTTATCTCTGTCTCAAACACATGTTTACTCTTGATTATAAAGAGACAACTGTGAATCCTTTAAGTGACAAAGTTGTGAGCGGGGCATGTGTTTGCTTGAAAATATTTGTGTATGTGTTGAATTGTGACGAAATGGGGAGTGTGAGCTACGTGATAATGTGTGTGCTAGGTGTTTATGCCCCGGCAGTCTCTGCAGAAAGGGATGGCGCACTGCCTGGGCAAGCCTGCACACACACACACACACACACCTCTGTACAACCACTACCACCCTACTACATCCACTCCTGCCTTGATTAATGAAAATCTAGCAGCATGGCTAATTAAACTGGTAGTTAAAACAACCCTTATTAACTCGCTACCACAAAGCATGGCGACCAAGCCCTCTAATGACTGGTTTGTAGCTAGCTGAGCGCTGCCAGGCATTAACACAAGAACCGTAGAGAATAGTGCTGTTAGTGCTGACAACTGTATCCTAACGCACTCAAAGGGCACAACAGACCAATAATTAATATTCACTAAACAATACATGCATATAAGCGGATGGGTAAACAAATGACTTTCTTTTATGCAGGTGTAAACAAAGTATTATTACGCAGCAAAATCATTTTTTTAAACTTACGACCAATAACAATTTTGGACATTTTTCTCATGTTGTTTAGATCTTCTTTTTTTTTTGCCACTCACATTTCTACGAGGGAAGGTGGTGAGGAGCTTGAATTCTTCGAAGGGGTATCCTTTGGAGGCCACAAAGTCAAACAGGACCTGGAGCTTACAGCTGCCCAGAAAACGCCTTTCCAAAAACTCGCCACTCGGTGTGCGGATTCTCAATTTGCTGATTTGTTCTCCTGACTCCTCTTCTGGCTCTGGAGGTAAAGCTTGCTCCAATGACAAGCGGATCGCCTGAAAAAGAAATGCACTTAATCAACAGAAAACATTTTTACACTAATATAACATGTTTGCGTTCAGGTGTTGGAGAGATCCACCTGCACTTATGCGTGCTATGACTTCCTTTATATTTTACTTTTATTTTCTTTTAAAAGCCAGTGAGCATTATTGTGAAATCATTAAATACTCTTTCTTTAAAAACTCATTTATAAAGTTAGTTAGAAATCTCTAAACAGGAGTAAAACATGGTTTCTGAGTAAACCTGATTAGTTCGAGCACATTTAGAAAAGAAAACCAGCAACCTTTAACAAAGTCACAGCTATTACAAAATAAAGAAAATCTTAAGTCATAGAAACCCATACCAAAGGTTCTGTAACACCAGTAGTAACAGATGACAAGACAATAAATACAACCCAAGACATTCCTTCCATTCTGATTGCTGCACTGTAGCGTCCCATTAATTAAACAATCATCTTGTCCTAAGAATATTATTAAATTAGCTGCCCTGCGTCTCACCCTGTTCCCTGAAGCCTGGCGTAGCTCAGAAGGTTGCCAAGTATCTTATCAGTATGTTAAAAAGAACCAAGTATGGCATTCTTTCATACATTTTGACTGCTTGCTCAATTAAACTGAGCCTGCTGAACATCTCAATGTGGATAAGAGCTACTTTAAAGTGTTATTTTGCGATTGCTTATTTTGCAGACAGTAGATGTGATAATACTTTCCACAACACGGAGCGAGAGTAGCTTACCGTGCACAAAGACAAACATCAACTGTCATCTTTCACAGAGCAGCTAATCAATTCTCCTGAGTTCCAAAAAAACGTGCTTCAGCTGCTCCCTCGAGCGTCCCACTTCTTTCTGTGCCCGCACCTCCTCCCCCCCGCTTGTTGTTCCTGTTTGGCCAGCCGGGGAGCATATGCTGTGACAACACGCCCCGGCTTTATTTACACACCATAATGCAATTATATTTCATAAGAGTGTACAACAGTAGCTCATTAGCAGCTTCTGGTGTTGGATGGGCAGGGTAGGGCGCGTGCCGCTCCGCCATCAGCTCCCCCAGGTATAGGAGCTGATGCCGAGTTAAAGGGGCCCCTGGGGGACAGAAATCACACACACACACACAACAGACAGGAGTGTGTGCGCTGGACGGACAAACGTGAAGAGACGATCTCAGACAGAAGCAGGGCCGCCTGCACAAAGCGAGAGATAGCATCCTAAAAGGACAAACGTTTGGTGGCGCCTCGGGCTCCTGGCAGCTCAGCACAAATAATCAGGAGCATCTCGCCGTCGGTTCATTCAACCTCAGAGAGCAAACAGATGACGAGCAGGGCGAGGAGAAGCACCTGACAGACACACAACTGTATGCTAAAACCCCATGAAGGGGGTAAATAATAATGTCAGCTCACAGGCACCCCTCCACCACCACTCCCAATTCAGAGACTTCTACTTTCATCTCCCTTTTCTTTGCACAAAGGCACAAAATCACAGGGAAAGCATTCCCACTAGCATTGTCCTCTCTCTGGTGGCAAGTAGGGTTTCTGTTGTGTCTGCACTTCCTCCAATACACAGAGCGAGGTCACAACCTCCCAAGACTCAACTGAAAAGTGTAAACAAACAAGATTGCCAATTACAGAAAAATACACGATGGGTTCTTCATACATTTGACTTTTTTAGGACTCAGGCAAAAAACATCTAGCTTTATGATACGACAGTTGTTATCGTTTCAACGCAAAACAGTGACTCATGAAAAAGGGTTGCGGCTATAGAGCAGAAGAAGAGCAGCAACAAGATGAGGAAAACTGACACCAGTCTTAAAAAATAAATTTGAACGTATATTTAACATTATTGTAAAATGACTTGCTTGGATCGGTCTAATTTTTTATAAATCTTGAAATGGGCAAATGAAAGCGAATACTGTTTCCAACTTAATAAAGTTTTTGTGTAATATTATTTGACAAAAAAGTTGCTTAAATGAAGGTATGACAAGTAGAGATGTATATACTTACAAAAAAAAAACTAAAAGAAAAGCTTCACGGAAGTACAACTACACAGAAACATGAAAAAAGCCGCTTTGAGGATGTAAAGATCTCATATTTACAGTAATAATTACAGCCTGTTAGCACAGGAAATTCTAAGAAAACCACTGAACATGAGCAAAGGGAAAATTAATGTAAGCAGGAACTACAGAGGAAAATATTTCAGTGCGTCTACACACAGTTTGTTCAGCACACTGCAGTGATATAATTAAAACAACGTGGTCAGGTGCTCTTTTGTTGTCATTTGTTTAATTTAAGTGACAAATCATCTGAGCGAGCCGGGTCACCCAATACTCCTCAGTGCTTCAGGCTCCGTGCTGTTGAGTAAACAACAAACACTGTATTGCACCATCAGTGCCATCACTACACACAATTATTGTTTTCCTATATGCGTGACATTGTGTCTGCCTGTGTGTTTTACATCTATATCACAGACAATTGTTTTCAAGTGAATGTGTGTGTTTGCTTTGCTTATGCGTGTGTGTGTGTGTGCGTGTGCACACACACACTTCATTCTTTTGTTCCAGTTGGGTTTGAATATGAGCTTGTGTGCTTTACCGGTGCGGAAGCAGCTAAACTGAACAATAACCGTGTTTATGACTATTTTTTTGCCTGACTCCTCACCAGAAAAGCTTCAATGACTGTCACTAAAACCACGATTTAATTACCTTATTAGAACCAATTGTCAGTAAGGAAGATCAAAAGATGACAGTAGAAGCACACAGTCACTATTACCTGGTAAATATAACTTCCTTCTTGCACTGTGAATGATGAGGGTTTTTTTTAAACCATTTCATTTGTTTGAATATGATTCTTGTTCCTACCTCCTTCTCCTCCTCCTGTTCTTTCCTCATCTGTTCCAGGCGAACCTGTTCAGCTTCTTCTCTTTCTTGAGCTTCTCTCTGTGAAAAAACAGAAATGAATTTAATATTAAATAAGTCAACAAATCAAAATATCTGCTACGCTGCATTTCCAACATTGTCTCACTACGCCATGATGAATTATTAATAAGATTTTATAAGTCATCCAAACAACCTGCATTCTTTTTTCCAGAGCTCAAAGTTTTAAAACTACTTCACACAAATTAAATACAATTCAGGGGAATAGTTCAGACCATTTGAAGTGGTGTTCTTTAGAAAGGTAAATTAACATCTTACTTGTTGTAGATAGATGCAGCTCAATTCTGCAGCTGTTTGAACTCACAAATATTCATCAGATTTTATGTAAATAATGGCATAATATGTAAAAGGGATCATCCAGTATTTACTTCATGCTTATTCCTTCAGTGTAAGTAAGTACATTTTATTTATATGGCACCTTTCCCAGATAGACATCACAAGGAGCAAAAATAAAATAAATACAAACATAAGTGTTGCTTTACTTGATACATTACAGCAGAACTGATTGGGTCCACTACTACTGATTGAATGCAGTCCGAGTAAAGTCACTTTAAATCTTGATTTGTAAGATTTTAAATGTGCTTCTTCAACAAGAGACACAACCTGTCGCTTTGCTTTATTTTGAAAGTACCTTTTTACGGTCAGCCTCTAGGGACACACGATAAGCTTCATCCTGTTCTCTCTTCACCATCTCCCTTGCCTCCCGTTCGTCCTAAGTGGGGGTAAAAAGAAAAACTTAGACCTGTTGAACTAGCAACACAATAAAGGACACACCGCCCCCCAAAAAAAAAACATCTAAGCTGGGGTGGCGGTTTTGGATGCCAGACAGAACCCGGCTAAAGAATATGCAGCATGTCAAGTGTGGTTGCGTACAAACATCAGGTATGAAAGAGTAGCACTAGAGGGGAATTCATTGTGAGTGGGTTGTCGTTTACTAGACCCTGAACCTCTTTTATGTTTCCCATTCTCAGTTTCACCCTCCCTTTTCTCTTTCATTCATTCGGCCTACTTCTTCCTGTTTGTACAGAGGGAAGGGGACAGGCGGCCTTTCTCTTTCTACCTGCTGTGGCTACAAAGTGTTTTATAAAGACTCCGTTTAAATACGAGTGTCCATTGTGTTAACACAGCGCAGCCATTAGTTTTTTATTTTCTGAAGGCCCATGCTGTGCGCCGACCCGGATATGGCAAAGTAAGCTTATTGTGACCATCTGAGGGCTACTGTGCAGAAAGGCGGCTAAGCAAAATGGCAGCGCGTATTGTCGTATTGAATCCGAAAATGCAAAGATACATTTGGTCAACATAATAGGGACACACTGAAAGGAAACTGTAAAAGAAAGGTTGACAGACACAAAAGCATCAAAAGTGCCTGCCATCAATGGGCTGGGCCTGAGTCATGCAAACAAGTCACAGAGTAGCTCACGTATGACTCTCTTTTCAGCTTTTATTAAATGCCCTTAAAAACACAGACGAGCTTAATGTGAGGAAGCGTGCAGCAAAATGTTTATCTAACGTTCATCTCCCCAAACGTTGATTTTAAAAAGCCTCAACTTTGGAGGAAAAAACTGAAACAGATTTACCGCAATTAAATCATGGCGACTGTTCAATTTGGCACAATGTCTGCCGTCTTCTAGAGCTGGTGATACACTTGGTATTCAGAAAAATCAAGCTGTCACACATTTCGTGTTTGCTAACAAATAGGAAAGAAACTCAAATGGCTCTTTTTTAATTTGCTGCTCAGTTTGTAATTTTTGGCAAGTTTGTTTCCAAAAAAGTTGGGATGCTGTTTAAATTTAAATTAGAAAAGAAAGAAAACAATGATTAGCTTTGTAATTAAACCCCACTTACTGTATGACAACAAAGAAAACGGATGTTTTTATTTGTTGCTAAATATGTAGTTGTTTGAAATTTTAATACAAGAAAATGTGATAAAACAAACGTTTTTTTTTAAAGTGACCTGCGTCATGTCTTTAGGAACACACTCTCATCTTATAATGGAAATGATTTGCAGCAGTACTAAAAGTGTGTACACAGCTCCGGCTCCGTAAACAGAAAAAAACACATTGTGACTCGGCTGGATCCACTCGATACTAATCTAACTAGCAACAAGAAGCTTGTACATGTGCAGAAACACGGAGCTGGTAAACAGGACAACTCTATGAATCTAGACAGGATTAATTCAGATGATTACATTAAAAAAATAAGCTCAATATCATTCATTTAGTCAAATATTTATTAACAAATATTTTTTAGGTGCAGTAGAGAAACAAGAATGAAGTGTAGCGGTGTCTAATTAACTTCTTTTTAGTTTAAAATTCTTTAAAGTGGCATTTTAGGAAAATGCAGATGAAACTTACTGTGAAAAGTTAACAAAACAGACACCGTGGAGACAAAGATAAACTCCGACTGCTGGTATAATGTAGATTTCTTTTTCTGTAGTGCTTTTGGATTCTCTCAAAGCACACACTATTGCACACACAGCTTAGTTCTAAGCCTTTATGACAAAAGCATGACCCGACAATAACCTGGAATGTTCGTAAACGTTGACCACAGAAAAAGTGCAGTCCCTTGATTAGTAACTTCTAAGTCAAAACACAGACAGCCACCAGGAATGACTGTGATATCAGTCAGGTTGGATGAAATCACAACGTGACTGTCCAAGCGGCTCCAGTTAAGACAAACTTATAAGTCAGAGTCAAAGTGGAATGTCTGGGCTGACATAGCAGTCTGCGTTCAGCGTCGGCGTATGCTTTGGAAAGGTGAGGTGAATAATAAGAAGTATGAGTAAAAAAATAAACACAATAATTTTAAATCAAGAAAAGAAAGATCTTAAGGCTGTCCATTTTTTGGTAATTACTGTGGTTTAGTTTCGTATTAAAATATCTTTGCAAATTTGCTTTTACCATTGTGAATTACAGTTGTATTTTTTTCAAAGTTACATACAATTCAAGTAAGCAAATGAAATATTTGTAAAAGACTGAATAAAAGTAGGTGTGTGGGTATGTCTGCAACAAAATGCTTCCCTTCCAGTAAGTGTTGCAGGAGTGTTAAAACCTTTAAAATGATAAAAGCTTGCCTCAAACGCCTGATAAAATCTTTTTCTATCCGATCTGCAAAAAGCTAAGTCTTGATTTTGGGTAATCTCTGCCAGTTTTGGAGTGGTTCATTCTGCTTTTTTTCCCTACAACAGCTTGTGTTTATACAACAATTAACATTTGAGGACTTTTTTGTTTACAGCGTATGTTAACAAAAAAAATGACAGATTTTTCTGAAAACATGCTTAGATTTATCAAAATAAGAAAAGTAACATTTCAATGTCTACACTCTTCTTTTTCTGTGGCAATATTAATATATAAACTTTTAATTTACAAGGCAAATCCCATTGAGAGCACAAATCTCTTTTTTTAAGGAAGGCCTGGGCCTAAAGGCAGTCTGAACACGCACTTCTTTGGATTGTGGGTCGAATCCAGATTATCTGGAAGAAAACCCACACAATGACAAGGAGAAGAGGTAAACCTCATACAGGAAGACCCCAAGTCCAAACGGAGGGATCCAACCAAGGACTTCCTTGAAGGAGGTAACAGGGCTAACCATTGAGTCGTCATGCTGCTATCATCTTACCAAACGTTTTCCAGTGCACTTCATGCACATACCCTGAATACCTCTTGTTACTAGCTGTCATCAGTGATTATTTGAAGAGGCAACAAAAGTGACAACTTCAAAATGAAGCCAGTAAATTACAAATATGAGCAACAGAGGCAAGAGCTGGGGAACTCAGGAATCAGGAACTCATCTGAGCAAGGTTTAGCCCTCAGGGTATGTGTGGGGGCGAACACAGATGATTTACTGATGACTCAGAACTCCCACAATAGAGATGTAATGACTAACCAAAGCAACGCTAAACAGTCTGGTTGAGTGACTCTGACTGTTTAGAACTAATCTCGTGTGACATCTGTCATTTAAAGATACAGTAGTTAAAAAAGAAGCACGGAATAAATGTAAAGACTGACAGAAAAATGCAACAAGTATGAAAGTAAACAGAAAGACTTTACGGTGATACATGGTGTAAATATATGTACGACTAAAACGACTTCATTAAAAACGAAACACGACAACACAGACCCTTTATTCCAAAACAAACCCAACATATTGAGAAACAATTAGTGCTGTTTGTTGATTCTCATTTAATGTCACTAAAATAAAATATTAAACAGACAAAATTTCTTGACTGTGACATTTTCACACCGTCTAAGACCGGTTTATGGTATTAAAGGCAAACTCATTGTAGACACCCAACCATGCGGATTCTGCTCAAATCGTACCTCATCTTTGATGTCTTCTTGCTGTTGTGCTGTGAAAATCTCCATTGCTCCCATCAACCTCATCATCAGCTCATCCACTGTCGTATTACCTGAGGAATAGGTCACGAAAAGTATGAAAATCTACAGCGTCTGATTTTTTTTTATTAATTACAAAGAAAAAAACATTTCTATATAATGACAGAAGAATGTTATTCACCTTGAATGACATTTAGAACTTCATTGGATGTACGTTTGCCCATAACTATAAGGAGCAGGGGGAACTGGTCTGTTTTGTATGTCCGTATAGTTTGTGTTACCACACTGCCAAAGTGCCTCGTACACATGGTGAGAAGTCTGAAAGACAAGCAAAAGTATCTAATTTACATTATCTTCATTTATTTTTGTACTAAGAACATCTCTTTTTTGATTTTTTTCCCCCCAGCATCTAATCTGAGATGGCACATAACCTTTAAAGCAGAAAACACAAAATTTCACAACAAATGGAAACGGCACGCTCTTTTCAGACAGCAGCGGGGGGAAAAAATACACACAACTCACAGCATTAAGGACTTTAAAACCCATTCTGCATTTTCTTATTCCATCAGAGCGACATGCTATCTCAATTGGAAGCGTAGATGAATTAGTATTCCTCACCAGACGCCCAGAATTGATAGGGCAAGAGAGGATTTCTTATTCCATTACAAAGACAGAACTTTTTAAATTAACATTTCAGAGAGGGAAAAGGGTAGCTGGCAGCCGGGGCCCCGCCAAGCTCCCTGTAAATGTCATAATATTAATGAATTGCTATAGACTGAATGCAAATATAGATTAGCTTTTTCTCCTGCCTTTAATAAGATCTACTTTAATAACTGAGTGGTAAAATGGAGAAGTAATGGAATGGATGGAGGTGCAGCAGGTCAGAGAAAGAAGATAGATGGAAAGGAAGCCGGAATAAAGAGGGTGTAACTCATTATAGGATGAAAACAAAGCTACGGAAGCAACTTGCAGAACTTTCAGTTTGAGAAATGAGTACCAAGGCTAGTTTTAGTCACTAAACTAAAACTAAAAATGTCAGAGTAAAAGTGAAAATGATGCAACTGTGATAGAGAACAAACATTTCCACTTAAACTCTGAGTGACCCTTGACTTGCAATGAAAACGTTGGGTCAGCTTAATCTTACGGATCATTTTGATCTGACATTTGTCCCTGTTCAGCCCTCGACCCAGCAGTATCATAACAATAGCCCACAGGGAAACTCTAACCTGTAATGAAAGGCCAGAGAACAATGGTCATCAACTTGAAGGGTAACCTAATCTTAAATCTCTCAACCACCACAAGCCAACCTGCTTTGGTTTCTCACTCAGAACTGAGAAAGTCAGTCTTTCACAATAAAAACCCACAGACATCAACATAAAAACTTTTCAATTTTAAAATGACTAGACTGTCTGTGTATTTATGGCGGTTTGGTATAAGAACCAAGCTGCGCCCAGAAGATTCAGCTCTTATGATTTCACCTGTGAACAAGTATGGACACAACACAAAGGGCAAGAGGAAGGCCACTTCAGGAACTAATGTGAGCAGTTGAGAAGTTTCCTTCAGGCATAATATAACGTGGTAAAGAATGTAATAGAGTCCATACCAGACCTACAGCCTTTCAGCAAACAGTAGAGAAAACTAAACACCCGACAGGACTTGTTCCTAATGCGTTTTCAGGCGTTGCTTCGATGGCTAAAGTGACTGACAGCTTCTAATTTGTCATCCATCCCATCTGTTTTTCTCAGAGCAGATCTATACAGCTAAATTAGTTAATGTTTCTCTGGACTGTCATCTTTCATTTTGTCATTCTCAAGTGATGTGTGAAGATGTGTGTTGACTAGCAGGCCCTGACATTTGCTTCACTGAGCAGCTGATGAGTCAGGATATTACAGTAGCACTGCGGGGAATGTGTCTGCCAGCCACCTGTGTGAAAACCGGATACCCTGTTAGCTCACTGTGTCTCACACACTTTGTTTCCGAATGAACATGGACGTGTTTTTATTTAAAAGTGGCATTTAGTTCTACCTCTCAACCTGCTATCTTTTGCAGTTAGAGTGTTCAGAACAGATGTCTCTTTCTGACTTTAGCAGTTAAGGCCACACAATAATTAGTCAGAGCAATGAAGGGAACAATTTTTAAGAAAAAAACAAATAATCTACATAGAACTGTACTACTAACTGTTAGTTCCAATAAATGTCAAGTAAAATGACATTACACTGAATGTTTAATCAACCAGATTCATTTCCCACAATTGTCACAATTACACTGGCATCCAAACACCAACACTGCTGTATGCATAATTAATCATTTAACAAGAAGGCCTGAGAGAATAACACATTCCAGTATCAGCAGGTTTATCTCTCTCACATTCACACACACAATTAGAATACCTTTCTAACAGTCTGTGTGACTGATGCCAATCACCAGTCACTTTGGATCAGCCAGAGAGCGTGAGAATGGAGAGCAGCAGTGTATTTGTGAGCGATTTAGAGTGCATATGTGCATGCATGCGTTAGCAGCAAAGCTGCGACTAGCTGTGTGCAATGAAAAGCTCCAGATGTTGCCTCTCTTTTAATGTGCAATAAAAAGGCTCAGCTGGGGCAAAAAGCAAAGGAGGCCAATGGGAGAGAAAGGAGAAGGGAATGAAGGAAGGAGGGAACTTCCTTAAAGGAAATAATGGTGGGTTGAGGTCAAGGAGCAGGTCTTTTTTAAATGACTACAACCAGAGGGCAGGCTTATCTTAGGAAGTTTACAGGACAGTGAAAGTTAAGGTAAAAATTACATCAGGGTGAGAGAAATTTATAAGATAAAACATAGACCTGGAGATAAGCAGAAAAATAATAATTTTACTTTTCTATCGATCTTTTCTTTGGGGGCTAATTTTATATGTTGGGCAAAGACAACCACATTTTAAAATGTACCTTTCCAGAGAAAAATAAAATTGTAATCGATGTACTTGAAACCAAACAAGATGCAAAGACCATCCAAAACTGGACCTAGAAGCTACATTCGGACACCAAGGATAAATGGAATGATAAAGATGTTTGGACTCCAAGAGAGTCCTTCATCTCCCACTGACCCGCTTTTCAGACAGCTTAGTCAAAAATACCCAATCAGGGGCCTCACCATGCAAACACAACGCCTTTTGTTAGTATGCAACCTCCAAGCTTCAAAAAAAAAGAAAGAAGCTGAAGAAAGTCTAAGAAGACAGAGAAGCAGAGTGTGAGCTGTGGCGTAAGAGCTGAATGCCAGCAATTAAAAACATGTCAAATAAATTATAACCTGCTGGTCATGTGAAAAAAATGGAGTTCAGCCAAATTCTACTCCTAAAAATGTTCTAAATCTTTCTTGTTTACTACAATTGCAAGAAAAAATATTTAAATTTAAAATTCTGAAGTTCAAGAGATTTTAACTTATATGAACAACAAAAAAAACTTCAACATAACAGATAGAAAAATACACAGATAACATTAATCTTTTTTCAAGGGATAATTAAAAACAGTTTAATACTTGGACAAGACTGCAGCACTCTTCAGATGGCTTAACAGAATCCTCTGGCAGTTTACAAAGATTAACTATTTACTCAAAGTGGATGCAATTAATGTCCTCTTTATACCTCAGTTCTACTATGAAATGTAGATATATGAATAAAAATAAGGATGAAACACATGGTCAGTCTTAGAGTCAGTTCTCAAAATGCTGGTATTTTATAGTAATATGCAATATTTAATACAGTCTTCTTTATTTTGGTGCCAAATGTGACATTTATTTTCTAAATTTTCCTTTAAGACTGTACTATTCAGGTCCATTTCAGGTTTTCATAATTTTCTATAACACCACATCATTTCTTACTTGCTAAAACTATTTACTTAAAAAATAAAAAAAATTCAAACCCATTGCATTACAATAATCCCTAAAATGTAGTGATTCTGACTTGGTAAAAAAAAAACAGTGACCATCACTGTTGGAAGTATACAAACCCTGCAAACAGGTGCTTTAAGCATGCTGTACCTGGCTTTGTTAGCTTCTTTAGTGACGTCCCAGGCCCACGTGATGAAGTTCTGGCTCAGGTAGGAGACGATTGAGTCGGCGCACATCATTTGAGAACAGAAGACATTGCTGAGGACGCTGTCATCGTTGTGGAGGTAGATGGCCAGCAGCTTTCTCTGTGGATCAAACAGAACTTAAAAATCAGAAGCGAAAAAAAAAAAGAGAGCAAACGCATTGATTCCCTCAGAATGTTTGTCTTTGCTGACAATTGTTGATTAAATAAAAGAGCAACCTGTAGTGGATGCAGGTTGATAAATGACTTGTGAAGCCTACAACAAAACCACTACTGGTTAAAAATAATTCTTAAATTCCCACAAAATCAAAAGGAGAGCGATGTAAATAAAACTTCTCTTGGATGTGACGAGGATATAGAGAAAACAAAACAGACAAATCACTCTATTTATTTTATACCAAATGCCAGCAGCCTGCTCAGGTTAGTAGCAGCAAGGCCAGACAATATTGACGAAGCTCCAAATCCAAGGATATCGACACCATCATATAAGCCTGCAAGATTTTCCCTTCTGACGATCTAATTAAAAAACAAACACACCCACAAACACAAAAGGTTCAAGGGCACAAAGTTGGAAATAATGCTCTTTAAATTACATGTCACTTTGCTTGCTATAAAGGAACAAACAGCGAAAAAAAAAAACTCAATCTCGGCTTGGTTCATTTACCCACGGCTGTGACGGTGGGGAGTTAAGGAGTCTGTTTCTCAGGAACAGTAATCTCAGCTACGTGCGCCTAAAAGCAAAATCTACACAGGGCGTAAAATGCAAGGAGAAGTGAAAGAAGAAGTTGTGCTATACTGTGGCCTGTGTAGAATAGGAATGGGAGAGCACTGCTGTGTTTGCTCAACGATTAGCGCTTTAGAATAATCTCCAGGGCTCCTAGAGAGAAGGAGCCGGGGACTCATTCATCGGGCCGATTCAACAGCCTGAAAAGATTAAACACTCATGCTGAGAAGACAAGCAAAATCAGTCTGGAGGGGTGGAAAGAGTCTGAGGATAGTGAGAGTTTTAAAACACAGAGAAGAAGAAAAAAACTGACACACATTTGAACGCTGGTTTCCCAGCACACATCCACAAACTTACGTCTGAACCCACAAGCGAAGGATTTATACTCGCACACATGCATGCTCAATTAGAGCGAGTGTAAAGACTAATCAAAGTAGGCATTTTGGCCAACTGAACTCCTTCATCTTAGTTAAACTGTCAGTACCCCTCTGTTCCCTCTCCACTTTCAACTAAGATCTTTTGTGCTGCCTGTCTTAGCAGGGAGGAGCAAATCCCTTAGTTCAGCTAAATTACAAGGTCCAACCTGAGCTCGATAGTGACCCCATAGCCCTTCCTCACACCTGTTCACCTAAATCAGAGCTTGCTTTGTGTGAGGAAGTGACTAAAAATTTCACACAGTAGAAAAGCCCTCGCACTTGAGTCTGTGTGGAAAATGAATACCCCTTCACACAGATCAATAAGAACTAAAATACCTGTGACATTTTAAAACAAAAAGAGAAATCTAAACCCAATATATATACAAAGTTTATTTTATTTTATTGAAATAGAACATATTTGCTTTGAAGTTAATGTCTTGTCATTTTAAAAGTCATTGAAAAGCTTTCTTTAAAGATTGTGGTGAGTGTTTTACCATTTCATGATGTTATGTGAAGTGATTTGATCATATAGTAGTATACATGTAGTCATTTATCCTAGCTCATAAGTCCTTTATACTCATCTGTCAGGTATAAGACTTTAAAGCAGCATTACAATTCAACAAAACAAACAACAACCTATTCAAATATACAATATATCCCATTAAAATGAGATATTAGCTATAACTAAGATGAGTCAAATTATATTTCTTTGATGCAGATTTTCTCTTGTGTGTGTGTGTAGAATACTAACTTTCATCCTTTGGTATAGAGCCCATATAGTTGCCCTTTTAAAAATAGCATGAAACATACAGATTGACCTGTGGGATTTTTGCAATAAACCCTACAATGCAGACGAACTAATCCCACCTATATATCGCACGTCATTCAACATAAAGTCACACTCTCAGCGGTTAAGGCACTCGGCACTGAAGAGACGGCCCACATTAAAAAAGCCAAAATACCAGATGATACTATTTTATCACAATACATGTCATGCACCTGATATACAAGTTCTAATAAGTTGTGAGTGTTGGAACTTATTTTTGCTTTCCCTATGTTAATTCTCTACTAGAAAAAGAATAAATCACTGGCTATTCAGGTGATATAAAGTTTCTACTGTACAGATAGCTATTCATTTAATGATTTAACACCATTAAGAAAAGATTTACACTTATTTAATCTTTAATACAGACTGAAAAAAGGACAGGGAGTATGAAAAATAAAATACTTTAAAAAGATTTTCAATTCTACTATTTGGTCTCTGCAGAAACTCCTTTAGTTACTAGCCAGCTGAAGTTTTTGACTTGCAGATGAACACGTGAACGACATTATGCTACGCTTTCTTTTTATTTTATCTCTTAGATCACATATGTCAAGGCCCGTGAGCCTAATCTGGCCCTCGTTAACAGTTTTATTTGGCCCCAAAGGTAAAACTTTACATCTGAAATAGTTTTATGGTTTCTCTTTTTCTCAGCGTATTTAATGTGGTCTTTTCCTGACAGCTGGCCAACTTTCAAGCCAAGAAAACAAGTTTGAATTTTTTTATTATTTGATTTTGTTGCGGAAAGAGCAACAACAAATCAACTTTTATTTTATTTTCTGCACTCTCTGCATTTTTTAGGTCCAGTAATTTGATATTTAGTGAAATTTGAACTGATTAGCTGGATTGTGATACAATGTATCTCTAAGAAATAATGAAAAAAGTTGTTAATAGTGGCATAAGAAATGAATGCTAATACGTACCTAACCAAGAATTAAGTAGGTTGTTGGGTAACTAAAGTCTTTGATTCTCACCTTTTTACTTCTTAAACTGACAGATGATCAACCAGGTTATCTTAATTCTTAAACATATCTTACGCATTTTTTAGGATGCGCAGTATATTTGCATTCTTTCAACTACTGTTGAAAGGATGCACAATTACAGCTGAACGCTGACATTTACGAACAATATTTAGAAAGACCAACTTACAGTCCTATTTTGACACTGACAACTGAGATTTTGCATTTCATTGAGCAGCCAATATGGGTCTAAATCAATGTATTAGATCGGATTATATGAAATACACAATCCCTCTGATTACAGCAGGTTTCTAAAGCCGACATCGCAGATGACTGCATGAGGATATTTTTCCTGCCTTCACTATCTTCACGTGCACACCGCAATGATCCAACTCCCAACCTCTCTATTTCTCCTCTGTGTGGTTTCTGATTTAAAGTTCTGTTTTAATTTACACACACGTGAAACTCCATTCTGGCCGGCTGCGTTTTCCTCTCGACTTCACAAGGCCGGTGCTGAGATTTGAAGTGGATACTTGGCAGTGATGAATCCCTGAACTCCCTCTCCAGAAAGGCTATGAATTTTTATGCGTCTTTGTGTGTGGCGGACAGGAGAGTGGAGCGAAGAGCGAAGGAGAGCGGGGTTAGAGTGATTAACCACTGCATTGATGGGGATTTAGTGTGGATCGTGATTGGTGATGGGTGGCCTATCGCTCTGTACGCTCTGACTAACCATTGATCCCCAAGAGGGTTCAGCTCAGCTCGGCTCTGCAGCCCAAAGCATTTTCATTAAGGATGGATTGAGTCTATCTCAACAGTGCCCCAACACACACCTTCAGAAACACTTCATCAAATGTAGTGTTTTGCTTAGTGATTAGCCTCTCCCAGGCTATAAGCAAGTGAGACTGATTCCTCTGTTTATAAACCCACGGCGTTGTCTCTCTTCAGCCAGATCTGCCCTTTTCTAACATGCCCTTAATGAAGTAAGCTTTTGCTTCGATGAGAACACTAAAACTGGATCCCTTTTCAAATGAAGGCAAATACGACAGGATGAGATAGCTGGATAGAAAGGAGAAAACGTGGCGTAATTTGCACACATATGCTACTGTGTAATGAAACCATCAAAAGCAGCATGTTTTGGCCTGCAGTCCAAGCAGTTTGCGACAAAACATGACAAGCACCGAATAACTTCTGGTTTGGTGACATGTTTTTGCACATAACCACCTTCTCTAAAGCCATTTAGCCACAACACAGTTGGCAGGCTAAATCAAGTTCAGCCAGAATAGAGCAATGCTTGTTTGCCCCTGTGTTGTGTAGCGTACACAGCGAGCGAACACCAGAGAGACTTCAGCCATATTGTGCTGGCTTAGAAGCAGGGATCAGCTTGGAAGCAGGCATAACGCCAAGCTTCTCTTTAGTTAGCTTTTTTTTTTGTCTATTTCACTATTTCCATCCATCGCCTGCATCCTTCGAACTCACTTATGGCAAAGGGTTCTCTCTGTCTTAGAAGTTAATTTCAAATTTCAGTGTTACTCCTTTCTCTCTTTTCAGAACAGGTTTTTTTAAAAATGCACCTTGGCTGTCATGTACATCACCCTCCCTCTTTGTGTGCTTGGTGATCTGAACCACCCCAACCTCATCAACATCTTGCTGTGTCCTCACAGTCTAATAAGGCCGTAATCCACACAAGCTGTCAGTTGATACAAGCGTCCTTAAAAAGAAAAATAAAAGCTAAAAAAGCAAAGAGGGACCGTGAGCTATAAAAAAAGCTTCTGCTGTCAGAGTGAAAATTTGATTTAGGTTGTCGTGAAATGATCAGTGTGGCCATAACACACTTGGTAAATAGAACAAATACATTAGAACAAAACAAACATTTATTTCTTTACAGATGAATTTAAGTGTTTAGAAATGTAAAAAAAATGTCATATGTCCAAATCTTTGAGTATTTTTTATTTTTATTTTCTGTATGTTTAATACATTTTAATTAGGGCTTCAGGATCTATTTGTCATGATACATGAGACTTCTATTCTGATCCTGCCATCTGGCATTTAGCCCACATCTTAATTTTCAAAGAAATTGAACTACTGTGTAAATTATGACTAAGTCTGAAAGAAATAATTGGCTATGTAATGCTACTCAATACTGTATTTGAAACAAAAAAAATTACAATTGCAAAAACTGATTATTTTTTTAAATACAAGCCTATTTTTAATTTGCTTATATGCAGAAGCTTACAAAAATACTTGTTGTCATGACAGTAAATTTATGGAACAAATGTTGCATTCATAAAATACACCAATTCATTCATATTATATATGTATGTATATGAATGAATGAATATATGATAACATAATTTTACTTTTTTCCTACAAAATCCTAACAAGACTAACAAAATCATAAAAAACGGAGGATGGAAATAGGATTAGATAAAGTGAAGAACCCACAAAGAGGTTGAGAATAGCATTTATGCTGCTTAACACCAATAAGAGAAAAAACTGCATGCAAGCGTTAAGGTAAAAATAAAAACCATGACTGAGTGTGTTTGATACCTGAGCCATGAGGTGGTTCTATATTAAAACAATATGATACTGTAGAGGAAACCATCACCAAGGCACAATAACATTAACTATCACAGTTTGTAGCACCAACTTCAAAATATGCCTTACAAAAAACCAAAACATGCATGAAATGTGCCTGCATGTTATCAGAATACAGTTCAAAGTCAGCCTCTCTCTCTCACAGAAAGTTGGCTGTGCTCAGGCATTGGCTATAATAATAATGACAGTTTTTTAAATTCCCACAAGCTCAATACCAAAAAATAACAATACCTGAGTAATGCAGCACCTCCCTTGACAGATCTAAAATGAATAATATCCTGTTCAGTTTGTATTCCTTCTCCATGTTTTCTTAAGCTAAGAAAACGGCTCAATAAACCAGGGACTCGACTACATGAAGCAGGAATGACAATAACACTAATTGATAGGTCAAAGACAGTATCTCTTGGTTCTCACAGGCAAAATTAAGGGCTAAAATGAAAAAGCAACAAAAATACACCTCCTTGAGGATGTTCGTGCAGTTATTCAATGTTGTCAAAAAAGCAGATCAAAACTACAGCCACTCTAAGTGGCAACTTTCTGGCTTTAAGAAACACTAAAAGAAATCAAGACAAAACACTGTGGTCGTCAGTAACCGTTAAGCAGTGGGGAAATTTTATTTTATTTTATTTTTTCATTCAAAGCTGAGAAATAAAATCACGGAATCAGCATGGACATTCTCCTTCACAAAACTAACACCTGCATCAGATTAAATCTGCTCGTCAGTCTGCAGTTAAAAAGGAATGATCACACGTTGGAGAGCTGTCCACCAAGTGGACTGACATGAATCATGGCACCAACACGAGAGAGGTCAGTTGAAACACGGGAGATATGACCTTATAGCTATTACTGTATTTCAGCATTAGAAAAGCCCAACATTTTACTTACATCTCTGGCTTTGCCGTAAAAGGCCTCTTGAGATGCTGCCTCCAAAGAGCCAATGAAAAACATTGGGTGGGTCTCTCCATACCTAAGATTAAAAAAAACAACACGAAATGCATTTTATCACTTAGGTAAATTGTTCAACACAATGTTACGTTCTAGTCAAGCCTACCTTGAAGAAAATTCGGCAGTAAAGTGAAGTAAGGCATCCGCTTCGTTCTCACTATTCTCTGGCACTGCAAAAAGAACAAAATGAATCTTGCATTCATTTTTTCCCCCTTTCATGTTTGTGAAATCTAATATGGTTTGAATTACAAAACCTTTAACATGTTGGCTATACATACTCATAGGTGATTTTCGACAACTTGAAGAGCTCATTCCAAACATCTCTGAATCATCCACCCCAAATTCTGTAGCATCTTCGTATTCCTCCCCCTCACTGTCACTGATCATATGGACATCTGCACACTGTAAACATACAAAACCTGTATGCTGGTATACAGAAACCGCCCACAGGTAAAGTAATCCACAGCTCTGAGGATAAGGTTTGTATTTATACACCTAAATATACCTCCTCTGTGGGTTCCTGGGCATTGGCTGGTGAGGATCTTCGACAAACACTGAGATGATGGCATGGATAGCTGATCCCGGAGAGAGCTAGTGTCATCTAAAAATAGGAATCAAGCAAATAAATAAATAATAAAAATAGCATTACAGTTACATTTTTTTGCTCAGTTACGTAAAATTAGATTACCGGCTCAATCTGAGTATCTACTGTCAAGTTAAGGTGTTTTAAGTTTTTTTTTAATCTAACGGGCAATCTGAGAACTAATTCAGGCTTCTATCTACATTTTAATGTTCTCTCAAAATATCTCTTTAGTATTGACACATCGAAGCATAACATGAATGATAATACATTTTATGACTTTAAAAAGAAGGTTTGCTCATTTCCCTAATTAGGAGGAAATACAATGCCATCGGTGAGGTGGTTTATACCTGCAGTGAAGGAGCACCTGACTAATGAGCTCCCAAATCCAAAGCAAGCACTCAGAATGTCTGCGTTCAGCAGGGACTCATTACAACCAGAGTCTCCTGGTTCAGCCTCCAGGGATATCAACAATACAGAGACGGTTGTTTCAGGATGTAAAAAGACACTCTTCTAACTCGAAACAATGAAAAAAATAGTTAAATGTCAGGTTTTTCCTGATGTTTCCGTTTGTTCCTGTATTCATGTCTTCTTACTCCAGGATAATGCAACAATATATTCACTGACTGACTAATTGTTAAGATCCCATCAAAAAGCCCAGATGCAAAGACTTTTCTGGGAGAGTGCACTTCTAAACAACAGAGGAGAAGCCGGGTGTGATAAGAAGCAGAGGAGCTGCTTGTCCCCTGTAGAGGTCCTGTGATCTGCTCTATTGTCAGGTGCCGAGACACACAAAGAGCAGCTGGACATGCTTGAATCAAGACACGATTACATGCAACGCCAACTGAATCTGAAAAGAGCTGCGCATAGACCAATTCTTCATGTCCGCCTCACTTTTTACAACGGGAATGAACCGTGTAGGCAGCAGACCTTGAATGCAACATGGAATAAGATGCTCTGCTGTTCATTTCACATCAGTAAAATCTTTTTTTAAAAACTTACACTTTCTAGGTTTTCACATTGATTGAACAGTATTTAGCTATTATGAGCAAAGTTACAAATCAAAGCACTTGTACTGCATTTCAACAATGCGTTTAAAAGATGCTTTTTGTATAATAAAAACAATATATTGTAAAACCCCGGCTGAATAATAGACCGATTTTTGTAAGTCCTTGTTTGTTTACATATAAAAACTTCTGCAAAAAAAAAGAACATTCGTTTCTAAAAACAATCTTTTACAATTGAGCAACCACATATCGGCGCAGTCAGATAGTCCATTGGAGACATACTGACACCACTTCTAATACGGACTTCTGTTATTAATTTACCCATGCCCCTTAAAAAAGGAGAAAAAACTAAATGAGAAAGTCAGTTTGTCCCATGGCAATTTGAGAAAAAATAATATCTTGATGAGTAATCCTCATCTGTGTTGTCTTAAGCACACTAGCCATGCAGCCTTGCAATATTAAAACTATAAAAAAAGAATGACATCATGAAGACACACATCAGCTTTTTTTTGCTTGTGTAACCCAAATGAAATACACAAATGAGTAAAGAAGTGGCTCTAATTTCCAAAAGGGACGTGGCTTCCTTTTTTACTGTAGACATGAGGACTGACATCTTCATATGCTGCATCAGATTTTAATGGGGAAAAAGAAAAGCCATGTCCAATGAGGACATGATTTGTGCCAGGTCTTGGAGTTAAATTAGCACAGATGGCTGTAGGTACAGAGCCAAAGAAGATCCATACAAGGTCTAAGCCTTAAGGGTGTGAATGAGTAATCCCAAGATTTTTTTTTCCCTTTTAATCGAGTGGCACTCAACATGAGAATTTCAACAGCAAGTAAAGAGTGGATCCCTGAAAAAAGAAAACTTACCCTCACTATTCACGATGAAAGGCTCTTGTCTAAGGACCTAATAAGTGTATAAATAAAGTTGATCACTTTCTCTCTCAAATACAGCCTTAAGGGTTTGGGCTGACACTGATGCAAGGAGGAGAGCAGAAAGAGGGAAAAAATGAGTCAAGTCCCTTTCAGTCCTTTTTTCTCTCTTTGACCTGATGGCTTCTATCAGTGTTGAAGTACACAAGTGCAGCTTGGCAGCTCAGTGGTAAAATGTGGAAACAAGCTTGAAGCACCGCAGGGCATGAGGGAGGGTGAGGGTAAAATGACCCTCTCCAACATCTCCACACAAAAGAAACTGGCTCCTCTTTTTTTGGATTCTTTTAATTAACACTTGCATTGAGTATTCAAGGGCTGATACAGGGAAAGAATTTTCTCTTTCCCTTACCCTCCTCTCCCCCTTAAAACCCTTCTTTTTCCTTCTCTACTTTTTTTTCCTCCCTCCATTCTCTCTGTGTTTCATTTTGTCTTTTCTAGAGTTGGCAGTGTTTGGATTAGATGTCTGGCTATGAGTGTGAGATAATTACCACTGACAGCTGCACTGACAGCAACCACAACCACAGCAAACTACCTTACTCCCTCCACTAGGTTAGGTCTAGAGCAAAGGAAGAACAGTGAAAGAAGAGGATGGAGGGGAAAAAAAATCTTCATATTTGCATAAGATCTGATAAGGAATTAATAATCCAAAAAAGGTTTGCAAACTGAGCCACAATCTTAGTTGTTCAGTATACTTGGTGTCTGAAGGAACTACATATAGACAAATAACATTGGGATTGATAATTCATCAACATAGCTTAATGCATTGAGGTGGTGGTGGATGGGGAGAAGGGGGGAATGTGAAGAGGCGTTGTCCTCTCAACATAAAGATACAAAATCTTGCACGACATATTCACAAAAGTCAAATTTTAAATAACAGCAAATGATTCAGACATGCTACTTCAGTTCTGAATGTCACCTGAAGAAGACCAGTTGTGCAAAGGAGTGGGCTCTGTCTGAGCTTACCGCTGAGCCCTGTTACCATGGAAACCACCAGGCCCTTCTCAATAAACCCCTGGTTCCACAGACCCGTATCTGGTAAAGAAGGATTCCTTTAACGCCAGCTGGGAAATGGAGGGAGGTGGTGCCCTACAAGACAAGGCACCTAAGAGGCTCCTCGACATTAATACATTAGCAAACACCATGAAACACTGCATAAATGTCAGCAATTACAGACGTGGGGGGTGGGGGGGTGAGCGGAGGCAATAAGGATGTCCCACTGGCTGTCAATCACTACAACAGGTGTGGAGGAAGCACTGCCAATCAAAGCAGCTCCAATGAGATGAAGCCTGTTGGAAACTCTCCAAGCTGAAATGATTGGGCAAAAGAAGGAGGACTTAGAGGAGACAAGAGAAGAGGCTCCGTCAGTTTATTTCCAAGGATGTTACTGTCCCGTTGGCCTCTCAAATCAGCTGTTGCACAGACCTCTGTCATCATCCTCAGCGCTGTTCAGCACAGCTTTGCCAAAGCCTCAAGAATCAAGAGGAATTTGAAGGCAGAGCTACATCATGGTATTTGCAAATAATGCCAGAGTATTTGCTTTAATCTACTTGGAGTAAAATGAACTCCATCAAGTTTTAACTATTGCAAAGTCCAAAATACTTTCTTCTGACTGGGAACTTTTTCCAGTGCGATCAAGACTGTTGTGATGCAGTAAACCCAAAGAAAATGAAAACAAATGCTAAAACAAACATTCACACAAGGACAGTATGAGTCTTCTCGTGATCCCCAATTTGGCTACACTAGAATATATTATAAACTTTCTACTAAGGCATTCACAGACGAGCGAATGTTATGGTAATTAAAAACTAAAAAGCAAAAAAAATTTAAAAACTGTTTGTTGACTAGTGATAGCTGCACATCAAATATTCACAGGAGTTTTGGGTTAATGCCAAAGACATCTGAGGTATTTTGCATATTCAGCAAGCAAGCTAAGAAAAATTTAATTCATTTTACAGGCAGCTTTGTTACTTTAACAAGCCATACAATAGGAGCAAGCTCTATAACCAGCATTATGTAATCTGGTCTGGTTTCAATCCTTCATCAGACCCAGAATAATTCTGAGCACAACAAACAATGAAACACATTTAGTGGACATTGTCAAGAGGGGTGACCCAACACCTACCAGTGCTCATACAAAAGTGGAGATTGTTAACAAGCTACTTTTAATTACTTTTAATTAGAGAGTGTTTGACCAAACTGCAATGGTGCCCAAATATTAACATGAATGCTTAGGTAATCTCAATATTATTACATATTTGATTGATTTGGTTTGAGTTAAACAACCAGTGATTTAACTGCAAGTGGGATAATGTGTAGAGCTAAAAGTAATCGGAGGTCTATGGCTGCCATGTTTATTGGCCCAAACCCCAAGAGATGAGACTGGGCTAATGAGTTAGACACCAACATTGGTTTCCCAGTCCCATCCGCCTGCTAGGCCAGCCAAGACCCAGGCTTTCTCTGTTAATACCTTCAGACGTTTCAATAAGAGGGCTATGGCTAGTGCAGAGGCCATTATTACACTTCTGTCACTCTCTTCTCAATGCTTTTTAATATCTTCTCATACAGGGGGAAAAACTAGAGACTGCAGATGTGTGTTAGCCTGGGACTGGGCCTTTTGTTGACACAGAGAGTTCAAATTTATTCATGATCTTTGGCCAATATATAAACAGTTATGAGCTAAAGTGTGCTGATCACGAGAAAAATACTAAATTTTAAAGATAGACTCAATTTATTCTACAAATCCTTAAATAATTTATATCAATAGGAGACTAACAAAGCTTAATACACAGTTAGTATTACTTTCCGTTTTATTTTACCGGTACATAATAAGAACATAATCTTGACTGAAATGTCTGAAAATCAACAAACTCATACTGTATTTGGTCCTACAGTCATCCTTCCTACACAAGGTAAATATAGAAACCCCAAGGTGAATTTTATAACTGCTTGGCTAAAAAGTTAATTCAAAGCACGTTATTTGAAACTATAATACCGGAACAAATGCCTTAATATGGCTTATAATATAATATGGGTTATAAATTGCAGTTGTATTTCTGTTGTAATCCTATGCTGTTTGTTGATCACATAAATATAATTCAATAACAACAACATGAACAATGGTTCTTTTAGCAATATAGTTCATTATTGTCTTCACAATTTGCTGCGTTGACAAAAACGAAGCAAACTGTTTTCTGTAAACAGTTGCACTATGTTTGCTTCTTCAGCCCATTTATGCACATTAATGGGTCTTGTGTATTTGTTTTTACTGTTATGCTCATAAATCTTAACCTGAAGTTACTGTTTGCTCACTTTTGGTATTTAAAATATTCATACCGGCAACAGATAAAATATACTGTATTCATGATAAGAATTATATAAAAAAGCTCACTTTAGATTATTCACAATTGCGCCCAAGTATTATAGTCAATTCTGACAAGGGACAAATGTGACAACGTATTGATTTTTTTTTTAAAAAGTCAACACCAATACCCAAACCAAACATTAGTTGCTAAAAGAAAAGCATTAGCTTGAGGTTAACACAAGAATGTGTGCATGATAAACCATCTCAAACAATCAGCATGGGAACACATATGCTGTCAAAGAAGAGGTGGGACAAAAAAGGTCAGAGGTTCCTCAAGGTTCTGTATGAGGGCGGCCTCTGATCAGCTTGACTGAATGGCTGGGAAGAGCAACCATAGGACGGAGAGGTCAGTGGGACTCAATGATGTGAGCTTTAATGTCCACAGATAGAGGACACAGGATGGGAACAGTCTTTAACATCTTAATTAGCTTCAACATCTTACTCTCGAGCTCCTGACAGAAGGTTTCTTGCAGGAATTTGCAGGGTGTGGAACAGTTTCCACCATGATATTATCTAAAAAAAAAGTTATTTATATAATTCAAGTTTTCAAACGTTGATTAGGTTTACAGTGCTGATCAAAGAAAGATGAAGACAAACTTGGACAGCTGTATTAATATTACAAAGTAAGGTTGTGTTAAGTGTTGTGTATGTTCTTTAAAGCTTGTTTATATTTCTTACAGAATCATCAGATGCTGATGCAGGCCATCCCTCCCACTGCTGATACCGGACAGGGATGTTGGTCAAGTCTGAAACATTTCTCTTCACCTGGAAAAAAGTAAGGATGGAGATAGTTATGTTTATATGCACTGGAAAAACTCTCAACGTCAGTTAAAACAAACAAACAAACTAAAAGCTTTGGCTCTAAACTAGTGATTTCATGTATTTCTGTACTAATTTATTTAGTAAAAAAATAAAACTGCTGTTGCATCAATATGTTTGGCAAGTTTCTTTTAAATGCATCAATACAGGTAAACGCTTTAAACTGTAAATATTCACAACCTCAATCAAGAAGCTCAGGGGGAAATTAGTGTGGAGGCAAAGAATGAAGAAGAGCACACGTGAAAAGAATGGAAGACAAGAAACGGAAAAAGAGCCAGTGTTAACAGCATTCCTCAGATGCCACAGCTAATTCCCAGCAACAACAACCCCACGCTCTGAAATGAACAGTATTTCTCTTCTTCCATTCATGCGAAGTCGCTGTATCTGCATCACCTGTTAACATCTGTTGGTTTTAAACGGTTAGCGACCAGCAGCGCCTGTCCCCACCGAGCGCCACGTTACACCCTCCAGTGGGTTGCTGGTTTAAAGCCCTAACGCCAGCCTAATGTGCGCCAGTCAAAGCTGATCAAAGCCTTCAGTCAGTGTCCGAGTGCTGATGATAATGGTGGACTTTAGTGCGTTTGTTCGACAGAATTCTGCCATTCAGCCCTGCGGGGCAGGACACTGATGCTGGAAAAACTATGTATTGTGGAACAGAGATCCTTCCATACACAAGACAAATCCCATCTTTGTAAAATGCACTGAGGAGAGATGGATCCGTGAACATATTCAGGACTGCTGCTCACAGACGTGGAAACTTAAAAGAATGCTACAAAAC
>JAVKLF010000083.1:9448530-9458831 GCA_034783495.1 Millerichthys robustus | reverse complement strand
GGGGGGGGGGGGCGGAGGGAGTAGATGAGAGAAATCCCCACAACGACTGGTCTAGTCACGGACAACCCAGGACCCAGCAGCCATCTCTATTCTAACTGGTACTTCCCTGGCAAACATTTGCTCTCCAGCTTAGCTTAGAAGCTAGCCAGCAACTTACCCTCAAACTCTTGTCTGGTTATGCCAATCAGATGCTACACAGCCCTGAGTTCTAGAGGAGGGGAAAAAAGACGGTGGAGGAGGAATGCTGGGATAGAGAGATGGAGAAAAGGAGGGGTAAGGGTAGTTCTCTGAGAGCCAGAAGGCAAAGCTGGAACGCATAACTAAAAACAAAACAAACAAAAAAGACAAGACTCTATCCTAGTTCCTCTGCAGAAGTAAGACCCATTGGTTAGTCTAGCTAACAGAAAAGGGAAATGCTAAGATAAAGATGGTGGAAACAGTAGAAACAGTTTGAGCAAAGAAAAAATGAGGCCTAAAATGATGTTCCTTATCTGTTACATTTTCTTTTTAGAACTGCTATCACAACCTTGACTGCATATATTTCATAAACCAATTTTCCTATTTACCATAACCAAATCAACTGCTTTCTGATTATTCTACATTATTTAACTGTCTTTAAGAAATACTTTTACACTTGTAACTGGCTACAGCACTTTTGAGACTGTCCTTGCGTGCCTATCGTCTATAAATTTGATATTTGCAGGTTCTAAGTGTCATTTTCACAGCAGGGAGCCTTCAGATGCCTAAAGACAAACATGTTTAAAGAAAAGACTGACATGGAGGCCTGTTTAAGCCCACATTGTCCCTTCTCTGTCCCTTATTGCCTCTTGCAGCACCCCCACCAAGCTAACAGTTTTTTGGCTCTTTTCTGTGACCACAGTCCCCCCCCCTCCCACACCACAGGGGCCATTCCCCAGTGTTTGTAATCCCAGCAGAAACACTTAAGGTTCGCAGTGGGTGCTCATCAAAACCATCTGCCTGAGAAGAGAGCGAGGGGAAAAAAAAGTTTGATGGAGGAAGGAAAAAAATAGAGCACATGAGAGAGAAGAGAAGGATGTCCAGAGAAGGCTGATCACCTCCAGTTCAGATGCTAGTTTAACTAATCTGTTCAATTAGCACCATTACAAGCTCTGCTAGTAACCTGATCATTATTAGTGTGGTCTTCACTCGTGCTAACGAATCATTAAGCAGTGGCTGCAAAAACCAAGGGGGGTAAGACTTTTTTAAAATTTTATTTTTAAAATAAATGGTCTGGATGCAAAACACCATAAAGCATGACTACAATGAATAATACTAAATTGTAATTCCACAAGCACAGATAAAAACGTTCAACATCTAAATCACAGAAAAATGCTTTATACCTGATATTTGGTGAAAATTATTTAATTCCCGAGGAGAAACTTTCATGACCGTCTACCTCATTCATGATACCGACCTCAACACAAACCAGTTTTAAACAAATAAGGACACTTTTAATTTACCACTGAGACATGACAGTTTCTTTTAGAACTTTGCAGTCCCGCCTGAATAATTTCCGTGGAGGTCATTTCCTCAAATAAAACAGTGGGTTTGTGAAATATGCAAGAGCCCTGCTCGGGTGTCTGCAGGTGGGGTTAGACAAAGTTAGCAAAGGGCAGTAAAGTATGTTTGTATGCGCAAACACACACACACATGCACAATGATTCATTTGCATAGACAAGCAAGCACACCTGTATACTTTCATGCTGCTTGACCTTTAATCTATCCCCAGGAATAACCAGTGCATAGAAAGGTGTTCTGCCTTCATGAAGGGTCCAGGATGAGTAATGATTAATATTTCATAGGCTGCCAAATCTACTGTTTAGTTTCAGATGAAGGATATGAATAGACTTTTCTAGTGCTCCTGCATGCCTTGATCAAACAATGTTCAGTCATTTAAAGTGCCTCCCTCACTCTCAGCACTCAGAAGGGAGAGGGGGGAAAAGACGCAGGGTACAGGGAGTGGGAAGAAAAGAGGGGGCTGTACTAGACCACAGCTGTGAGAGTAATTATGTGCTCTGAAATGTGATCATTTGTGATGAATAATGAATCGATGGTGGAGATAGACTAGCAATGTTTGACAAATAGAAGAAAAGCTGAAATGAGAATCAGGTACAATAATATTCTGTGGGAGCCTGTGTGTGCATTACAGAGAATTTCTTTGTGTGTCTACGCATAACAAGAGATATTTTTATGTTCTTTTAGGTCTGTCTCTAAACGCTAATCTGGTGCCTTACCTCCTGTATGGTCCTGGAGCCGGGAAAGTTGAGGTTGTAGTCCCTCTGAGCCTCACGGTGGCTAATGACCAGTAAGAAGTTCTGGTTTAGTGACTCTTGAAGCACACTAAATGAAAGAAGTAGTAAGAAAAACTGTAAGAATGGTAATTTCCATTAAAAGAAAACACTGGAGACACCATAGAATAATAATGCAAGAAAAAAGAAAGACAAATCTCAGAGTCAAAGATAAGGCAAGATGAAACTTGCCAATATGTGGTGGCCTGCTGGCCCTCAGCGAAGTGGGTGACTCCTCGAGGGGCTACTCACCCACTTCATGGGTTGTGTCCCAACAAGCCTGCTCAGCGCAACGTTCAACTAAACAGGCTTTCACAACTATGACCACCTGCACAGTAACAGCATGGAGCCTATCAATCTGCATTATAGCTAACAAACACTTAAGAAGTAAACCCAGGAGAACCTTCAGTAATTATCTACAGAATTTTAAAAAACGCTTTAAAAGCAGATTTGGCTGTGGTTGAACATACAACAGCATAAACTGACCACTTTAAAATGGTCTGGTGAGGTTGCAGATAATTACAAATTAATCCAATTACTCTGGGAAACAGACTGAGCTTTCTAGCTCAGTGTCAGCCAAGACAGTACAAAATTGTCACAATAGTTGTGGGATTAAATAAAAAGAAGTACAGGACACATACATGCACAATGATGTAATAATTATAGTGACTGCATTGAATTCAATATGTTGACAGGTAAGAACTGTTCAGACGTGTTCTTTCAGGACTGATCCCAGTAACTCGCCAAGTAATTTACAGCAATGTTTACGACACGGAGCGAGAGAAGAGGAGGTGTGTGGGGGGGGGATTCAACTTTTGGAGGCTTCATTTACAATAAGCTGTGAGGTTAAGTAGCGTTTTGAGCAAACGCTGTGTCTGTGAGGGTGAATAGCAATGGGAGGCTTAAAGGCCGAAACAGGCACTTAATCAGGGCTCAGAAACCAAGGAGAGGAGGAAGAGTTGAGGGAAAGCGAGGGATGAGGGAATTAATATGTAGCGCACACATTAATTATGCAATCACACCCTTAATCTGTGCAGATCTGGACGAGCTTATGTTAACAGAAGCTCAAATTTACTGTAATGACAGCATATTTACATTGACTAAAACTACGAAATCAATATGTAAATGTAATGTTTGTTGTAGCTAACTGGAGAAGATTGGAAATGTGTGGAGTGCGAAGAACAAATGCATATGTAATAGGGACTGAGCAGAAGGATGAAAATGACGTGTGTGTGTTTGAGAAAGAGAGGCGAAATGGAAGGGGTAGGGACACATAAATAAGGATCTAGCTAATATCATGATTATGTTTGGACACGGTCCCGAGCTGCTGCTGGCAGGCAGCTAAACTCCTAAATAGGCAGCGATAGAGGGTAAACTGAGTGGAAGTGTTACTCTGTCCTTCCAAGCAAAGAAGGAACATATCAGACATTTATGGCAGTCCGACAAAACATTTGGTGCGTGCGTAGGCAGAGTTTTGTTCAAGATTTACTTTTCAAAAATCAGATCTTTGATCATGCTGTATAGTACAAATATAGCCACTTAAAATATCAAATCCATCCTGGGGGGAAATGATTTTAAAATCTGCCATTCGTACTGAGTCATTTCATGTTATTTGCCATCTGTCTAAAGAGGCCTGCTGGTTCATACAAAAACAGAACAAGCATGTTTCAAGATTAATATTCCTTTTTCCTGTGCCCCTGATCCTCTCAAAGCTGCCGTCTACTGACTGAAGCAGGCCCGTCAGGCAGAGCAGGGTTGAAAGACGGATATGTCTGTGTTTGCCTCTGCTATCAGAGGGCTTTTTCTTACTCAACACACACAGCAAGTGACATCTAGGTCGGCCTGCAACATCTCTGGAGGCACCTGACGGGTCATGAGGGTGCAAGGAGGAAAATGTCATTTAACTTTATGGACAGCAAAAACTGAGCGTTCTGAAAGGGGAGAAGAGCAGGCTAAACAGATTGGTTTCATTCTGAAGTAAGCCCATCGCCTCAGCAGCGAGTCCCCATGGCACAGAGCAGACTCTAGACCTTATTAAACTAGTATTGCCAGACACAGAGATGCACATGCATGCAACACAATGTGACGTGTGCTTGAAAAACATGAATACTCATATTTATATACACACACACACATTCACCCAAACCGTTCACTGACATATCCTGGCTACTGCAAAGTGTGTTTCTGTGGCTCAGAACAGTTGAAATGGCACCGACCAGGAGAGCACACACTGATAGTCAGGTGCTAAAGAGGGGGTCATGGAGCGCACACAAGGTCTGCTTACCTCCTCCACATTTTGCATCCACAACAAAGCATAAAAATGCGAAACCACACGGGCTCTGCTCTGTTTTGGTCTGCCATTTGGTCCAAAAATTATTAAGGAATGCAAACCATTGGATCCTTTCCATCACGGTTGTTGTTTTGCTAACCAACTAACTGTCTCAGAACAGCTTTATGCATCTTGGAATGCTCACTCACAGGTGAATGAACACGAGGCTGCCGCAAAAAACAAACAAAAAAAACAACCCACACAGTCGACACACAGAAGCTAATGAACATTTTTTTTTTGCAATTCTTTGAGAGTTCAAATTAAAATAACCTTTCATTGGCAAACATGTTTGCTGCGAGCTGGGGCTGAGAATAAACAAGAAAGGAAACAGGCTCCACTGAAATATTCATCAGGCCTTCATCATTTATGCACGAGATTAGCTCCTCCTCAACGCTCTCTTGTATTCACAGAGAGTCATCAACACAGCCTTCTTTAGGCCATCCTATCACGCTGCAGTACTAACTTCACATTGCATCGCTAACTAAATAACTACCTGAGACAGATTGGTGCTCAGAGGAAAAGCTCCCAAAGCCTCTAGATTTATTTCTAATCAAACAAAACAACCTAGGAGAAGTTTGCTCAGTGCGACCATAATGACAGTGCAGTGCTATATAATCTGCTGATTGGGTTTAGGTGTACACCACATGACCCAAGCTTTACTAAGTAATTGCCAGAGATAAATATTATTATGCACACTTTAATTCAGCTACATTTTGAAGCAAATCAGGATGCAAAATATAATATATATATATTTAAACATAACCATTTTTTGCTCAGCAAGTTTGACTTAAAATTGAACTATATTATTTATAGCAAAAGCAGTTTATAACAGGATAAATAATGCATATTGCTTTCTTTAATAATCCTAGTTTAATAATGTGTTTGACTGAACCTAGTAGTAGTAGTAGTACATTAATGATAAATTGTGAGACAGGTTTTAAAAAGGTAGATTGTTTCGACAGCAGCACAATTATTGGTGTTATTCAATAAGAAAGAAAATCGAACAGTAACATTTAGTAAAATTTATAAACAACCAAAACAACTGATGGATATGATACTGAGACACTTTATTATTTTTTTATAGGTTTAATATTTTTATGAGTATGTTGTAACTGCATTCTTATATTTGTTTGTTTTTTTTATTTTTTTTTATTTTAGTGAGTCATGAAAACTCCCTGGTAAAAATATAACAAAAATATACAAACTCCAACAGATAAAATATATAAATTACATTTAAATAGTTTATGTAAAGGATTAGCTCGATTAGGCATTAAACGTGTAGAAAGTTATTTTACGGATTGTGCATCTGTACAGTACTCCCATCAGCTTAGTTCTTAAGGAAAATTTAGTTGCCATGGATTACATGATTACATTTGTAGCTAACTAAGGTATGTAAAGTTATTTTTAAAAAAAAATAAAACAAAGAAAGCAATTTTTTTTACTCTTTTGTAATAAAAAGATAATGCATGTGACAGACCTAACGTCGAGTAAAACATTAAACAAATTTATTTATAGCTAATTTTAGATGGGTGTATCCAACTGTGACTAAATTCATGGTAGGAATTTTAAGCAGGATAAAATAGTGATAAATAGCTAATTCTGTTTATTACAACACATTAATACATGGAGTTGGCACAGCACTGATTATGCCCCTACCAGCTTGTACAAACCATGAGCACTTTCTACAGCAACAAATTTGCAGACAGTGCAAACTAATCGTGTGCATACTGTGGATATACGGTGTGAGCACAGTTTATTTTTATTCCAGACTCACAGCTTGTTCGGGCTCTCTACGGGGGTTCTGCCCCTCGCATAATCTGTGATCTGTCACCTATCCTCTTCCTGTATGACAGCAGGGTCACCATACACAACACAGATGCACACACACACACACACACAGTGGCCCACCCGGTCCTTACAGCCCCAACTGTCCGCCACCAAAATAGCTGATGCAGAATAATGAGCTCCTGACACCCAAAATGATATCGATAACACTTGGAGAAATGGCAACGGTGCTGCTAAAAAGACACAGCAGTTAGTGCGGGAGTGAGAGGATGTGGAGAGTGGGAGATGAGGGCCATTAGCTGCCAACACAATATAACTACCACTTAGCCCAACTAGCAGGCAAAGAGGCAAACTGCTAAATGACTTACATGTGGTTTCTGATGACATGTGGATACCTGTTTAAATGAGAGCTGCACAATAATTTTCATTCTAATCCACTGTTAAAATACAGATAATATTGTGTTTACCACAATAAACCAATAAAACATTTGTATATTTGACTCATGAGGAATTACATACACAAGGTCGCAGACAAAACATGATAAACTCAACCCCACAATCTCAGTGATTACAGCACTAAAATGAAAATAACGATTATGTTACAAGCTAAAGACTAACCGTGGCTTATATTTTACTTGTTTAACCTCAGTCCAAACAAATGTAATCTGGATTATTTAGATTTTTAAAAATGCAGTAAAAATAAACACATTTTTTGGTGAGGTTTACCCAATACAGATTAAAAAACTGACATATGTTTAGTGTTTAGCTGCCACCTTTAACTGGATTAGTGTTGTGACTTTACACTTAGCTGGCTGACCTTTTCCAGAGAAAAGCTGCTAATACTATTATGCATTCAGTAAAATGACAGCAGCAATCTCTGGGTGGTCAAAACTGATGAAGCATACTCTGCAAACCTCTTATCATCAGGCTAATACTAAAGAGGCAGACTTTTGAGGCAGAATTCTGTGATTTAGAAAATAGCATAGATAGCACGAGTTTGTGGACATCATACGGAACATTTAAAGATCAAAATGTAAGAACACCCGGCAAAACAAAATGCTATGTGACAATTAAACAGAAAGGGGAGAAGAAGTTATTATTTACATCAACAAAAGAAATGGGGCAGCAGATGCTTCTTCTAAAATGTCACAGTGGATGTGAAAAAATAAATGTGCAAAAACAGATTAAATGTTTCCTAATAAATCAACAATGGTGATATTTGCCTTCTGCTATCTGAATGCTTTATAAATGAACAGAGCTCCACCTGCTGATCGGTATTAGGTATTGCAGTTTAAACTAATTCTTGAATGTGCACAAGGATTAAGGAAAGGTGATGATTTGTGAATAAATTTCCAAAAACAAAAGAAGAAAGAAACAGCCTCTAGGGCAGTGAGAGTAAAAATACCTGTTTTTGCTGGTGCTGGCAGTAGGTGCAATATCTGGTGTCAGGACATACAGACTGTTGTTCTTGGGCAGGTGTAAAGTTCTCAGTACCGTCTGATTACACAAACACACAGAGGAAATAACTATAATTTCGAAATAACTTATCTTTTTGGAGACCTTTGGTTCAACAGAGTGGACACAAAAATGCAAACTGAATATTCTGAGGGACACTTGGAACTTAAATGACTTTTGTTGTATTTTAAGTTAAAGACCCGTTTGTGGGACTCATTTTAATACTGTGATCTTGGAAAGTAGTGATTAAATCACTAAATCGGTTACAAAAACTGAATATACTTAAAAACAACAAATATGCCTCCTGGATTAAAAACAGATATTTTTTTCTTTATACTTGATGTTTTACTGCGTATGCATTTTATTTTTTATCACGCTAAAAACACAAGCTAATGGCTTACACTGTCAGTGACATCCCCGCTCTTCCATCCCTTCAGTTGTATTTTGGACGCTGGAATGCTGAGCTCTGTCTGGAGGATTTCTTTGATTTCTTCTGTGAGGTTAATTAAAAACAAAATAAGATGTCAGAATCAGAAAAATACTTAAACTGACTACAATCACTCGGCATAATTATTAGACTTGTTACCATGTATCTCCTGTTAACCAGCTAACATAATAGTGATTAATATTTCCAAGTACTTTCCATTGTTTTGGCCATCTTAATTTGCGCTGTTTAAATCCTACCAAATGTTTCCAATAACCGATCAAATGCATTTCAATCAGAACTAAATTTGTAAATATGATCTGCAAATTTTAGTGTTAACTTTGTAATGCAAAACAAGGTATCAAAAAAGAAAACTTGACAAAAAACTATGTTAATGTAATATATTGATCATTACAGCCTTGATATATATATTTTTTTTTTAAACACACAACTAGGGCAAAGAAAACCAGTTTTTTGACCATTTGAAACTATATTACACATATTTGTTTTTGAGTGGGTGGTGCTCACTAATTGTGCTGCTCTCCTCCAGCATGAGCTCCACGGAGCGTTGCCGGTACTCCACCGTGAAGTTTAGCATCCGCGGCTGGCGCTCTACGATGTGTCGGGAGGAGGAGTTCACGGGACAAAACGCTGACGCCGAGGACGGCACAGGAGAGGAGGATGGAGATGATGAAGAGGGGGCAGGAACTGCACTTCCAGCTGCTGCATTGGCTGCTTCTGAGTGGCTGGGGGGTCCGTACATGGTGGCCTGGCTAGCCTCACTAGAAAAGCCACTGCACAGAGAGGAAAAATCGGCTAATTTTATTCACGACTGCTTGTAGAACCTTCATATAGTAATACAAAAACAGCATGCTTTTTCAAAGACTATGAAGAATTAAGATTTTTAAAAGTCTAAAACTAAGAAAATTCCAAGAAGTAAAAATATGACAGTAAATCAGTCTTAATTTAGTTTACTGCACTTCCTGAATGCACTGCAGATCTACAGCGGCGTGCAATATAAATATATATATTTATCTGCTTTCTTTTTCATTCGTTCAGCCACAATTAAATCTACTCCATTTTGAGGAAAGGTAATTTTTGGTTTATTAAGCCAAATAATGAATTTGATTGTGAAACAATGACACCTACACCCAGTATGGTGTCTATTCATAAAAAAGTAAAATTCTTACAGAATCTTTGAGCAATTTGTTGTAAGCCATCTGTCACAAGAACTCAGTTTGTTCACATTTCTTTTCCACAAAGACAATTTACACAGATTGGGAGGCATTAAGTTGTATACTTGCACTAACAAGGTGATTCCCAAAGAGCCATTTGTCAAAACCATTTAGTACATCAAGCAGCTGAAGGACAAAGTTTTGTTTGTGTGTTGTGTTAGGTCTTTGTTAATCTTACGGACATTATTTTCAGACGCCGTTTATCTGCTACTTCTTTTGTTCTAAAATGTTTTTAGATTCATTTTTTTAACATTACCAGAAAACGCAAGTTTTTTTTACTCTTTGGGAATAAACAACATTAAAAGTCTTTCTCTGTTTTATTATGTATGTGATACAAAATGAATTATTACCTTTGTAAGATTCCATTTTCCTGTGGTATCACACCATTGATGGCAGCCTGTGGTGAAAGCAGAGATAAATTTAACAACACAATTTTATGCCTCTATGCTGTACACGTAATGTAATAATTACCAAATCTCTGTAACTGAAATAGGAGACTACTCTGCAGTGCAAAAATTTCAGCCTACACCATCTTAACGAAAAAATGATTACAAGACACAAAATGGAATAAATGCTGGCACTCTTGTTGACCTTGTTTCAAAGAGACAGATAGAAAGTAGCTATTTGAATCATCCCAAAAACCATCAGATTATCAGAGAGACAAGGAGAGTGTCAGATTTGCTGTCGTGTTTTAAATAAACAGAATGTGTCCAAAAAGCAACAGCTGGAATATTCAGAACAAAAAGAAGTGACAAGTCAAAACC
>JAVKLF010000083.1:9388285-9403978 GCA_034783495.1 Millerichthys robustus | reverse complement strand
TATATATATATATATATATATATATAAATATATATATTTATAGTAAAAAACAAGAGTCTACTGAAATGTTGAACATTTTAGATTGTCCAACTATAGCAGGAGGCCTGAACATTAAAGGGTTAATGATCCACATCACACACAAAGCACTTACAAAGAACACAAAACATGGAATGTGTCATTTAAAAATCATGCTTTTTTTCTAAAACCCATTTCTTTTTTATAAAAAAAATTCTGTTTCAACGTCAGGACTGGTCTGTAAATGAACCAGTCACAGGTACTTAAACTTAAAAGTTCTAATGCAAGAAAAATATTAAGGGAAAAGGAACAGGATTTTGAAATGTCAGAATAAAGAGGATTAGATTTTAATCTCATTTACTGATGTGAGATATGGAATGATTAGACCAAGCTATTAACCTCTCAGCATTTAGCAGTAAGCCAGTACAACATAAATTCCAAACTCTCTTCCTCATTTTAGGACCCTCCTAAACAAAAATCGACATTGACACAGTGTGCACAAAACAAAAATAAAACAATACATTGAAACTCATTCTGTTTCTGTAAATACAGATAGAGGATCTTAAAATCATTTTGAACTTTACGTCTTTGCAACATTGCCTCCTCCAATAATAATGATTTTAAAAAGCACCTCGTAAGCACTTTTATTTAACTCGGGAGAAAAACTGCCGGACAAGATTTGGATATTTTGTTGAACCACATTTAGCTTTGATTACAGAATCTCTTCGAGTGGCTCGGACAGGATGCGTGATGATGTAGAGCGGCAGGTAAAACCGGTCGCCAGCTAACTACGTTTTTCTTTTTTTAAATTTCTGGTTTACTCAAGCTCTGATAAGGCTTTCGGAGCATTTCTTTCATCTGACCCTGCTGGACAACCGGTGAGCGAGCAGAGCTCCATCTTACCCGTTTGGTAGATCTGTTGACCCCGAAGCATCGCTGCTGTCTGGCAGCTGTAACCTGAAACACAGCAGCAGAAATGAGGCTGTTCAGACAAGAGAAGTTAAGCTCAAGGGATGAAAACCAGCTGAAAGAACAGCTTTTGTTTAAGAAACACAACCCTGGGAGCCAAAGAGGCACAAACAGTGATATTTGTGACACTCCCAGGCTGCTTATTTATGAACAATAGTGTGTTGAGTTATAGATGCAACAGTTTAGTGGAATCTGTGAAATCATTTAAGTTGGAATTTTTCTATATGACGAGTTAAAATCTGAAGAGCCTTACTTGAAATCTGTGACGACCGGATCCAGTTCTGGGACGTTTATGACAGACAACCTGAAATAGAGTTTTTTTTTTAATCACGGTTATTTTTTTTAAAGAAAACTATGTTTCAGTAAAGAGAGCACAATGTGAACATACCCACTAGTAGAGTCCATGTCATCAGGAGGGTCTTGTGCCTGAACTACCCTGTGAGTTGATCCGAGAAAACGTTAGAAATCATCTCGTCTCTTTGCTCTGTTTCTTTATCAAAACATGTAACCAAGAAAAACACATTTCCAAAGAAAAAGCAGACGTAAAATATTCAAAATTTTAAAATAAATACATCTTTATCAGCAAATATTACAAAAAACCTAGAAGCGTTCATGTTACAATCTTATAGTATGTTGTTGTTAACGACTCATTAATCCAACACTGAATCCTCCAAAGGGTCAAAATACAGATAAAAACATCAAACCTAACATAAGAAACAAAAACTTCTGACATTTGCTTTTGATATGAAAATTAAACATCAGCTGGCATAAAACACTTTTGAAATTTGAAAATCTGGGCTGAAACAGGTCGGTGGTGTTCCACCTAAATGTGCCAGAAAAACGCCAAATAAACTAGAAACCAGGGATTTAATCTTTGGTTTTGATAAACTGATTTTATGATTTCTCTTCTCTCTCTGCGCACACACACACACACACACACACACATATAATAACAGCATTACCGCACAGAATTTAGTAAATAGCCTAAAACTTACAAATTAAAAGTAGCTACTTTAAAAGAAACCATCTGAAGAAGCCAAAACTATAGGCCTAGCTACATTTAGAGCAGTACTTGCACACATGTTTAAACCCTAAATAATCTTGTAATCACTCATGTTATGATGGGATGCACGTCAGCAGACCTGACTATAATCCTGCCTGACTGCACAGTGAATAATATGTCGTCTAACAGGCTACAAACTGGTTGATGGGAGCTGAGAGAAGAATGTCAAAAAAAACATTTAGGTTTCTTTTTTCCCCCGCAATGGTTAAAATAAAAAATAACAATTTTGATAAAGGATTTATTCTAACTTTAATTTAAGGCGACAGCGCAACAGCAGCAGCAGAGGGACATGTCTGACTGTATGAACTTAAATTAAATTTAAATTTATCTTGAAGATAATTGAACAGCAACAGAGGCACGTGACAATAAACTGATTGAAGCGCCGCTGCTAGCCTCTGAAACCGACTAGTACCGACAGGTCGCGGAGCTGAAGAGTTTTTTATTTATTTATTTATTTATTTTGGACTCACTTTTTGCCGTCATTCGTCTTCCCGGTTCGTTTCCAGTTAAAACTCATCCCACAGCGGCCGGGGCCCCGGTGTCACACGGCGGGCATGGAGAGGGACACACACCGGCGGACAGGACGGGACATAAGCGGCAGGACAGGCACTTTCACGCGGACACGAGTGACGGAGGGCAGACGCTGAGCCTCTTCCTGCTTCCTGACGTGGAAAGGTGTGCGGTTCCCATCAACATACTGACAATTCTAGTTAAATCCACAGGAATGTAGTTCCGCCGCTTGGTCCTAGAACCCTCCGCCTGCAAACAGCCTAAAAAGTAGTTCCCCTTAAACCATCAAGCACACACATTAAGAAATTATTGATGTAGCCATAAAATAAATAGCTTATCTAAATGATTGTGTTAATGTACACATTTAATGAATTTCATTCAAAAACTTATTTGCCAACCTTTATGTGTTTCCCTCTCACAAACCAGGTTTTGTACTGCATTGTAAAATACAAAAACAAACATTTTGAGAAGGAGAATGTGTAGAATTCAGGCCTTTTGAAGCCAAAAGTACAAAACAAAAACATTTAAATTAGATGCTGAACATACAAATCTTCAAGACATAATATCTGTATCAAAAATAAAAGCACATCACCATTCTCTTCCAACTATTTTCCCAGTTTGGTTTAACTGGTTCTGCTCTTTTCTGCTTTCAGTCAAATCAGGAAGTGTTGCGCCATCACTCATAGCTTTTATGTCCTGGCAGCCAGAGTCATTTAAGGAGTGCCTCAAGGCTGTATATTTAGCACTTTTGTTTTTGCATGAGACGTCTAAAATATTCCACAACATTGCCTCAAATTTCAGTGATATACTATTATCAATGTAACAACTTTGGCAACACATCACTGAAGTCCTTCTTCAGCTTTGCTCCTCTGAACCTCTCCTTCACTCTTAAACCTCATCCCAAAGCCTGCAGTCATCTGACCAGCCTCCTTTCTGCTTCTCACACCAGACTACAACCCTTTAGTTTCACAACCTCAACCCTCTGGAATGCTCTCCCTGGTGATATAATAATTTTTAAAAATTGTCAAAGTATGGGATATTCTTACATCAGCAAAACACATCACAAAATTTAACATCAAAATAACTAAAGTATTACTTTACCTTTATTTAGTTTCAGTTAAATGCATTACAGAGTCTGGCAAAACCTCCCAATAATGATTTTTTTTCATACAAGTTAGAAAAAACAAAACAAAATACAATTAGCTTTTCTTTTAAAAACATTTTATGAGTAAGCCAACAAGCATAAAGTGGTTGGTCTGTACAGATGACAGTAACATTAACTGTATAGTGGCCTTTATGAATTCTGCCATAAAGAGAAGCTCGGAGGACAGACATGCAAATCTTCGCTTGAATTTACAATAAACGTCAATGAGATGCTGCACTCGGTACAAAGTGCTGTTTTAAGAACAGGAACTGGTTTCGCTCAAAAGAAAAAAGAAAGGACAATTAAAAGGAATAGGAAATCCAACAAGTGCCATCCATACATACCTTGTGCTATAATCAGGGAAAATGAAATTAAATCAAAACATGAGCCTTTAAATTCATCTTTTTCTATACATAAATTTTTTTCCCTGGGGTAAACACAAACTAACTACAAATAATAATAATAAATGTATCCAGGCAGCTGTTGTTGCTCCTCTCTGCAGGTAAGGTGACGCAGTTTAATGTGAAACTCATTTCTCAACAACGTGAGGAAGACTTTTGCCAGTAAAATTTCCGGACAGAAAACACAAACCACCTCACTCTGATTTGTATGGGACCGAAATCCATCGAGTTTGTCAGAAAAGAAAAATATCTTTGTAAAATAGTTAGCACAAACACTAGAGGGGAAAAAAACATTTCCATGTGGTAAATATGCTGACATGACAATTGTACAGATATGAATCGAGATTAATTATTCATGTTAAAGAAATAGTTATGGGAGATTTCTGCTGAAATTATTCAATTTATTTGTTAATGCTCTTATGCCACATTTATAATATATCTAAGATATTTAATGAAAATAATACAGCTCAAGGAAAAAATGTCTAAAAATTTTTTTAAAAGGCTGAACCATAGGTGGTTTACATTCTTAAAGTGAATTTCCTGCTGTAGTGTTCCCCAACGGTTTAATGCTTTTTGTGGTGCAATCATAGCATAGTTTTTGTTCATATTGCTTCAAAAAACAAAATACTGAACACTAGAAGTTGATTGTAGTGAAGCGGTTTTGTAGAGTTGACTTAAAATCATCTGTCTTTTGAAGCACATTTAAACAAAGACTGGTGAAAACACAGGTATTACATTTTGTTACACAAAAAAGCTCATTTTATCCGTTACTTTATGGACATTTTTTCCACGTATGAAAGAAGAGAAGAAAGGTCCGGGGGCTTTCACGTTCTACGAACTCAGCATGTCAGCTAAAATCTCATTAAGTCGTCACAGTGAGAGATTTAAAGTGTAGTGAGTGTGGTTAGTCGTGCTTCTCACAACGGCTGTTTTATTCTAGTTCTGAGTGCATGTTTAAAGAAATTACATTCTGAAGAGTTAAAGTAGCATTTGTAGCAAGGTTTGGGAGAAAAAAACAAAACACCATGATGCTCTCCTTCAGTCAAACCTGTAGACAAACCGGATGGGAGAAAAAAAAGAAAAGAAAACGCTGCTCTAAAATGTCTGTGAGCATTGGGAGAGGAGAAAGAGCTGAGCGATTCAGACATCAGTTTTAAGTTCCTGTCTAGGGGGCAAATGGGGCGGGGGGCATCAGTCCTATTCAGTCTTCGCTTTGCTTTGGTGATTTCCAGATTGAGCCAGGCTCAGTTGGCCCAGATGACAAAGAGGAACCTCCTCAGGAGAGTTCAGACTTGCTGAGAGCGATGGCGAGCTCCAGGTCCTCTTGCTCCTGCTGCGTGAGTCTTGCAAGTCGCTCCTTTTCCTCTCGCTCGCTCTCGCGCTTTGCCCACTCTATCATGTCTTCCTCGGTTGGATACTGCTCCATGAAACAGAAAAAATAAATAAAACACAAAGCACACATTGGATGTCGTAGCGTCTGATACTTAGAAAAACTCATTTTTTGTTGTTGTTGTTTTTCCCTGACCGACAACTTTCACCACCACAGCGGAGCAATCCAGTCCTCGTTTGAAAAAACGTTTCGTGTCAACACCAACAATTTTTCATCCCTTAGGTGTTTGTCATAATTGATTTAACCGAGACATGTGATAAGGATGAAAGCAGGGTCTGGGGATAAAAATAAAATAAAATAGAGGCGAGCAGAAAAGCTGGGATTTCCAAAAAGTCATCTGATCAGAATCACACCCATTTATAGGTCCACAGCTTCATAAAGAGGACGCAAAGGAGCTTTAAAATGAACAATCTACTGGTTCAGTTGGTTAATTATGTTACAGAAGGGTCATGCATGGAGCAAACAAGCTCATCACTCTCAGACAAATGAAAGAAAATAAGTCATCTGGTGTGTCAAGCCATGCAAAGAGAAGGAAGCAATCATGACAGCTCAGCCATTTTTCATGACACAACATGCATAAAATGCTTTATGAGAAGCTATATGAAATAAAATGAATTCAATGAATCATGCAGGTGGTTCAAAACTAATATCTAGTAAGAAACAAGTCTTCAGACCCGCTTGATGCATTCATTTCACCTTTCTTTAGATATTTCTCTCCAAATGTGACAAAACACGTGGTGTTTTTGCATGTTTTTAGTTGATAATTAAACACATAAAATGCAAAATACACAACAGATGGCTTTACATAAATCTGCACAGAGTAGCTCTGTAAAAAGTAGTGTCACTCGTAAAGCATGCATCTTTATCTCCACTGCAGCCTAAACTTTTCAATGAGACTAAAAAAACAAGTTTTATAGAGATCATGCTTTTGAAACACAGTAGTACATGCACAACTTTTGAGAAATAAACTAAAATGCAAGCGACTTGGGATTTTACAGAAATGTCATGGATGCACATAGAGATGATGGCCTTGATTCAACACTTTATTAAACATTTTTTTTTAACAAAAAGGTTTTAAAACACACAGAATACAGACTACAACACATTGCTGATCAGAAGCTGAGAACACACGCACAAAAAAAAAACGACAAAAAAATAAAAGTCGATGCATGGACAAGAAGATAAACAACTGGATGGATGGACAGAGGGATGCATGAATCAGTAGCATCATGAGTAGCAGCACGAGTGAAGTGGGGGGAGGGGGGGCACGATTTGAAGAGTGACGGAGGCAGTTTTGTGAGTGAACAGCCAGCCAATCAAAAAGCGTTAGTGCGTGCAGGTTAGACAGAAACATGCAGGTTGGAGTCATGAACGTCAACACCGTCTTTTCATAGCATCCATCCCCAAAACTGAAATTTTATATGCAGCATTAAGAGTGGAGGTTAATGAATTCATGTTGATATTTTATCTGCAGCTCAATTCTAGTCGTTAATATTGAGGCGCAAACTACCATTTCTTTCTAAATGATTAACTACTAGTTGTAACTTTTTTTTAATTATATAGAGAAGTGAAGAGTGATATTTGTGTTAGAGTAGTTATTACATCAACATGCAGTTGTTAAAAAAGCATAACTTCTCTTAAAGTTTTTGTAATTATTTAGTAAATCAACAGCAGTTCAGCTTGTTGGTTAATGCACTTAAATTGTTTGGAGAGGGGCTCTGTGGAAAGGTAGGAACATTTACTATCTTACCTGTTGCAGATGGCTCTTATAACAGCCTCAGTATGGAGAATTGGAGTTTAATTCTGAACAAATTGATGACCTAACAGCTAGTCTGAGCTGGGACAAGACCAAATTGGATTGTCGTCATTTTAAAATAACTTTAATCTCTAATAAATTCATATTGCTTCATGCGAACAGCTGTACAAACCTTTACACCGTCAAGGTTTGCATTTAATTGTCATGCCAGCAGAAACTTTAAGATATTCTTGCTAGAAGTGCTTCGGCTGCTCCCACCATTTGCTTTTAAAAATAACCACAGAATTCCACATAAATAATCACGTGATGCAAAATTAATGGTGGTGCTGCATTAGGATGAACAATTATGTCTCCAAATTGAGGCACCTCAAAGAGCAGTCTACATTAAGACATTCATTCATTCTAACCATTCTGCAGAACCTCGTGTAAAAGTCCAAACTACTACTACTATTTATGTCCGCTGAATCTTGTCAGAATCGTGCCAACTCGGCATCTTACCGATTCTGAGCTCAACTACTCATGAGGCTTATATACAGTAGCATTTAACATTCAGCAAAACGGCATAAAATCTAAAGACAAATCATTTTGAGACAATAAACTCTTAATTTTAGAATTGTGAGTGTTGAGATGGGATTGTAAAAAACTAACTAAACAAATTCAAGCAGCCTCTTATCCCTCCATTCACCACCACCCTTTAAGAGACTTGTAACCAATTTGTAGCAGAGCTTGTCTGTAGCTACAACTAAATTCAGTGCCATGGCAGATTATATATATATTAGATTAGTTTTTTTTCTGCGTAATTCTGTACATTTTCTCACAAACTAAGACAGTGCAATGCCAACCATAAGGCTTAAATTAGTTGAAATCCACAAATAAAATAAGTAACAAAAAAAGTCATATTCAAAGAGCAAAGATAATTAAACACAACCCAAGAATAGTACAAAAACAGAACTATTAAGGAGCCAAAGTATACATAAGCAGCATGCATGACTCAAGAAAAACAGCCCTCTAAAAACCAGTCACAATATTTTGTTAGACTAAATAAAGTTATCAAAACAGCATAAATATCTATTCAATCATATATTCTACCTTGTTAAACTATAAATAATTCTTTAGCAATTTTTTTAGTTGTTTATTTTTATTTTTTTTACTGGCAGTGTTTGGAGTGAATTAAAAGGCTTCCCTAATTTGCTTGGTGGTTGTCACATTCCTGACAAATAAGCTGCGATTCATTTGCAGGACAGAAAAGAGGGTGTGACTATTCACATTCAGGTGGAGGTGAGGGAGGTGGTGAGAGGGAGGTGCTCACTTTGTCAAAGCTGGCAAATCGATCGACTTCCCGCAGGTTGTGTCGAGGAGGGGAGGAAGGGGCGAAGGGGTCAGCTAAGGGATCCTTGGCAGGCAGGGAGGAGGAGGATGAGGAGGAGGAAGAGATGTCCCCTGAAGCCTGTGGGAGGAAGTGTCCTCTTCGATGGAAGGACTCGGAGGATTCTGTTCTAGAGATCGACGATCGCTTACCTGACGAGGCAGACAGCAACACACAAGAGGGTTGTTTTGCCAAATGACTAACAATGCCAACACAAGTTTTACAACCATCCAGACGATGTGTGCCTCCTTCAAGACAAGGTTCACTGACCTGGAGGGGGAGGGGGAGGTCTGGTTGGTGTTCCCGTTTTAGGGGGCAGGGCTGGGGGCACGTCAGGACTGGTAGACTGGTTGTCCTCCTGGAACAGGTTCTTGTTATTAATGCCAAACTGGTCAGGACCGTTTGACTAGAACAAAACATTTCCAAATTTATTAGAACAGAATTTATTCCAGAGTTGCATACTAATATGTAAACAAAATGCCCCTACAAGCAAAGAATACTTTTAAAGAGCTTTAAAAGTCTGTATGTATCACACAACAATGATCAAATAATTATATAAACATTTACAATATAGGAAGTGAATAGCAGAACAACTCTCTTCTTTAAACTATTTTTGTTATTAAAAAACTGCACAATCAGTTATTGGCACATATATTTTGAAATGGCTAATGGTTTCGGTGAATTATTGCCTCCACATACCATATTTCCATCTATTTCTTTTCCATAACCACATAAGACTACAATTACTCTTTCAACTACTTTATCTTTTGGTCTGTTAGTGTTTGTGAATAGCAGGTTGTGACCAAACTTTAAATATTACCTTTGTCAAAGCGCTAAAATCTGCAAAACCTCCTCCAAACGATTCATTACCAAACACAGCAGCAAATGGATCTGAAATAAATAAATAAAAACAAACTCAGCATCCTAACTATTATACATTTATTTTTAAAAATATTTCTTTGCTGTCATGTATTTTTCTCCCCAGTAGGTGGCGCCAAACCATACCTGGATCTTTTCCTGGATCTGAAGCGGTGTTGACTTTAGTACCGCCTGGAGCAAAGGGGTCATTGGATGGTGCAGAGTCCTTCTAAAAACAAAAACAACAAATCCTGTATTAATAGTTTAGCTAAAATAAACACAAAGTTGTTCTTGATTCATTTAAACTCAAAGCTTTTTAAGGCAAAAAACTGGGGGTTGTATTGATATTCTTGTTATTCTAGTCACCCACTAGGCTCTTTCAGAAGACAGTACCACTTAATGGCCAAACAGCCCAAAACTTATTGATACTCCCTTTGGCAGTTCAGAAGTCACTGATGGAGGCGATCGGTTACCGTGCTCAAACACACTTTCAGAGAACATTACTGTGTGAAATCAAACAGATCAAAATATGTCGAAGTACGTCTTTTTAACAGTTTAAGTTTCACAATAATCTGATTCTCATCACGGTTTTATCTCCATTGCTGCATACTTTTAGCCAATCTCTGTGGCAATGAAGTTAGTTCGTTTCTTCCTCTGCATGTAGATTGGGGAGGTTCCGAGTAAAAAAAAAAAGACCCTACTATAGCTGATGTCTTCATTCTTGCTTGCATTTAGCAATAAGAAAATAGTTTTTCTCTGCTGATCAAAAGATCAATGAGGACTATGAAGAACTTTTAAATGCACATAAAACCAGTGTACATTGTAACAAGAGTTGGACTTTTTAATGATGGTATAAATGATAATAGGCTCTGGAGCCAAGTTTTTCACATTATGCACTCACCAATGCCAGATCTGAACTTGGAGAAGAGCAGCTGAAGGGATCTGTCCCCCCATCTTGTGAACTAAATGGATCCGCTTCGCCCGAGATGTTCATTTTCCCTCCAAATAGGTCTGAATCAGCTTTCTTGGTTCCTGTGGAGCCAAAAGGATCCTTGGATTCAGGAGCTGTATCGGTGGTTTTGGAAGCGAATGGATCTCGGACTGCTGCTGGTTCCGAGGCTGTATCGTTTAGCTTGGCTGCGAACAGGTCTGGCTCTGGGATCCCAGGAGTAGTACCAAATGGGTCAGCTGGAACCAAAAAAGGGTCCTCTGAGGAAATAGTGGTGCTGGAGGTCTGTGCAAAAAAGGAGTCCGCAGCAAACGGGTCTGAGCCTTTGAATGGATCTCCTCCAAAAGGATCTGGCAAACACAGAGAAATAAAGATCCACATAAAAGATTTTACAAAAATATTGTATGTTTCTCCAGACAGTTCTTCAAGTAAAATACAGAATTGGAGAACTGACCTGCAACATTGGTTTTTCCAAAGGGATCATCTTTAAATGGATCATCTACAAAAGAAAACATATTCTGAGATGTCCAACAGAAACCAATTCTACATAGCAAAACATTGAATCAGTAAAAGTACACTACATAGATTTGACTCCGATGAATGGACCCTCTAATTACTGACTTAATTATGAACACTTACGATCAGTAAAAGGGTCTGAATGGAAGAAGTCCATTTCAGGTAGGGCAGGGGGGCTAGTCTGTGGTGGTAAGGAGCGAGGCTCGACCGGAGGAGGCGTCGATGCGGTGGTTGTTTCTGTAGAGACTGCAGGCTCTGGTTTGCTCTCTGGCTCTGGGGAATCTACCTGTTGGGAAACCAGATGGTTGTGATCACAAGCTGTGAGAGCCATTCACGCAGATTTACATCTCTGAAAACATAACGCTGTACTCACTGTTGTGTGTACCTGAACTTTGCACATTTACATAATATTGATAAACTTGCTCTAATGGGTTGTAAAGGCACAAAATGATGGAGTGCTGAAATCTACAGTTTGAACACAGTATTCTTACGTCCACAATCAACACATAGTAATGGCGGCACTCCTTACATAGAAGTACACAATAGCACTAATAGGCAACGTCCAATCCAGTAATCTATTTCAATGGTTGGGGAAAAACCAAAGTAAATCATGTGGAACTTTACCTTTAGTGGGGAGTTTTTAGGTGATTCATCTTCGTCATCAACGATCTCAGAGGAAAGTTCAGGAGTAATCATGTTATCCTGATGAGTTCAGAGAAAACACAGCAATGACATTTGTTAACTAAAGAGGCAGATGTTTTAGATTGATCTATGACCACAACTGTTCTTGCACATTTGAATAGTACTGTAAAGGTCTATGGTATTCATTAGTGTAGGATTCACAGTGACTTCAAATAATGCAATTGATTTTTTGAGTATATTTATTACCTCAAAACTGCTCTCGTGAGGCTTCGACAAACTGTTGTACAAATCAGCTGAGGTAAAACTATTATATAGATCACCAAAGGCATCAGGTTTCTGTTTTTCCTCCTCCAGAGTCTTTGGGCTCTCCTCTTCCTTCTCCTTTGTATCTGAATGTTCTTTCTGCTGCATGCAAGCAGCGTCTGGTTCTTCCTCCTTCAGCTCTTTCTGCTCGTCCTCGTGGAAGAGGTCCAGTTCTGCTGCGGGGCCTGACGATCCGTTCACCATGACAGGAGAGCTGTCCTCGAGGGCCCTCTTCCAGCTGAGCTGGGCAGTCACTGACCTCTCCTCCACCTTAAGGTCTTTGACTTTCTGTTGAACCTAAAGTGCAGAAAGAAAAGATCAATGTGAGACTGAGAATAGCATCTGTGTTGAAGAAACCCTGATGAGTTTCTGACCTGCGACACTTGTGTAAAGGAGTCGCGCACGGACTCCTGAAGTGGAGTGAGTTGCTCCTGAGCCGCCTTGACCGTCTCCTGCAGCCTCCTGCTCTCCTCCTGCAGAGCCAGAAGCTCCTCTCGTGCCTGGACGAGCTCCTCCTCGAACTGACATATCCTCTGCTCCTGCTCCTCGTGCTCAGACTGCAGAGATAAGATCTAGAGATGCACAAGTGTAGTTCTTTTAAGCTGCGTAGCTTCTCTGATCGTTCCAGCTTACAAATAAGAGTGCCTGTAAAAGATTTCCTAAAATTTTTAGGCGTTAGTTAAATATTTGAGCAATAAAACAAAGAAAAAACCCAAAACATACAAGTCGAGTCTCATGGCTAGACTGCTGTCGAATGTGGTTGAGCTGCTCCTCCAAGGAGCTCTTCTGTTGGTCCAGCTCGCCTAGAGCCTCCTGGACTTTCTGACGCTGCAACTGGAGTCGCTGTAGCTCCTCGCTCTCTTTCGCCACCTCATCCTGAAGGTCCTGCAGCAAACAAAGCAAAACATTGGGTCACTTAAAGTAAACCCTGGTTTTATTGATAACATAGTGCCGTGTTGCACTGTGACACGTCACGTCTGCCTGAGACAGTGCCGACCACACCCTACTCATTATAGGATGGTTCCTTTTTGTGTCCGTGCAAGAAGGGTGGTGTTGGTGAAACACCTCACTCTGTTATCAAAGAACCAGTGTTTATATTAAGTAACCCAACATTCTTTTTCTAAATTCGCTTGGTGTTTCACTTGGTGTATAAGAGATATAGCCCGCTCTCGTATTGCACCAAAGTCCAGAGGTGTGGGCCAACTAGCAGCAGCAGGTATATCCTGGACAGATACTGCTCTGAACAGAACCCATGATGTGTCCTTTCACACCAATCAGGGGCTCTGAACCCTTACATCTGTAACAGAGACCTAGGGTCTCCATAATCCAGTGACCCATGAAACGAACAGCTGGTCTGGTGTTCCTGAAGCCGGCTGTCCTGCTCTCATACTCTCTCAGCATCTGCACAGAAAGTTATGGCTCTGTTCCTCCTCTGAGGAGAATGGAGGTGGGTGGAAAGCTTGACAGAAGATTGTCTGTGCAAAGAATCCATCAGCTTAAGCACAAAAGCTTGACTGGGCCTCAGACACATCTTACAGAGCCCAGGTGCTCACTGCGAACAGGAAGGACTGATGGGTGGAGCAAATAAAGCTGTCATTAAAACCAAGAGCAGAGCAGTTTTAAAAGAGAGAGATTTCCTTCCTGCCCCTGCACTGGTTCAAATGGATGAATATGGAGGTGAAGTGTCAGTTATACGCTCGAGTATGTGAAGACTTAAGTGAAAATAATTTAAAATTAACGCAATTCAAAATGTCCAAGAACGAACAGAACAAACAGGAGGATTTTACTGCATGAGCATCATTCTCCAATGAGATCCATCTTCACACAGAGACATCAAGACTGAAATCCCAGAAGCAGAGATGACTAGCCCTTTAAGCAATGAGCTCCCAAAATAGAGCTGATCACTCAGGCTCTGGGGAGGCAGACACACCTACAGGAGGAAACCAGCCTCGAGCAACGACTGCACTTCTGTACAAGCACATCAAACTGTGAACTAACTGCACTAATAACATACAGTATTATCCATTACTTTAAAACAGCTTTTTGTCTGACATTTTAAAAGGATAAAGATGCGCTTTTAAAACAAGAGAAAACTAATACAGAAAACAAAAGACCTAGTTTATCTAGACAGGCAACGTAACCTTACCTGCACTTCGTTGCTGCGTTGTCGAATGGCCTCCTCCTTTTCCTTGATCTCCTCTTCCACAGAGCCCTTCTCTCTGGGGGTCCAGCACAAAAGACAGAAGTAGTTAGCCGCCGAGGACAGACTACTTAGACCTGGCAATCCGACCCCACGCAGCCACAGCCAGGTGTCTGCTGAGGATGCTTCACTCGGTCTCTCAAACACCACGACCTCCTTCCCCTGAACTACCATGATCCTGCTCTGAAACCAGAACTTCACAGCACAAGAATCACAGAGTTTGAGTGATGCGGTGTAAAGGTTTAGCAAGACTTCCAGGATGTACAGTGAGTGTGTGCTCGTGCAGAAAAATGTGTGGGACACGAGGCGAGGGAGGCAGATGGTTGCACAGAGATGGAGAAAGATGGGAGAGAGAGGAGAGATGAGTCACGGCGAGCCCAACGAAAACATGGCTCGTTCAGTCCTTTCTGATTTTCCTTTAATAGGTCAGTCGGACGAGTGAATTGTCAGTGAAACCTTTAGAAAACTTTACTTCATTCTCAAAGCAGGCTTGAGAGAAACCGGCGCAATAAAAAGCAAAACAAAAATATAAGGAAATATTTGGAAAATCTCTCGAAATGCTTGAAATGGGAAAACAGTCTGAACATGTGACGTATTATTTTACTAAATAACCAAATCAGATATTTTGTTTGAACTTTTTCCCCTCTGAAAAGGCATATAAACAGAAGTTAAGCAAGTTGTTTAGAAAATAGAACAGAATTTTGTAATTTCTACATTTACAGTTTTAAATGTGAGTAACAATATCTCAGTAACATGACTATTTGTGTCATGGGAAATATTAACTATTCACTTCAGTTTCACTTTCAGATGCTTTTTTCAAAATAAATCTAACAACTCCACATATCCTTTGATGTCCACATCAATGCTGTCTGGAAATAAAACTTTCAAACAGACACTATTTTTAGGTTCTCTTACTTCATGTCAAAAATTTTTATTCATTTGCCAGCATTTTAGAAAAATGTCTACATTCAGCTCGTCTCATCTTACCCGGTGTCACGGTCGATGCCATCCCTATTTTGAGGAAAAAGCTGCTGCCAAAACATAAAGCAGCTGCCGACGTCCATTTCTGTTGTTCTAATTTTGATCTGATGACTGTTTAAAGCTGAACTCAAATCTAGTTTTCATTTCTAGGTTTATTCCCCTGAACAGCTGCCACATAACGTTTATGTGCTTCTGTGTGTGTGTGTGTGTGTGTGTGTGTGTGTGTGTGTGTGTGTGTACAAGCGCAGGTGGGCTGAAAAGCCACTTTCTCACTCTCAACTTTCAAACATAAAAGAACCTTATTTATGTTTAGTTGAACAAAGTGAATCAGTAAGTGATGCAAGTTGTTCAAAATGCATTGCATGCAAACACGAATGAAACAAACATTAATTTGCAGTTCAGCTGTAGCTGAAAATTAGTTTTGGCAATATTTATGGGAGTTTGTGAATTGTGAAGTTTATTAAAATGTTATTAGTCACTCTCCTCCTTCCATCTTTCTGTAAAACAGCCTCATGCAGTGACGTAAACCATGTGCAGCTAGGCCTGTCACGACAGCAAATTTTGCTGAACGATTAATTGTCTCAAAAATTATTGCGATAAACGATAGTATTGTTTGAAGATCTTTTTACA
>JAVKLF010000083.1:9371920-9387507 GCA_034783495.1 Millerichthys robustus | reverse complement strand
TAGAGTATTTAGATGAATCAAAACCCTTACTGCAAATTAAGTGACCGAAATGTGAAAATGTACAAGGAAACAAAAAAAGGAAGAGAAACGGAGGAAATGAGAAACACAAGCAGCTACAAGCCTAAACGTTAGAAGTTAAAAACGCCACCAGTTCTTGATTTTAGAAACAAAGCAGATATTTGCTTTGTTCAGCTGCTGCGGTTTCTCTAATGAATCAATCAAACTTTTCTTTTCAACAGCCTCTCTAACTAATGTTCTTTAACACGTCGGTTCCTCAGAATGTCTCACATGTTTGAAGTTTTGTCTGTCGGAGGGAGGGATCATTTCTGGGGAGAGACTCTGCGGCGGGTCCAGGCCTTTTGTCAGCTTCAGATTGATGAGATAAAGCGCCAGGGCAAACTGTTCCCGGGTCAGCTTCCCTATGTCTCCAATGTCACAAAGCTCCCTGAAAACCAGAAACAACGTTATATAAGAGGCCAACGATTTACACCTCAGGGAACGACTGCTTTTTATCAACCCGACAGACCATCATGTTCAACCGTAACGTTCAGCCGATAAACCCCACTCACTGAATGACAGATGCTAATCAGCCGAGTGAGGATAAAAATCTATAACGTGACATTTTAGTGGTGATGTAAACACATATTGTAGTCATCCTTTGAAATATCACCGTGTACTGTGCACAAACTAAAAAAAGAAGTTAGTTTAGACATCATAAGAATAATGCCCCCCTAATTTACATGTTTTGTATGAAGACTGATGTATTAATGTAATACCTTTGAAAATCAACAGAACGAGAAAAAAAAAAACAGTGTTTTACCCTGATTCTATCAGAGCAAACTTTTTTCTTTACAGTTTAAAACAGTTGTTCTTTATTTGAAAAGGCACAAATCAAAAAGGCCCATGCTGCTTTTAAAGAACGGTCTGTTTTTTAACCAGTGTAAAAACTCCACGAATCAATGACCCTAATTTTCAGAGAACAGAACTGTGAATTGATGGTTTGACATCCTTACTTACCAAATCCGCGCGAGTGTAGCAGAAGGAAGTCCAGTCTTGAGGAATATGTCTCGGACTTCTGCACCGGACACTAAGCCGTCCATGTCGCCGTCCGTCTTGATGAACAGTTCGTCAAATTTGACTTTGTCCGCTGGCGACACCACCCACTGTAAAAAAAAACAACAAAACAGACTTAAATGTTTTGGCCCAGAACAGCAGGCGGACGTCAGCACAGCCCATAACTAATCTAACTAACTAAAACTCTACATTCACTCACCTTTACGCTCCTTCTAGTCTTGTTCTTTTGAAAAACACACTGAGCAAGCCAGTTTGAAATCATGGTAATTGTATGTTGGTGAGGTTATCTATCAGAAAAATAATAAATACAGAAACGTTTTTTTAGGTGCAGCATGCACGGGACAGAACCTGTACTCACAGGGACAGCTGCTGGTGTCGGGGCTGGAGCCGGACTGGGTTTAGGAGGGTGGGGAAGGGTCTTTGAGCCGGCATGGGAGGAGCGACTGTCTTTGGCAGAGGGGGGCGAGGGTAACAGAGGCATCACGGGAGGGGTCGCAGGTTTTTTCCTCTTAGAGGGTGGAACTAGGGGAGGTGGAAGGGACATGGGAACGGGCTCGCCCTCGAGAGCTCTATAAACCAGATACATTGCCTGCAAAAAGAGCAGGATACCAAGATAAATACAATAAAATTAACATTTATTCTCCTCTAGACTTCGTCCATGCATAATGAATTGGTTCCATTCAGCTCTAGGTTTCTCAAATTGTCCAGTATTACACAAAAACAAGTGTATAAACTTTGAAAATATTCCTGGAGACAAAGAAAAAAAGAATCTGCCTTTGTATAATATTTATGACTTACTGTAAATGCTAGAAGACCAATGGTGCATTACATTTAAAAAACATTCAGGTTTAAATATATCAGATTAAAAATGAAGCCGAAAGCGTATTATTAGTTCATATCTTACCACCGAAAACTCATCTCTGTCCAACATGCCATCTCGGTCGAGGTCACTGAGCTCCCACACCTTCAACACAAAGATTGCAAAACTGTATCAATTATACATCCCATCTCAGTGAAAAATGTGACTCAATACCAGTTCTCACTTTTATTTCTTGACCAAACTTTACAAACTTTGTGCAAACAGTTCAGGCTGAGAGAAGTCATCAAGCACATTTATTTTTCAAGCTATTTATTTCTCAGAAACGATACAAAAGAACACATTTTCACATTTAAGAACATATATTAAATACTAAAATCTATATCAGGCAAGGTACGTATTGAATTCTGTATGTTTCGTTGAGACACGAGGACTCGTTTCCAAGAGGGACCTGCCACCTGGATTAAACAACAATCTTAGGCTGGATTATTAAGAACAGATTGCAGATCTGTTCTAGATTTGTTGCCAAGTATGCATGGCTCTAAAGGCACACCCCTTTAGACTTGATCATAAAATGCGATGTGTCACTCTCAGCAGATGATCACACACACAGAAACTTGTTGCGACACTTGTTGGTAGGCTTGATTTGTCAAAAAAACAACAACAAAGCAACAAAATCCATTTTACTTTCCTTTAAACCAAACCAGCTATTTAAAGCATCTAATTAACCATTTTAATTTTATAAAAAGACCTAATAATCACTTTGTAAATGAACATATCAGTGGTTCATACCCTGCCCAGGATGTCCACTGGCAGTTTGGAATTAAGCAGGACAGGCTTGACCTTATCTCCTGACAGCATCCCTCCAACAGGACCCAAACTTTCAAAGATGGCGTCAAACTTTAGTTTCTCCTCAGGCTGGTGAAAACGTTTAAAAAACAAAACACAAAAAGAAATAGAGTCAGACAACTTATACCTGAACAATACTGCTATACTATGAAGTATTTATAAAAGATGGGGGAAAAAATCTGATCGGTGTTAAAAATAAAAGTAACTTTGGTTACAATCACACTGCAAGCAAAAGTGACAAAAATCAGATTTCTTTGCACATATGTGACCCATATCATACAGTCTGAACGTGACAAACCAGGTTATTTCAAATCTGATCCAGGTCTTTTTCCATATGTGGTACTAAATTAGATGAAACTCCTAACCTTAACAACCCAGGGAAGGTCAGTGGCTACTCCTCCTGCCAACAGTGGGCTACTTGTGTCATGCTGCAAACAGAAAGACAAAATATAAATAAACAGAAACTAAAAGGACAGCAGGTTAAACATATACATCTTATTATTGCATAAATACTACTTATTGTGCTGGAAGCTATCCATCCCTAGAGGCAGAATCACAAAATTATGGGTCACTGCAGCAAACGTACAAATTTTGGAGGGGGAACAGCAACGTTGAGACTCTTGAGCGCCACCTCCAGGCCATTCTGAGCACAAGCCACCAACCGCAGCGCTACAAAGAATTGCTAGTTGGAGGTGAAATTTAGTGATGTAGACAATCAATATTAAAACAACAGAACTGCGCATGAAATAAATTTGGGATAATGTAAACTTCATTGTCTCACTCACCTGTTTATTAAGAGTGCCTTTTCTTTCAGAGTCGGACAGATCCCAGATCTAGGAAAACATTTCAAGGTCTACGTATTTATTTTTACTGGGTGAGCCGAAAGAGACGCGTTCTGAGGCTTCACTCACCTTCCCCAGGACCATATCCGCCAACCCTGACCTCTTCAAGAACAGAGCTGCATCGGCCGCCACCACCCGCCCGCTGCCAGTAGGATCCACCTGAACACAATCAGAAAGAGAAGAGACTCACATAGATCAATACTAATAATAAACCAAAGTTATTTTCTCAGTAGTCTATTAGCTTAGCAGTCTCTTATGAAGCCTACTGGGAACTGTTCTGACTGGTTGGCAAAGGGAAACATTATTAATTCATGGAGATACACAAAGGCTGGAACTGATAAGAGAGAAGGGATCACTGCTGACTACAACACTGTAGTTTATTCAAACACATCTACTACGAGTTTAAATTTTTTACCAATCAATGTCAACCTTAGGATAATTTTAGAAAGAGAAGGTAGAGAATATATTTTCATTACCTGTCGATAATATTTGTCATAGATGGGATTTCCACTGGAAAGCTGTATGAAGAAACAACATAAAAAACACATGAGCTGAACTGGCCTTCACAGTGCTCCGTCTTAGAGCGGTGTACGAACCTGTGTGACTAATCAATATTTCTTGGAAACTACACGCTTTAAAAGGCAGGAGAAAAATAAAACAGTGTACACTTGAGCGGTTTGTGAGTGACAGGCAAAATGCAGCTAAATGTTGTAAAGACAGCAAAATTCATGCATGCATTCATGCTAATGTACACATTTTCAAGAAAAAACGCAAATAATTATGCTTGACACCATTCAGTAAAGACAAGATCTTTTTCTCTTTTTACGCAGCTGCGCTGAACAGGAAACAAATCACCATTTCCTTCGTCTTCTTACACACAAAAAAACGGACGAATGGTCATTGTGGTTTGAGATACAAACTACAGTTTGCAGGAAAGGACAAAGGGAGTGAGCAGTGACTATTTGATGAGTGAATCAGTGAATCTTTTCCTTTTTGGGTGGTCCAGCACTTCAGGACCAGTCACCTCTGGCACAGGGAATTAAAGGAGAGGGAAAAAAAAAACAATCTACAAGTTGTCATCGCCAGTTGTTTTTCTGCTTTTTCAACTGACAATTTTTTAGTGGGATAACTGCTGACACACACATTATCTCTCTCCAGCCATTGCACTGTGTGCCTGGGACTGTTGGCGGCTGCAACACTGAACTCATTGTACCGACCACACTGTAAAAGAAGCCCTGGAAACACAACCACTGCCCAACCGAAACTTCAGCACACAGAAAAGAAGGATGTTAGTTCCAAACAGCTGACCGGTCGTACATCTCTCCAACGTAATGATGAAATACTAAACAGCCAAAACCCCACACATAAATGGTGTCAAGGTTGAGAAGCATCAGAGCTGAGACAAGAAAAGCCTTGCCTGACAAACCGAAGAGGAAATGGGCATTATCACAGGTTTTAACTCCTCTGGTCTGGTGTTAGAGGGAACAGAGGCTCAGATAACAATGACCTTACTTATTAAACATGCTAAATAACTTATTTAATGCGCAATCAAGCAATCTGGAACACAAATTTTGAGTTTTAAAAGCAACAGGCTGACATATTTTGACAACAGGGGAAGGCTAGTGTCCAACTTCCTCTTAATAGTTTCAAAACTGATTTCGAGAGCTATTTTTATTTTCACAAATTCAAGGCTGGAGCTCATTGCTGTTCACTTACAAAAGCTCGAACCGAATCATTTGTATTTATTACAACCATATCCTGGCTGGATCAGTCGGATTATAAAGAAAACCACAAGAGCAGCGATAAGCACCGGGGGGGTGAAAGCGCATAGAGCCTTACATAACTGAACTTGTAGCGGAGCTTGAACTAACCAAATTGTGACAGTAATGCCACAAGATCCACACATGGTTATCATTTTTTTATTTTTTGACAAGGACCGACTGGCCTGCAGCAAAACGAGGGGAGCCCAAAATCTTATTTTGCCCACTGCAAACCGAAGCCAAGTGAAGCTAGCTACGCGGCGAGTCTCCAGTTTGACAAAGAAACCCCCGTAAACTGACCCACACTGGACATAAACTAGCTGTTAGCTGGCAGGCTAGCAGGCTAGCTACGCCCTTACGCAGTCCCCAAAGAGATTAGACAGAAACTTTTCACAGCTGGGCTAAAACTTCCAGAAACAGTGACACGGGTCGAGGAGAGCCCGCGTTCCCGCCCGCCCGGACCTGCTAACAGCACCGACCAGTTCCCGAGAGTCCCGGGCGAAGGACCGAAGCGTTAGTTGTCGGTATATTTGAGTTGTAAGTCGGCGTTACCTGAGTAAGAGACGGAGTGGCAGCCATAGTGTTTCTGTTTCCCACCGCTTTCACGCTGCGCTGCTGCCAGACACAGACAGAGGCCGCTGAAAAACCTGGAACCGGATCCGAACCGAACCGAACCGAGGGAATCACCCCAGGCTTATCAACAGTTTCTCAAACCAGTGTTGCTGTGGCTGTAAAACAGCTATTTTAAAACGTTCTGAATATGTGAACTGCCATGAACTTTTCGAAATTAAAAAAAATATATTATTTTTGTTTTACATGCTGATTATATGTCCCACATAAACCAAAACATCCACGTTCTAATGTTGCTATGTAGCTTTAAATACACATGTAACGCCATAAATTGTCCTCACATTAGGCTTTTTGTCTTTTTCCCTAAAACAATCGAATCATATTCAAAAAACCAAAATCAATAAGTAAATAAATAACATGTACTCCTTCTGTCCTCATTTGAGAAATTGGAATCATGCATCACTGAAAAACAATAGAATAATTGACATTTTAACTACTAATTTTATTTTCTAAAACTTAGAGAGGGGAACTGTGTAAACATGGTAACATTTTAACAGAATTTCATACAAAATCATCATCAACACAGCACTAACATTGTTTTGTGTATTTATTCATCAAAAAAATACAACTTACTAAAACATTTGACAGCTACAATTAGCACAAAAAGTAAAGAAATTTGTGTTATGTGGATAAATTCTTTGTTGTGACGATGCATCTTGGCAATAAATCTTTCTTATTTACCTGATTGGCAGCAGCTGGGGACACCAGAAGCTCAAAACAAGTCTCAATAACAGCAAAATAAGCTGCTTGGCAGAGAAAATTTGGCAAATTTTTCATGTGCGCAGCCCACAGATGCATGTTCCTTACAAATGTGGTAGCATTTAAAATCGAAATGGCTTGAAAACAGTATATTTATTGCCAAAAAGCATTGTTAGAGCTAAGAAACAATCTACCAAAAATTAATTTCTTTATTTTTTGTGCTAACTTTACTTAACTTAAATCAATAATTTAAAGATGGGAAGGACTTTGGCACTCTAAAAGACTCTGACGACTTGTAGATTTTATAAAAAAAAAATGTATGAAAATAATTTTGTTTTTAAGTGTCCATGACTGAAAACATATGACTCTTGCGCTTCAGAAAAACCTTTTGTCTGTAAAGTTTGTTGCTCAGACACAAAATAAGATTCACATGCAAACAGAATATCCTTCAAATTTAGATTCTGTTTTATTTTCGGGCTCAAACTCATTGCAATTAGTAAATTGAAGTAAAAATAGTATGTTGCCATTAAAGCCTCTTCTGCATGTATCGGTTGGATTTGTTCGAGTTGCTTTTATTGAATTTTTTCATCAAGAAAATTGCCCCAGTTCATTTCTTATTATTAGTACAAAATGTATCTTACAAAAGAAGTGTTAATTTGACCAAATGAATTAGTGTGTTGGGGTACAGTAGTGCGGAAACAATTGAGAGAAAAAACACATGAGCAATGAGAAAACTTTAAAGTAAACGGAACAAATGTTGAAAAGACTTCCTGCTATTGGTGTGCTCTAAACGTACATCGAACTCCGAGGTTATATTCAACAAACAAGTTTGTACACTGAAGTGAAAAGTGTTTATTACACCGTAGAAACCTACTAAAGCGCCCCTCTGTTTCCAACACTTGAAAGCTGTAAAATTTAACGTCCTACTGTTTTAAACAGGAGATAGAAAGGTCATCACCTGGATGAGGTTTAATCCATTTAGATTAACATGAATTAGCGTCAAACATTTACATCAACAAAACAGGTGCAAAATAAAAACAAACAAATCTCATGAGGTAAACACAACATTTTCATGGCACCGTCCACACACAGACTATACACTCCTGCCACAGCTTCATGTAAACCTAGATTTCTGTAAAACACAAACACTGCAGTTTAGAAATCGCCCATCCTGACATTCCTTTCAGTAGACTAATTATGTCTATTGTCCAAATTTGAACAGATTAATAATTGTAGTAGTGGCTCATTGAAACACAAAACAAAACAGTAACTGCCCATTTTCGTGTTGCTTTGTAAACAAACAAATGAAAAAGCCCCTCCCTCCTCAGGTTGTCGGTTAGCGGGGTCCAGTCTCCGTCCTAAAACCCGCTGATGCCGACAGTCTGAGCAGTTCCTGAGTTTATAACTCATCTTTGAGTTTAGAGTCTGTGCCTTCATCTTCCTCTTCTTCCTCCCCTTCCTCTTCTTCAGGCTCTTCTCCTTCTTCCTCTTCCTCTTCTTCCTCCTCCTCCTCCTCGTCCTCCTCCTTCTCCTCTTCCTCCTCGTCCTCCTCCTTTGCCTCGTCTCGCCTCTTCTTGTCCTCCTCCTCACGTTTTTTCCGCTCCTCTTCTTCTTGGCTCTCCTTCATCTTCCTCTCAGCATCCTGAAGAAAAGCATTCAAAGTGTTAATTCAAATATTCAGAGCCGCAAATAAACGTTTTTTTTGTTTATTTGTTTGGCTGCAGGTGTTTTTTTGTAATTGCGCAGCTGAAAGGTTACCTTAGTTTTCCCCCAAGTATCGTTGCCAACCTCTTCTGCCAGTTTTGGATCATTGGTGATCAGGAAGTTGTCAAAGATAGTCCCAGACTTGACCTTCATGTGAATACAGGAGAATATAAATACATGTCAGCTGTTTAAAACTCCTAACCCTCACTCAGAATTTTGAAATAAAGAATTAGTCACACATACTTGGATATTTAGGCTATAAATATATAAACAGTATGTTACCTGCCACAGGTCGAGTCCGATCACACCGATGCTGTTGTATTTGTAGATATCAGGGTCAGCGGTGTACTCAGGGTTATCGATCTCAGGGTGGACCCACTTTCCTTTGTAAGCAGGGTTATCAATCTCACTGGGTTTCCACTCGCCCTGCAGTTTAGAGGCACAGAAAAAAACATTTTCATTGAATACGTTGATGAATACATTAGGTGACAAAAAAAAGATTGCTCATTGTGTTTTATACTTGCATATAGAAGGCTAATTTGTTGCAATATCGCATTTTGGAAATGTCATACGTTTTTGTTCTATTGTGAAAAATCTTCACACCAATGATGGCTTCAATAAAACAATATGAAAGCTGTATTCAGCAGCAACAAAACAAAAGCAAAGCAGTGGTGTGGTGTTATAATTATGAGGTGTGTACCTTATAATCGGGGTTAGTAACCATAGGTGGCTCCCACTCTCCATCCATCTCATTATCCCAGTCATCTGGCTTCTTGGCATCAGGATCTGGGATGTTTTCAGGCTTGTCCCAATCCTAAAAACCAGGTGGTAACATCAAAACAATCCCAGACAGATAAACATGTTTAATAAACATGCTGTTTAATTAAAACTGCTTGAAATTGAAAAGTAAAAGATTTTTAAGCTGCTTAAATTCCAACCTCTGGTTTTTTATCATCAGGGTCTGGAATCTTCTCCCGGTCATCCCAGTCCTCTGGCTTTTTGGCCTCGGGATCTTTAATCTTCTTGGGGGGCAGGAAGTCCCAGTCTTCTTCCAGATTGCCTGACTCGACCTTCTTGTTGTCGATCTTAACCTCGTAAGTGTTGTCAGGGTTAACGATCAGCGTGTACAAGTGAGTGTACTCATCATCCTGCAACGACGACAGGAGATGTTGATGGTTCCTCATCCCACAGAAAGGTTTGGAAGTTGGTAAAACCGTTTTTTATTTCCAAAGATAAATGTGAGACAGATTTATTATCATACCTTGCACCTGATGTCCTTGTTGACCAAATGGTTTTTGCCTTTGTAGTTGAAGATCACATGAACTTTCTTTGTGCCTGGTCCACAAATATCAGGACCTGAATATAGTAATAACAAAACAAGGACAAAAAATGGGTTATTAAAGTCTCTATGCACAAAATAGGTAATTTATCAGAATTATCACTTGCACAAAAGGGAATGAATCACAATCTGAGGAAAAAAACAGCAATTTTCCTTTAAAACTCACACCTACCAAACATGATGTTGTAGACAGAGTCTCCATGCATCTCGTCCTGTTTGACTTCAGAGGGGAAGAGTTTGATGTAGCCTCCGCCACAGTCTATGCTCTGCTCATGTTTTACAGTGAACTGGATGACTAAAGGCTGGCCCTTGTTACTGAAGTCATCAAAACGGGCTGACATAGCATAAAAGCGAGCATCCTGGCTCGTCTGCAGACCTGCGATTAGGAAATCCAACGTGAGCAGAATCTAACACTCCTTTGCCTTTTTCTAACTGTTTTTAATAGGGAGGAGGTATGTAGCAACAGGGTGCCGATCCATAAGCAACAAACAACTACACGGACAGCCACAGCATCCCCTGCTATAGGGAGGACACCATTGCTGGACCGTCCCCACTCACCTTTGTCTTTCTCTGCATCTCCATAGAACTTCCCCGCAGACAGGACAAACCTGCCGTAGTCGGACTTGTGCTTGGATTCCACCCAGCGACTCTTCCAGGCATCTGCACAGACAAGATCAGGTTCAGCTGCACTGCAATCACCATCGGGAGACTCACACACACACTCTCCTCCACCTCCGATGATGCATGGGTGCAGCAGGTGCACTGTGGAGGGCTGTGTGTTTGGCTGTCACAGGGGAAAGAGGGTAAAAGCAGTGCAATGTGTGTCTCTGTGTGTGTGTGTGTGTGTGTGTGGGGGGGGGGGGGGGGGGGGGGGGGGGGGGGGTGTAGGATGGATGACAGACAGAGGATGGGAAACAGAATGAACGGAGAAGATCCGAGCTGGAAGACTGGGGTTCAACGATGAAATGTCATTATGCAGACTGAACTAAAAGAAGTGTAATTTATCTATCAGATCTATCGGTGGGCAGAAGACACATCCCAGATATTAAAAGTATTTTAAACTATTTCAGATTTTTTTCTTCCTTTAGCCGTGTTCTCTCCACCATTATATTTTTAAAGAGTGCGTTCTCGTTGCAAAATGCAGCAAAACAACATAGTAATGAAGGAAAGTCCTCACCAGCATCCTCAAATTGCTCTCGGAAATACACAGTAGACTCGGCCAGCACAGACGCAGCCGACACGGCCATCAAAATCATTGACAACGTTGTCATGGTGACGAGCTAACGGCTCCCGTTCGGACCAAAACTACGAAATTACAACAAAAGTACACGAATGTGTGGATATCACTATATATCTACGCAACACAGCAACGACTTTAGGCCGAGCTTCATGCGGTCATTGTACCCTACGAGCCGCCGCGACCGTCCAGTCGCTCTCCTCTCGGCTCGGAACAGATGTCTGAATCTGATTGGACGAAGGCCGCAAAGCTCAACAAGGAACCTTTCCAGCGTTCGGCTAATCAGAAGAAAGCCGTTACAACATTTAGCCAATCAGAGGAGAAGAATCCCGGGCAATAATTTCTTTGGCAAATGGGAAGAGACCACGCGTTTACTTGGTACACACCCATGAAAGGATGACGCTCCCAAATGAATCGCCTTAGAAATAAATAAAATAGAAGGAGATGTAAAAAAAAAAAATGATGCCAATATATAAGTGTTAGCTACAGTAATAAGCCATGTAATGTTGTCTTTTGTTAATTTTAGAATAATAAAAAAGAAAGCATATGTAGGTAATCGCCTGGTGTAAAAATGTTCTCTACATCCTCCTAAAGTCCAATAATGTCAAATTAAAGATTTGAGATAGGCATTATTTTATAAAAAATCAGATAAATTGCTAACCAAGCAGTTGATGGTGGTTTTATACATTTAAACAAATAAAATTATATATATAACATTGTATGTTATAATTGTAAATAAAAAAACACTAAAGAAAATTTTATTACAGACTATTGTCATATTTTACATATCTTTATAATTCATGAAAATAAAAGAGAAAAATGACATTTTTAGGTCATTTTCCATGTTTGGCTCAGTACAAAATTTGTAGTATTTGGAACTGTGTTTAATATGTGCTTAAACAAAGTCTCTCATCTGCAATTACTATGTTAATAAGTGCTTAATAGTAAAACTTTATAATGGAAACGGGGTGGAATTAAGTGTGTGTGTGTCTGTGTGTGGGAAGAATCCCACTCGTTTTTGACGTGAGCTATACAAAAAGCGTTGCAATACTTGTGCACTTTTTGATTTTCATTTTATTTTACTTTGTAGATTTGTCATCTTTTGTTTCTCTCTTCTTTGCTTAAAATGATTGTCTGTATATAGCTAACATATTCGAAATAAACCAAACAACAACAAACATCTTAGAAGACAAGTGTGACCTCATCTATGGGTACTGAAAATTCAAAGAGTGCTGCTTATTCATGGTGGGTTAAAAAGTCACGATTTAAGATGGTCTTATGTCTATTTTGCAGCTTAGAAGTGTGTATTTAAACCAATCCACAAACATATATGGCACAGTAACATTTTTAACTATGACCCAAATGATTTAAATAAATATTCAGTGCAAACAAAAGCACAATACTGGATATGTAAATACAACACCCCACATTAGAACTTACAAGAAGGTAAAAAACAAACAGCACAACTCATACTTTTAAAGAAACTACTATAATAAATAGTGAGAGAAAACAGTAAAAACACTGCACAGTTACTGTCATCATCCTTCTGTCCTGACAAGGTGCTAAGTCAAACCAGGCGGGAGAAGGAGAGCAGCCACACCTCACATGACGGCCGTCGGGAGTAAAACACACTTCACCCTGCTCCCTGTCTCATTCTGGATCTGCCCTGCTCCCTGTTCCGCACGTTTGTGTGTCTGTGGGGGGAGGGGGTGGTGCATAGAGTGGAGGAGACATCTCCCATGTGGCTCTGCAGGCAGATGGACCGGGAAAGCAATCAAACAACTCCTCCAGGTCACTCTCTCCCTCTAGGTCTTCACGTTACATTTAGGGGAGAAAGAAGTTGATCCTCTGTGGTATGGACTTGCACCCTTGGGCTGAGAACAGTCTCTCCTCTTTGGGGACATACAGCATGGCCTTGGCCACCTCGTCCAGTGTTGCTTCATCCGTCTCTAGACCCCGGGTTTTGTAGGCGTCTCGTGCACAGAGCTTAACGTGGCGGTACTCCAGTGGCAAAAATGGCACAAAGAAGTCAATAAGATGACCAGACATTAGCTCACTCTGAGCAAACCCACCTGAAAGAGAGAGAAAAAAAACATTCAGTATGGCGGTATTATTTTAAACTATATTTGTTTGTCTTGCTAAATCAGAAGTGAACAAACTTTAACTTGAATCCATCTTTGCTGCATACCCTGAGACTCCATAGTTTCAGCTCGAAGGCGATGCTCCAGGTCTTCCATACCGATGTCCTCTCGGTTCTGACCCGAGTGCCAGAAGTCCAGCGCTACGTCGTTGATTGCTGCGCCGCCAATATTACTAGAGTGATAACAAACAGGATTTATTATTTTTTTAATTAAATATCTGGGGAGTTACAGAAAAGACTATTCTTTCACAAAAGTAGGATTATTGCCACATTTTTAAAAATCTGAGCAAACTAATTTTCTTACTATAAATATATTTATGGTATGAAACGTGTTTATTATTTAGTATTTGATTTGCTTTTGCACATGTTGATAAAGACGTTCAGTAAATTTAGGCCAATTCTCTCCTATAATGTTCAAAAATCCTTTATGTTTGACAATTTTTTTCCCTGGAAAACTCAACATGGATAACTTAAAAACCTATAAAACTCAAAACGAACGCCAATGATGAGGCGAGGCTTTTCTTCCAGAGGAGAAGGTGAAGTATCTGGAAGTGCAAAAACACTGAATAATAATGGAACCTGAATGAACCCGTGATGCTTCGGTGGACAAAATGTTCCGGAATGATCCACCGACCTGAGGAAGAGGAAAATGGCTCTACGGTAGCTAACTCCGTCCACGTTGTCATAGTGATCCATGAAGGGTTTGATGGCGTCGATAAGACCCGGGTGGAGCTTTTCAGCCTCGTCGAAGATGAACAGCGTTTGCGGGCAGCGCAGCACCGTGTCTCGGATGGCTTCTCTCAGCTGGCCCTGCAAAATGGGAAGAAATTCCCAGTGAAATAAAGACGCCTTATTAAGAGATAGTGAAAACAGTTAGCATGTAAAGGTTTTCTTGTGTAGTGCACCCTTAAATTAGTAGAATACTTCTATCACAACTGCTTTCATGTCAACACAATTATAAAACCTCACACAGAGACGGGTCACTTGTGGTCTAGTGGGCCAATTGCCAGGTTCCGAAACTCTTTCTACATCAGTGTTTGCGCCGAAGCGTCAATATTTAAATTACAGCACCGTTATCGTGGCTGTGCCGAGTTACAAAACGCACACTTAACATCTGCACACGGCTCGTTCCAAGATCACGGCGTTCGTGCCTCACCTTGTACGTGTCCACCAGTCTGGCGTGCGGAAAGTGGAACGGGGCAATGAACAAGCGCACGCATTCACTCTTCACCCCATCCCGGTACAGGTTATCAGTGATGATCCGGGCCACAAAGTTCTTGCCAGTTCCTGACCAGCCGTGGAAGGAGAGCGTCAGTGGCTTGTTGGACTCTGGGTTGTTGATAAAACCCTGAATGGCTTTGAGAACCACAGACTGGGCCAGGTGCTGCCCGTGAAGCTTTGATTGTAGGTCTTTTTCCAAACCTGAACAAAGACAACACAGTTACACTAAACAGAACTCTTTCAGAACAGTGAGTTCAGGATCTCAATAAGCTTTTCTTACAATAAGTTTTCTTTAACGGTGTAAACAAACACTCCAAAACATTGAAAAAGTATTTGGAAACGTCAACGAAACTCCTAATATTGTTCCTAATGTAATTTACTGATAGCATTAAAAGACTTACTTAGATTTAAAGCATCAATTTATATATATTTATAAACCTGTCTGCCATTCTAAGTACTTGTACTTTACAATAAAATGTGAAAACAGGAGTAATGATGAATAGAATTCATTCATTCATCCATGTAATCTTTCTGATGTAACTTGTGTTAAAGCAAACGATACAATACACGAAGTTGCACATTCTGATTCTTGGAGTTCATAATGTTTTAATAACAGGAAATGAGGATGATGTAAATCATGTGCCAAACTAAAGGCCTGTGGGCCAAATCTGGCCTTTGTTACAGTTTTATCTGGCCCCAAAAGTAATGCTTTAAATGTGAAATTGTTTTATAGTTTCTCTTTTTTTTTCATCTTTAATACATTCTTATGACAGCTGGCCAACTTTTCAGCCATAGAAAACTATGTTTGAATTTTTCATTATTCTTTGATTTTGGTGTGGAAAGTGTAATTAAAAATATACTTAATTACCTTTTTCAGTATTCTCTTATGTTGACGTGAAGCAAATATAAATTTGAAGCAATTTATTTTTGGAAAGTTTTCTTTTAACTAATTTGCTGTAATGTGATCAAATGTATCTCCAGGAATAATAAATGAATGTATCTTCTATAACAGTATATGACTACATACTGACTCCACATCACCTGTGATGTTGTTGGTTATCCTGCAGTCTCCAGACTCACAACACTGACCCAGACTACAGTACCACTGATGCAGCAGGCTAAAGTAATCCTGAGGAAAACCTGCCCACGGCTCCCCGACAGGAACTAAACCACAAGAGTCAATTCAGTCAGTTCGTGTAGTGACAATTAAACGCTGTACATGAAGGAAGTAAACATGCAATTAGCGGTTAATCAAAATAATTTACACAGAAGCTA
>JAVKLF010000083.1:9350606-9366565 GCA_034783495.1 Millerichthys robustus | reverse complement strand
AAAATTAGGAGTTTGTCGGACTTGTGTAGCCTTTTCAGTGATAAAAAAACCCCAAAAAACAAAACATTAAAGAATCGCTCCTGACTGTAGCGGCACGCTGAAACCACAGCAATGTTTCAAGAAGTCCACGCTGACTGCGTGAGTGGACGTCCCGTCCATCCGTCGCCACAAAAAAACAAGAACGTGTTGTGCAGACTTCAAAATGAAAAAATAAACAGCTTCATAAACTACCTTAACCTTTAGATGGTCATTGTGGACTGGTTGTGCAGTAAAACAAAAACATGTAAACAATCACTTTGTTCATAAATGCCTTCAGGTATTGTGGAAACCTCATGAGAGGATTGTTGGCCATCCAGCTCAAAGAAGAAAAAATAAACCACTTTTATTTAAACATTTATTTTGGCATAACTGACACTGAAACTTTAAACTGATTTGCATATATTTAAATATCATCCCTCCTGATCTGTGTTTAGATGCCATGGCTCATGTAGGGTTTTGCTTCTGGATAACGCTTAAGACAAACTGATGTGAAGGAACACAAAGGTGACGCTTCCTCTAAAATGAAAACACCAAAAGGCTGAATGGAACGACCCTTAAAGACTGAAAACCATCGAGTGTATACCCCAAATAGTTTTACACTATTGCCAAAAAGAAGAAAAGCTTTAAAAATAAAAAATGAATATATACTTATCTTTCAATCTTATGTATATCTATAAACATCAGTTGCAGGTGAGCAGAGAAGCTGTCGCTCCAACATTCATCTGCTCCACTGTTGTAAGGCTGTCAGACTGTGGGAGGGGGCAGCAGCTTTCTTTCCTCAGTCACCAGATTCCCTGAGATGTAGAGCGCTGTTTTGTTTTCTTTTTGTTGCCGAGCTGTACTTGAATTGTACACCATCCTCTACAAACACCTCGCCCCCCTGAAATGATGGAACGAGAAGAAACGAGTGCTGCCCTGGATCGTATCGTGCATCTGTTGAAGGGTGAGGTTGTGGAGCCGATGGATGAAGCTGGGAGACGTCTCGTGTCTGCGCTGCAGTTTCCTGTTGGCAGGTGTTTGGTGTCGGAGGCCAGCGGAGGTGAAATCGCCCAAATTAAAAAAAAGGTTTACGATTATTCAGGTTACAACTTTGATGCTTTCATTTAGTTGTTTTTTTTACAGTCAAATGCAAAGCAGTGTACATATTCAATCAATCATCCCAAGGCTTGGATAAGAAGTGGGTTTTTTGCCAAAGAGTTCTTATAAAGACTCTTGTCTGTGCGCATTTCTTTATGCACTCGTTTGTGTTCATCAGCGGGTCAGTGTCCCCTCAGTGCCTCTGAGAGGCTAATCTCTTTAATAGCGGCTCATCGTAGATCCAGCACTCGCCGTCTTCATGGAAGAGCTACAAAAACATAAAACAAAAACAGCCAATTTAATATTAGGCTCACTCAAATATCTTTATAGAAATAAATCTTATAGAATAAATTTATATTGTACGTTTTGGTAAAGGTTACAGAGCCTTTTAAAATAAAAGTATTCACCCCTTGAATGTTTTCATAGAACCTGCCTATTAGTAGTTCACGATAATCTGCAAAAGCCCGAAATACAGTAAATACAGTACAGTAAGGAGTTTGTTTTCTCATGCATTTTTCTTGCGTTTTTTAAGCTAAATTATTAAGAACATTATAATTTACTAATTTTGTAACATTAAACGTTAATGTCAATTCAAACTTATGATATTTAGCGTATTTGGATTTTATAGTTGGGGTGTAGTTTAGTCCATTTTAGTGTCTTTGAGATAGATGAACGTGGAGCTGCAGTTGACTGAGATGTACAGTAGGTGGAGCTGCACACACAAGAAAACATTAAATCTTCACTAGAGTCTCTACATCTAGACAAACTCTAATTTAGCAGCATGTAGTGTCAAAGCTTGAAGAGATTGTCCTGACAGCCCTGAAAGCCTCACCCTGGTCTCCCACTGCTGCTCCTTCTCCTTCCTCTCTCTGGCTTCGGCTCTTTGTTTCTCCTCCAAACGATGTTTGGCTTCGGTTGCTGCGTCAATGTCTTTAAGCTTCAGGTTCAGCGTCACATCCCTCCATAGTCTAGTGCAACAAGAGTCAGGTGAGTTCTACTTGTGATTACAGGTGAACGAGGACATAATGAAAGCTTGTTAATGTTAGTGACAGATTCTCCTCTCACCTTCTTGATTCATACTCAAACTGGTCCTCCACCTTTCTCACTTTCTTCTTAATGATACCCATTTTCTTAGTGTCTATAAACAGCGTGTTCTCCTAAAATGACAATAAAACAAATTTAGGCGGAGTAAAGTCCTTTTTAGGATTATTTTTCGCTGAAAAGTGCTAAATCTTCTGACAAAAACAAAAATAATTCTGGTGTTAATCCAGAATACAATCTTTACAACCACATGATAGTGTATGGCTCATTCTTAAGGTGGAAAATCAGGAAATTTTAAATAAAATCAAAAGACTCACTCCAGTTGCCAACTTGGCATACATCACTCCATTCCATTCTCCTTCAATGGAGCAGAAAGATTTCTTGTCATTTGGTGCGCTGTGCAAAAAGCCAAATATAAAATGAACACAAACATAAAACACTGAAGTATTTCACATAAAATGTCGAGTCTGCGAGTTCACATCAAAGTTTGAGCTTACAAAATTTCAGCTGTGATTCTGTGCTTCTTCCCACCGTAGAAGGGTTTGGTGTGGAAAACGATGTTGGCGCTGTAGCCTGACTTGGAGCAGGAGATGTTGCACTCTCCACCCAGCTCCACCCAGGGCACCGTCAGAATGGATCTGCGGGGGCGGGGGAACGGGCTCAGGTTAAACAGATGAGCTGGCCTCCACCGGTCAGTGACAACACAAGAACGCTCCAACACATACCTGCCGTATCCATTAGGGAAGGTGAGGATGTAATGCTCATCATGCTCCAAACATGAAACACAACCTGGATAAAGACACACAAAAAACACAACTCCCATAATGAAGTGAGGAGAGAGAAAAAAAACAAACATTTTAAGTAGTGTCTAATTTACCTTGGCCGATGTTGTGCACACCTATAGACATGCCAAGAAACTTTGACTTAGTCCAGATGTGAGCGTTAAACTGGATCTTCTTATTCAAACACTCTGCGTAGAAGGCAGAAACTACAGGCAGAAGAAACAAACAAACAAACAAAAAAAACCAACAATGAAACAAGCTGCATCTTGGCTGACGCTTTCTGTTCAAACATTTTGGTAGTCAATTCTATAAAAGAGGAATATTTGGTACTCACTGGGTGGGTGGTGAGAGACCTGCTCTGCCACAAAATTCACACTGTTGGACGAAGACCAGGGAACTGGACCGTCTGATACCGTCTCCTAGAGTCCAACAAAGCAGATGACAGAAAGGAGAACACAGAGAATCAAACCTCCTGACACTCAGAGTAACGTGGCGTTCCATGACGACGCAAAGTGCTGGGTTCAGAGTGTGTTTGATCACCCTCCAAAAATTCTATAATCAGTGCAGAATACGGTTCGAGTGCAGCCACCGACAATATCTTTAGGAACGGTTTCCTTTTTTAAGCAGTCTTCCAGCCACTATAAACTCTTCTTCTTTGGCGACTTCCAACATATCCGGTATTTGTACATATTAAAACAACAACAGTATGTTTTATTTTAGATTTAGATAGCCAACAGAAAAATCAAACACCGTGGATTTTTAATTTGTTAGAATTTTACTTTTTACATTCAAAATGGAAAAACAAAAAACAATACGATTGTTTTAATGTGATTTTGTTTTGAAATGGAAAAGAACAAAGAACGAACCATACGCAGATTCTCACCGCATGTGGAGAAGGATCGTCTGTGTCGTTGGGAAGATCCCAGTGGCAGAAGAAGACTTCGCCCAGAATGGGATTGTAAGGTTTCTTGGCCACCGAGCCTTTCCTCCCAGCGTGGAAGGCTGACAGGTACCACTTCACCACCTGAACCATGCGCTCCCTGGGCTCTGGCTGGTCAGCGATACTACAGAAAAATCAATTCAACGGCATAAACACACGGTGTAGACAATCTCATCCCAGCATATTTAGACGAGGTTAGATTAGCAAGATATTAAAAATTCACGCACCTTACAAACAAGTCAGGATGTGCAAAGAAGTCTGCGTACATTTCTAACAACGATCTCCTCTCTAAGATGAAGGTGGGCAGGACCACCTAACAGGTCAAAGGAAGAACGTTTTTGTCATATTTCCATTAAAACGTGACAACTATTGGGACAGAAAAGGGTCTCCAGCGTTACATGACAACCAAAATCTCTGTGTTTTTTGGATTTCCAGAGTTGCTGGGAACCCTGAGACAGATGAAACAGAAAAGGATCAGACTCGAGGATAAGGAAAAAAGGTGCTTACCTTTGTGAGATCCATTCCCAGACGGACTTGAGAGAGCAGATGCATGATGACGCTTTTGTGCTCTTCCACAGACTCCCCCTCACCATCATCATCACGGTCGTCATGGCTATCAAACTGATCTACACAAACAACAACAACAAAAAAAACATCACCTACAAGTCTTACATGACCGATGAGTGGCATTTTAACGCCAATATTATTTTATGTGTATGGAATTTTTCTAGCGCTGAATAAATTAATGCTCAAAGTGATAAATCCTATTTTTAAAAAATATTCAGGCACGTTGACCAGAACGTGAGCTTTTAATTGTTCTACAGATGGACCGTCACTCTGACTTACACCATCAGGTAAATGAAAAGCAAAGATGTTTCACATTATAATTTAATTGATTTCATCTTTCAGATTTAATGGATTAGTCGTGTTAGGCGTCTTCTTCAAATATTTGTCCTTTTGACTTGAGAAACATCCAAGTCTGATTCCTTTACATCAACAAGTCTGCAATTTTATTCTCTACGGACGAAAACATCCTTCACCATTTAGTTGGAGCTTAGTTTTTACTAAATTAGGCACCAAAAAGAAGGATTTTATGGGTTTTCTTTTACCTGCATCTGTGGTGCCATTGGACATGGACGAGGTGAGGGACTCAGTGGTATTGGGTCGTTTCAATGCCGTTCCTTCATTAGCGGCAAGCGAGGCAGAGGGAGGTCTGGGGGAGAGGGGGGACCAGGGAGACAAAAAAAGCTAAAGTCAAAACAGGAAGCTGAAGGAAAGAGGTTAGTACACAAGTAATGTTGCAGCAAGCTGCTTCAACAAATGAATAATCTCTATAATAATAATAATAATCGATCTAAAGAAAGGCCGGGGTGCCGACACACTCACTCCACGCAGTGTTTGGGTGAAGTGTTGCTCTGGTAAAACTCATCAGCATCATAAAACTCATCCTCGCTGGAAGAGTAGGAGAAATCTGGCACCGAGTGTGGGGGCAGAGGGATGTGAGCTGGAGAGGCAATGCCACTGCTGGGACCCGACGGGCCACTCCCTAAAAGAAAAGAAAAAAAACAGTTCAGACCGTGTCATTCATGTTGGGACTCATTCATGTGATAGATCCAGTAGTATGAGCAAGCTGTGTCTTTAACACACTGACCGCTTTCTCTGCAGAGCATAATGACTTTTACACTCAAGCATTCAGCAAGCCTCCTTACTGCACCGCACAGCGTTTTAATCCTGCTGCCTCAGCACAGTGACCGAACAGGGAGCAACCTCGGCTTCATTTCATTTACTTAACGTTCACTGACACGGACGTACAATAATTAATATCGCTTCTTCTCAGAAGGTTCAGTTTTCACTGCAGTTACACCCACCATATTCCAATTTTAGGACAAACCGTATTATCAAAAAACGAACACTTCATGCATCTTATGCATCATATTCAAGCACAAGATATTTGACTTTGAGACAAAATGCAACTAAGGAGGAAAAAAAATGTCTTACTTATAAAACTTCTGTTCAAACTCACAACCTTTAAAGAAAATGTCTCTATTTATAAGAATATTTTGTTGCCAGTGAAGCATTAAAAATAATTACGGTACTTATCATGACAGATGTGAACACGCTCTAAATGTGCCTGTGACATACATCCACAAACCCAAAAAATTGGAAGAAAATGTTAATATTTAAGAAATTTGGCATAATACACATGACTTTACCCATGTTCTGCTCTTGGGTGGAGCAGAAATTCTAAGTATACTTAGTTCTTGGATAAGTAAACAGTTTATTTCATAATTAGCATCTGAGTCCCGTTCATCTGCATTTTTTATTCTTACTGGGTGAATGTGTCGTACAGAGAAGGCAGCAAACAGTAGTACAGTTTTAATTGTTCTCTTCTTGAAAAAAAACAACCAGTGGCGCAGAAAAAAAAAAATGAAAGTGTACCTGTGCTATTGGGAGTTGGGGTCTGCAGACTGCCCATCACTGTGACCACGGGACCAACTGGTAACGTGGACGGTCGTTGGTCTGGTTTACACACCTGAGAAGTGTCTTTTGCATAAAAAAAGCAGGAAAAAAAAGCGTGTAAGTTAGAACTGAAGCCTAAAAAAAAAGAAGACTATGATCATGTTGGAGAAAATGATCTGACAGACAGAGGATTTGGCTGTGGGGGTGGGGGTGTGAGGAGATTACATAGTTTATCAAGAGACTAGAATTAGAACAACCCACAGTGCAGCATTTATTTTCACAGCATTTATAAACAGCTGAGTCACTGTCATCGGACCCAAACCAGTAAAAAAATAATAATAATGATAATAATGTTTAATAATAATGTTACTTTTAGAGATAAATAATTGAAAAAAGGAACATATTCTGACGATTACATTAAATATACACAACTAGAATTGAGTTTCCAAATTAGTCAGTCTTTAACAAACTGTTTTCTCGCGATAACGAGTTAATTTTCTCGCTGCATCCTTCAAAGACAAGCCACAACACACTTTAGTGTAAATGCTTGTTAAGCTGCAGTCGGACTTTAAATGATGAGGGCCGATAAGAAAATGATCTCTACAAGACAGACAAATTGCTATTTCAGTCTATGGTAGACCATGAGAGAAGTCAAATCTGATAAACTTATCACTACGTTCTGACATTTTCCACTCATGTCTGTCCTTGGCAAAGTTTTAAGAACAATGAGAACATGAGTATTCAAGAAAATGCTGCATGAATCTGTTATCTTGTAATAATCATGCTGTTATCCCAGGAAAACAACAATGGCTTTCTCAACATAAGTATCTCAAGTTATCAGTTATAAATGTTCCAAGTTGTCATTTATCTCCAGAAAATAATTTTAAAAAAAGAATAAAAATATACAAGTACGACTGCTCTCAGCTTCCGTAATTTTGTCTGAGCAGAAAAGGGAATTATTAAAAAAAAAAACTCCTTCAATAATAAACTGCTTTGTCTGAACAGCAGGGGGCGCTGTTCTCACATTCAAACATGTTACGCAACATAAACAGCAGCTTTGGAAAATGCTGATGTTTGAATGACACAGCAGTACCTGTGGGTAGTGTGGTCTGTGTTGGCATTGTGGTGTTGACTACAGGGGTCTCCAGGGGGGGCTGGTAGATCCCATCCACTGGGTTTATGGTGCTCTGGAGAAAGAAAAGTAAAATATCAACAATAAAAACACCTATCTGATTAAAATATTTACAGGAGCATCTGTACACTCACACCACTGCCTGTTAACAATTCAAATAGGCAAAACAGAAACGTGACGTTCCTGTAAGTATTTCTATGATTTATTAAAATCTGTAATCAATTCAAACAGAATTTATTTAAAATGGTCCACCTTTACATCGTATGTCTAAGCAAATAAATACAAACCTTGCACATAAAATGTTGCTTCAGTTCACAAGGGCACTGCAAAAATATCCCAGCTGACAAAAAAAAGCAGGCAAAAAGCACTGAAACACAATTAAATTGACCTTCATTCTCCTGCAACTGACCCTCAGGGCTCTTCATAACACTGAAATGGAATTTAGTCATCATGGTGTAATGTTCCTTTATTATTACTTGAACTATAACTAGAAAATGATCTGAGATCAACAGGAACAAGCAGGATGAGTCAAAACTACGACTTTGTTCTAAAATACAAAGGAAACAAAAAATGCAAAGTGATCTCATATTTAAAAATCAATTTCTAAAGAAATCACTCTTAGTGCGTTGAAGTGAAGGTTTCGACAAAACAACAAAAAAATCTCAGTTCATGTTGATCAGAGGTTGAAATTTCACTTCGCCGTCTTGCATTCTGCTCCTTCGCTTCATCCTGATTGCACGGCTTGTTGCATGCCATGTCCACGCGTTTTTAAAAAAATAACTAAGTCAACAGCTACTAATAATAGGCAAAAGCAGAAACATTGGTCTGTCATGGTGGGGCCAGTCAGTCTTTGGCCTCACAAGTGGGAGATGAACCAGAGGCAGATGAGAGAAGGTTCCACGTAAAAAGCTTAATAAAAAGCGTGCTATGACTGATTTCTTCCTCAACGAATGCAGTATTTATGCCACAAGAAGTTCTCACAGCACGGCTAAATGTCTGTTTATATCCAAAATATCATGACAGATGTATACTGATCAGACTGGTTGTCTGTTGGGTTTAAACAAAAACAGAAAAACTGATCCATGCAACTATAATATTTAGGCTAGACTACGGTAAATCTTTATTGTCTTGGTGTCCATAATACTCTTTAAAAAGTCTTCAGTTGATCCAAAATACTGCTGCTAGAGTTCTGGTGAGAGTTGAAGATCATATTTAGCCAGTTTTAGCTCGTCTCCCTTGGCTCCAGGTCAAATTCAAAACAGGATTTTAAAATCATACTTTTAACAGAGAAAGTTTCTCAACAACGAGCTCCATTTTGTTATAAAGATCCTACTGTTCCATATTTTCCTAACAGAAAACTTCGTTCTCAGACCGCGGGTTTACTTTTGGTTCCTAGAGTTTCTAAAAGTAGAATGAGAGGCAGAACTTTCAGTTCTCAAGCTCCTCTCTTGAGGAACAAACTTCCAGTTTCTGTCCGTGAGGCTGACACTCCGTGTACTTTAAGGGCTAGACTTAAGACTTTTCTTTTTGATAAATCCTACAGTTAGTTATTCTAAGTTATTCCTTAGTTCTGCTGCTATAGGCTTAGACTGCTGGAGAACAAACTGACAATACTGTGTTGTCTTTGTCTCTCTTCCAGTGGAAGACGACACCTGGACCGGTCATTTTGTCTTTGTGTCTACTTTATGTCCTCCCAAAGCCAGCTGGTCGAAGCAAAGGGCTGCCTGTCCTGGTTCTGGTTCTGCTGGAGGTTTCTTCATGTAAAAAGGGAGTTTTTCCTTTCCATTGTCGCCAATGTGCTGTTCAGGGTGGTGATTCAAGACAATCTGCAGGCTTCCTTCCTTAGATTTATGTACAGTACCCTGAGACGACATTTGTTGCGACTTGGTTGAAACAAATTATTCACTTTGCAGTCCTTTTCCATGCAGTGGAGAGCTCTATGAGCTCTATGAAACATGCCATTAGTGTTTTAGGCAAAAGACGATCAGAGACACAACATGGCAGACTTTTAAAAAGGCCTATAGGTGCTCACGTATCTTAAGCAGTTTTGACTAACGTGCAGTTACACGAGTGATCAGAACTTATTTGGTGCTATTTATACAATATTACACTGTACTTAATGACTATGGTACTATGTCAGCAATAAGAGGAGACTCACTGGATGAGTGGTCTGGCCTCTGTGGGATTGATGTGTCAGGAACTATACTGGAGATTTCTCCATGTGCTAGAGCTGTATTGACAAATTGCTAGCATTTTCCAAAGCATGCAGAAAAGCTTTTAGATTGATTATCTGCTTCACAGGAAGTTCTGGATTTTTACATGATGCTGCATCTTTGTAGTACGTTTAAGCCATGAAGTTTTCTCAAAATGTTACAGTAAGAGCACCTCCTGTACAACTTTAAGTACATAATTCCATCACAACCAACTAGAAACAAAAGATTTTTTTCTCTATTCCGAGCATAAAAAAAGCCATCAGATAATATAGAAAATTATTTACAAGCTGTGATGTATAGAAAGCTAACCTGAATGATGAGCAACACGTGGAAAAGTTCTTTCTTACTTTCAATTTGAACGTTTGAGCTCATGCGATAATCTTTGTTCTCAAAATTAAATTTAAAAAACTTGATTTTGACAGAGAAATAAACTAGTGAGTGTTTTGAAAACCTTAATGCTGTTAGATGAACACGTTACAGTTAAAGCACATTAAGCTAGCAGCCTGTAAATTGCCGTCTGGATGGCTTTCCTTCTATTAGTGCTCAGCAATTCAATAAGCAGGCAGTGTGAGCAGGAGAAATCAATGGTGGACTAGTTAACTTTAAACTGTGTGTGAAGTGGCAATGCAGGCCAACACACAGGTATTATATGTGCATGTGCATATAATACTCAAGTTTCAGTTTTGAGTAGCGTGCATGTACAGTTGATGCTTTAATGAAGACAGGATAGTTCCCAACCACTAAACAGAACTGAAATCCCAGATTAAAACAGGACTTGTAACGTTTTAATCAAGAGGACAGAAGCTGCAGAAACGAGGGACAGAGTTTGTCATTGAATTAAATGGCATGCGCTAAAGATCCGATTCATCAGCCCTCCGAAAGGAGAAAGAAAATTATGCCAGAAGAGAAAGTTAGAAGATTCTTAATTTGATGGATTTTCTTTGGTCATGGACAGAGAGTGTTTAAACTTACTATAAGTCCGTTTGCGTGTTGCTGTTCGTTACTTTGGTCCTTAAAATTTTAAGAAGACAGCATTAGTCTGCTTTGTGTAGAAAAGTTCAAGAGTTATTTCAAAAAATCCTTCTTTTTCTTTTTATAACGATGTTCTGTAACTTGCCACAAGCAGTGATTATTTCATCACATGGTAAAACACCCAATTACCTAATTAATAAAAAGTAGAATTGCTCTGCCATGCCAATCTATAAAGTCACCCACATTTCCCAGTTTTGATCTATTTAATTTTTAGTTTCAAAAACCAAAAAGTCACACCTTAAAACCACACGAACGCTTTCTCCACTTCCTCTCAGAGAGCTGAGCAGAGCATGTGATGAAATAAACACTACACCCTCCTCATTCACTGAACCACATAGCAACTGTAAGCCGGGAACTACCCCCAAAAGACCCGGGGTTACACAGCATAAATGTCAGGAAAAATGCTCTTGATCAGATGATACATGGAAGATCACAAAGGAGGAATCCAAACATGCAGGGATGGTGCTTACCTTGGCAATCTGCAGCAGAACGATACAGTGCTTGATGGACTCTACCATACTCTGAAGAGAAAACAAAACGGGAATCAGTTACCAAGCTTCCGAACTCAACAGGAAGGGAGATGTGAAAAGTCTATACTTACACAAGTGGTTTCTTTCAAATTTTCTATTTTCTGTTAAAAAAGGAAGACATCAGAATAAAGATGTTTAACTCACAGAAGCTAGGTGTAATGAAACTAACAATCTTTCCGGGATCACATACTTTTGGTAAACACACAGGAGGAAGTACTCTGTCACACAACTGAAGGTAAACAACACAAACAAACAAATATCGAAACACCTTGAAACTGAGCTACTTCCTCCAACAAAACCAAAACCCACACTCCTACACAAATAACATTTCTAAAAAGCCCTGAGAGGAGGACAGAATTAATGAGGAAAATCTAAAACAGTTGCCAGGTGTTTTCATGTAAGCCAGTAGACATAGTTTATCCAATTAATGCCATCAGACCTTTACGAGATCAATTTGACGAGCTTTAGACATTTTTAAACTTTGATGTCTGAAAACGGTTTCTGTAAACCAGAGGGTTGTCTGAAAATTAAATAAAAATTAAAAAACAACATTAGGTGGCCTTCTGATGCGGACAGAAACCATCACATCCCAGATGTCTGAAATATCAGTCATCTGGGAACAATATTCAGCAGCACACAGGATGGATACAATAACTTTCAATGCAAAAGGGCCAATTTATTATGTATTTGTTATTGTTGATCACTGCAATGGTGTCAAACAGTTAAAAAACAAAACCTCTGCACCACACCAACAACTAATACAAGAACAGCCAATCTGACCACAGAACCGAGGCAAAGGAACAGCGATGCACTTCTGGTACTCACTCTGCGCGATTCATCCTCTTTGGAGTCTTTGATCTTCTCATCAAACAGCTGTTTCAGGATAACAGATGAAAAGGAAAAAAATAAAGACAGTCAAATGGGTCAGAGAAAATCTAGAGCCTACTGATGATTTGGTGAGATAATGTGGTGAACAAGAACAAGCTAGTCTAACAGGAAGGGGTTTTTAATAAATAAAAAAAAGACTAAATGTCTGAGATTAGATATGCAGCAGACCAATCTTTTGCTCTGTCATAGTGCAAAACACAACTTCTGGTTTGTTAAAAGAAATCCTGATCAGCAGAAAAAGCAAAAACATGCAAAACTTTATGAAACATTTGTATATAAATCTATGGTAGTTAGCTTTTATGCTTTACACTCATATCAAAACTGTAAATGCTTCCATCCGACTGGGTACAATGCACACCTTTAACTGATCAATCAGAATTTGTAAGTAGGCGTCTGCTTCAGCTAGTTTCTTGTCAAAGTCTTGAACACTCGGAACAAATCCCGTCTCTGACTCCTGCAGATAGAAAAACAAACAGAGCTGAGTATAAGTGCATCAAAACCAAAACTCCTGGTAAAAGGCTTCACGTATTCAAAGTGAAATACAAAACCGCAGTCAATAATCCAGGGATAAGCATTTACACATTCATTCATCGCCTCCATCACCTCCTGACCAGATAAGCTTTGTGAAGAGTTGCACAAAATGGTGGACAGAAACAATATTTCAGGAGAATCTTCCAGCGATGTCCTGCTCTGGGTTAAATAGAATATGAACAGTATTGTTTACATGAAAAGCAAAGAGTGTCTGTCTGCTGGACTGGAGGTCACAAACAAAACCAGGAAGCTCGGGAGCAGGAGAGCCGCAGACAGTGGGAACAGACTGAGGTGCACTCATATTTATTGTTTGGTAATTAGATTTAGCAGCCCCTAGAATCCACATATACACTTAGAACATTTCATTACATAAGATCCATTAAAAAGGTAATTATTGGACCACTGGCAGAGCAGACATGACCAAACATCAGCGTCCGAGCATTAAGCTAGCTGAGAAGTCACAACCAGGATGAATGAACACACTGGCTAGATAAATCAGAATCCAGCAGACTTAGCACCAAAGATCACACAATAACCCCTGTACGTCAGGTGATTCACTACATGACTAATGCAGGATGTGTCGGTGCAATTTACTGCAACACAGCACTTACTCAGACATGGAAAAACACAGAAAAAGCTCTCATAGAACTGCAGTCAGTGTAAAAAGAAATCAAACCAAATCCTTATCTTGTTAGCAAATTGAGCTCTTAGCAAACCGTGGTGAGAGCAGCCGCCGCCGCCGCCTTGGATCTGCTGCGGCACACACCCCCGGTGTCTTTTCCCTCCTACCCACGGCAACCTCATGGGGACGTGAAGAAAAGCCATTAACGCAAAGCGAAACATTAACAGCTGCTCTGGACGGAGACCTACTTCGGTTTAAACATGGACAGCTTTAAAAAGAGCAAAGTCTGTGTTACTCAGCAGCCATGAAGCAAGTTGTTAAAGGGATCAAAGGTGCACAAGTTGTCAGTTCATCAAGACGAAAAAAACAAAAAACATCTGAGATGCAAATATAAACAGGAATGTAGGGGTGTCAATCACCAGCTTTATCACAACACAATATATTGATTTGTTTAGATGACGATACGATGTTTCTCGATATCACAAAATCTGTCATGATACGATTTCAAAAGTCTGCAATCTGTACGATGTGATGATTGTGTTATATGGGAATATGATATCATTCCACATCGGCCATATGATGACAATATGTATCAATGTTTATGTTTTATCTAGATCGAATTTAATCATTAATCGTTTAATCGATATATCGATGCGGATGGATGTGTTGTTGACGTTACACCACTTTTGGAATGACAACATATCAGAACAACCCAAACAGTGAGTCACAAATCTGGTAAAAACTCTCAGTTCCTCAGAAGAGATGCTGTCTGTTTAGTAAGGATACTTTTTAAGGGAGGAACACAAAAACAACACAAAATATCCTCAGGCTATTAAACAAATAGAAACACTGGAAGTCCAACAGTGAGGCTGTGATGTGTACAGCCTGTAAACCATTCTGACTTGTTAGACACTAAAAGACTAAATATGAAAAATGAAGCCCTCACAGTTAAAGCCAACCAGCGAAATCAAACAGATCCTCTGCGATTCCAGGGTGGACTGACCATCTTGTTGTGTCAACATGTAACAGACGGGAACTACAGTTTGAATAGATAAGTTCGGAAAAGGAAAGTCAGATGTGGGTGGCTGGTTTATAAACAGCCACGTCCTGAAATATTTCCAGACTTCTACTCCTAGCACCAGGACTGATCATCCCCGACACAAAGAGGGACTCTTTCCCATCAGCTTACAGAGACTTACACATATTAACCCAATCGTCTGCCCCCGTGAGCTCCCTCTCCTCTCCTCCCCTCCCTCCTCCATGTATTTGTCTTTCCACATAATGTGACCCACTTTAAAAGAAAAAAAAACAAAGAAACGTTGCTGCCCCCGCGTCGCACTGCAGCCGTTAAACTTGTCTGGTTTTTGTTTTTTTGGTATGTGTGCGTTTTACTTACAGGGCACCTCGCTCCAGCGAACATGCTGCATCAAAGCTTGAAGCATCTCTCAGGCCATTCTGCCCGACACAAGCTCCTATTTCCCCCTCCCTTGCGTTATTCGATCTTTTCCCTTCCCGCAGCACTAAACTACCAGCTCTAGTCAAGTTAGCATTATTTCCTCCCTCCTCCACATGGTAACAAAAAAAGAAAAAAAAACAAAAAAGAATTCTCCTCTTTTGTCTCTCAAATGCGTTGTGTCAAAATACACCACAGCAGTCTGGCTTCAATATGGTCTTCAGCAGCAATTTATCAGCTGACTATTTGGTGTGAGGCAGACAAAGTCGAGTTAATCCAAGACCCTCCCCTGGCAGGAAGGGCACACTTCCTCTCACACAGACAGAAAAAAAAAAGCACACAGCAGACAAGCAGTAAAAGCCACCATGATTGGCTGAGGCAGCAGAGACAGATGTTTTGCTGTTGAAGCAAACCTGTTCAGGATTGGTCATCTCTGGTCACATGATCCTACGACAGCAGCTCATGTTTAGTGTGTGTGCGCGCTAAGCAAGCAGACACACGTAGTACATGAAAGGTTTGCCACGAAGGGAGGGTGGAGCAGAAAAAAAGGAAGGCAAAAGAGAGGGCAAATGACAAGGTTAGTTATGGGGATGAAAATGAGCAGACAGAAAAAGATTGTTTATACATGACGAAGGGGGAGATGACTCAGGAGGTGTGTTTTATGACAGACAAGCAGGGAGGAAGGTTAGGATGAAAAACAGCAGAAGCCATTTGGTGAGACACACTAAACACTTACAGGAAACAGACAAACACCAGCTGAGTAAAAAAAAAAAAGAAACGGCCAGCAGGTTGGTAACGAAACTAAATTTCCATTTACACTTAAAAAACAGCTTCAATATTTATCAACCTTATCCTTCGTAGACACAAATGTCACGTTCAAATAAAACCAACTTATAATAACTAATTGTTCTGTTATCTTAAAGTCAGACGTTTTTCTGTTTCCATTGTATAGAAAATGGAAACTGAACGTGTAGTCTACATGAATTGAGTTTTAGTTACAAAGTAAACATTAACGAGCACCACGGAAAACAAATATCTTTGTTTTATAAGTTAGATTAGACATGCATGCCCACACAGACTGTAAACAAAGGTTAGGGTCGGCTACATACCTGGAGTTGGAGGGTGTGACGGAGGATGGTCCCCTCTAAGGCCTGGATCCACTTCTCACGTTCATCTGCATCTCGAGCTGATGATAGAAACACACACACACACACACACA
>JAVKLF010000083.1:9322753-9339312 GCA_034783495.1 Millerichthys robustus | reverse complement strand
CTAATAAACCTAAAAAGTGAATTATTACATACAAAAAGAAGAAAAAAATTATTTTGATGTTTTATATTAGTGCCAGTCAAACCATCTATCAATCTGAACGTAAACCAGAGATTTTTCAATTTCTTACTGCACCAAATGTTTTCATTCACTGAACAACTTTTCTAAAATTTGACAGTTATAATGAAATTAATTTTGTATATCCCAAATTTAAGTCAAAATTAAGGAGTGTGATAAAATAAACAGTCATGTACACGACAGTATTCATTAATGTCTTTATTATTTACAATAAGCTTAACACTGATAAGCAGAACTTCACAGTAATATGTGAGCTTTAAATAATAAAAAAAACGTACAATAAAAAAGGTTTATGTTAACATTTGACATTTTCATCCCTGTTTAGATTCACATATTCCACTACGATGTGTTTGTGTTTACATTGCACTCATCCAACTGAAGCTGTGGCCTTTGGTATAATGAGGTTCTCCAGAACCCAAAACAGGGAGAGACGGAAGAAAACACGGACACAAAGGAAACAGACAGATGGAGAAAAAAACCAAACGGAGAGGTTTAAACAGAAAGCAGCTTTAGTTCAGAGGTTTGAAGAAGACTGCTGATTGAATGTGACACTTTTTGATTTCTGATAAGGCTTTTTGGGGAATCTGGAACAGGTTGTGGATCAGTTTAGATGAAAACAGATGTTTGAGTTTAGTGTAGCTGTGCTATTAGTGTTAATGACCGTACAAAAATCAAACATTTTATTAAAAGTGCACTAACTGGTTTCAAGTTTGCACCTGACCGGTAACCTCCAAATGAATCTGTTCACAAATTCATGCTGAAATGAACGCTTTAATAATCGATAACCAATATGTACAAAACATAAATACTTTGTTTTATAAAAAGGCACCAAAAAGTGTAGGAAATAATAAACTTGAAATCCACAGTGACATTTTTTTTAAAAAGACAAATTTGTCAACCAACACAAAAGGACAGAAGAAAAATAAAAAGATGAATTTTTGTAGTTTTTTTTCCATTTCTAACAGTTATTTAGGAGCTATGGACCTGCTGTGATTACAGATTTTGTAGCATTTCAATATGTGTCATTAAACAGACGTCCAGTGTACATTAAGATGAGAAGCAAACAAAAACCTTAGTGTGTGTTTGCTGTACACAGCTTTGTGCGCAAAAAACAGAAGCTATTTTTTCTGATCAAAATTTAAATTAGGGCCAGTATTAAAAAAATTAAAATAAAAATAAATAGAAAATATGGCACCTTAGGAAATTAAAGACAAGCAAAGGTTAAGGATTATTACATTCAAAGTGCATTTTCAGTTCTGGGCTGATGAACCTCCGTCCTGAAATGCATCTCTTTAGACAAAAACTCTGTGGACACATACATTTTATCCATGGATATGAAATAAATCAAATATTTCAAGATTCTCTCTCTCTTTCTCTCAAAATATGTCTGTGCTTTAAACAAAAATAATTTAGAATTCAAGTTCATACATTCTAAAAAAAGCCGTTTCTCTTTAAATCAAATAAATCCACGTCACGTGTGTGCTGAAGACGTACTGCAGTTGGTTGAGAAGTCAGTCCTGTGTGATCGGTGTAAAGTAGGGGTCTTTGCTCGCTGTGTTGAAGAATTGGAGGCCCGTGGGCCACGACAAAGCTCCAGGGAATCCGGCACTGTCCATACGGCCAAGGACACTTAAATTAAACTGAACAGTTGACCTGCTCTGTGCTTTCACGCTCATCTTGCTCTTCAGGAAAATAATGAAGGAAGGCGTTCAGTCGTCCGAGTTGGGTACGACTGTGTGAGCTTACTGACAAAACTCCTTTCAGTCTTTTTAAACTTTTAGGTGGGCAGCTGTGGCTTAGGGGAGTCGTCCTCCAATCAGACGATTCCCCCGCTATTCAGTCGCATGTCTAAGTGTTCCTGGGTAAGACACTGAACCCCCCACTGCCTCTGATGTGTGTCCCATCAGTGTATAAATGTGATTTAAGCACCGACTAGTCTCCATAGAATGACTGATTTAGATTACTTTGTAGAGAAACACAGTGTTGTGTGATTGGGTTTATGGGGGCACAGATTGTAGTGTGAAGCGCTTTGTGTCTCCTGATTGGATAGGAAGTTTAGTCCATTTACATTGAGGCGGATGTCTGGAAATGTCACAGGTTATTTGTCTCCAAAAAGGCTTCAACAATTATGAGATTCATAATTACATCATAAAAACAAAAACTAACTGTAAACTGAATCTTTCAATTTGAGACCCTGAACCTTAAACCTTAATGAATCCCGGTGCGGCGTCCGCACATTTACATTACAATGGCTTTATAGAAATGGCTTATGGTCACTCAAATCACCCCAGAAATGAAGCACAATGCTCCGCTGTGAAACAATACATCCAGCTGCTGAGTCACATTCTTGTGAAACAATGAGTTGAAGACAGCCACTATCCTTTTTCGCTCAGCATGAGACAGACAAATAAGCAGAGTCGAACCTACTTTCTTGGCTAAATAACACACAGCTGATAACTCTCCACATTCAGTTAACAATGAGGCTTTTCGTGTCCAAATGAAAACTTGGAGCAAAACATTGCATGTTGTGACTTGAACCACATTTAGCTTAGTGTGACATTTCTCAATATGTACAGTTGAGCGCAAACGTTAGTGTCCACACTGGCATTTTAATGAAACAAGTTTTTTGTAAACAATAAAAGTGTTAGTGATTTCTGAGGTGCTTTTAGAGATGTGTCTCGTTTTGTACCCCAAAGACAGAACCGAAAACAAAGTTGGAAAAGAAGTGATTTGCTTGGTAGAGTTTATTGGTGTTATCACAGTGGCTACCTCTGTACCACATCACTAATCTCTTTAATACAGTTGTGTAGGTTTTCCAGCACAGTGTTGGAGCCGACTCCACTCAGCCCACCGCCTCCAGAAGACGAGGCCCTTAGTTCCTGCAGGCTCAGCTCCAGCTTGCCCACCGCCTCTCGAAAGGCAAATTTGTTCCTCATCTGAGGGATGCAGTCTACATAACCTGAGCAGTAGTCTAGCAGCTGGTGGCCAGCGTCCAACACCTGGCTGCTGGAGGGGCTTTCGGAGCTGGCGTACAGCACGCTGCTCAGGCCCTCGGCGCACTCGAGCAAAGCCTCGCGGCTAACCCGCTCGAGGGACACCCTCTCCATCTGCTGTCGGGTTCGCCGAAGTGCCACTTTGGAACCAGCGGACGGTGCGGTGTGTGAGGCGGCGGTGGGGGTGGCGCCGTTGGCCATTTTGGTGGGGGTTGTGTTGGTGCTGGCAGGGCAGGATGAGGAAAACGAGGAGGAGGATGCAGGAGGCACTTGCGGTGGTGGCACGGATGGTCTACCCGTTGTTGATCCTCCTGACGTTCGCCCTGACCGGTGACCTTTCAACATGTCTCCATTTATTTCTACGGGCAACGCGCTGACCGGCTCCTCTCCGTCGCCGCTGTAGGACTGTTGCAGACTGCGCAGAGTGGGAGGAGGCGGAGGGGCACACTTGGGTTTGACGAGCCGTGGCCTGTCCCGGTCTCCTTGGTGCTCGGACAGCAGTTTAAAGCGGTTCCCCTGAGAGTCCAGTCCGACTAGGTGCACGTCAGCTGGACTATGCTTCAGCGTGGGGGAGATCAGGACTGGAACTTTGTGGTTGTGAGTTGGCACACCTGCTGAGGATGATGATAGACTCGAGCTCTTGGAGGGAGATGACCAGCTCTGCTGCTTGTCCAGCCCTCCACTCTCCTCCCTGGCTTCTTTGACCCGAGACAGACCGTCGGACTCTCCCACCTCCCCTCCAACTCCTGGGGCCCGCACCCCTACAGCTGTGCTCCGCGGCAGCAGCTTAGCTTTTGGCCTTTCCCTGATTTGTGCAGTACCCTCGTCCATCCTCCTCAACAGAGATTCTGAGGGCCGTGTGGTCCCGTTCTCTGGCTGAGAGGTCGTGGAGGCAGTTCTTTCCAGAGGGGGTTTAGCACTGCGGTTTCTAGGTAAAGTCAGAGAGATGCGCTCCAAATCTGGTAGCCCAGATGACATTGAGGAGGTAGAATTGGACCTGGGGAAAGGTTTTGGTCCTCCAACTACACCACCCCCACCACCGCCTTCCTCTGAGGAAACTGTCTTTCCGGTCCGTAGCCCCAGGGTTTTTTTTATGAGTCTGGGAGTAAAAAACCCAGCCAGTCCACTCCAGCTGCTGCCGCTCGTCATTTGGGAACCAAGAACCCCGCCCGAAGGTTTTTGTCCAAAAGCAGCACCGCAACAGCGAGACTGGGTCTGGGTGGGTTCCCCGTGAGAATGAGAAGGAGAAAAGCCCCCTAAACTGTCTGACTGGGGCAGGGGAGGAGGAGCACTGAAATCAGCCGTGGGTTCATATTTCTTGTGAGGCTGTGTCTCCATCTCCCGGAAGGAACTGCTCCTTTTGGGTGGCATTGGAAGGTTCTGTTGAAGTTGGGAAGACGAGGAAGAGGAGGACGACGACTTCTTCCTCATGAAAGAGCTGAAGAAGCCGGCCTTTCGGTCTCTTGTAAATGTGCCAATATTTTGTGCGTCCTCTAAAAGGCTGCTGGGAGATTTATCTCTCGACTGCTGTTTTCGAGGAAGAGCCGGGGAGCCGCCTGATCGGCCATCCCCACCGAAAAAAGTGGAAGCCCAGCCTGAAAAGACAGAAAAAACAAACAAATTATAATTACAAAACGGACCTCAGTAGGAGTACTTCCCATCTTTTTCATCGTAACAAATAATGTAAAGTGCTGGTGCAAAATATTTATTTAATACACTCACATCAGTACATTAACACCACTCAGACTGTTGCATGTTATTGTGAGATGAACGATTCTCGTTGTAAAAGCCAATAATTCCTCCTCTGAGACTCAAAGGAAAATACATTTCAAGAGACTGAATGGAAAACTTGAGCTAATGCCAGTAATCAGAGTAGATACTTAAATTCAATGATTTTGTAAAAGATTAGTCAAGTGATTACACAACCGAAAGTAAACAATGCAAAGTCATCTAATTAGAGAGATTGAGCCTTTTTTTATTAATATAATTTGTTAAGCAGGAAATGGGGCAGAAACGCTGTGAAAAGCAACGACAAAACCAATTTTATTTAAAAGTAATTTTACATGTAGTAAACAAAACACCCATATTTTCTAATATTTGTCACTCGGCTGATCAAAACAAGGTGCATATAATTTGTATGTTCAGTTACAAATGCTCAATATAGGTTTGATACATAATTTTAGGAATATTTTCAAACAGCCAGGAAGGAAAAATATTTGTGTCAGCCATCAATGTATGATGTCACTTTTATTAGATTTATACATTCAGAAGCAACACCCTGTTCTTTTATTGGTGAACACTGTTCAAAACTTAAAATCTGAACAAAGTTGCCAATAACAAAAGATGCAGAAAAAACCAAAAAACAGCCAGTTTACACACATCACACAGCATTAAATAACGTGAGTGAAATAAATAAAAGCAGATGTTTAAATAAATAGGCAATAACTTAAATATATTAAATACATTTATGTTTGGCTATTAATAATGTACAAATCTTTAAAACAAGGAACTAAAAAAAATCAGAAATTTAAACAACTTTTTCATCTACAAGGTGAGTCAAAAGCCTCAGGACACCTTTTTATTTCAGAAACAAAAAGGAAAATGACTGATCTGAACACACCAGCAAGTAATCTGTGAGGGGGGCCATCTTTGGAAGAACTGCCCTTGATCCAAGAGGACAGACACTTTCTGGACACACCCTAAAAGATAAGCCCCCTCACCCATTAATGGGGTATTCCGATATTGTATTGCCCCTTTTCCTTTTGAAATAAAAGGGTGTCCTGACTCTCTGTTTTTGTAAGCTGTGATTTAAGATGCTGGAAAACACAGACTTATTTTTCTGTATTGTATTATTTCAGGACAGAATAATGATGGTAAGAATGGAAACACACTTTTAATATTTCTGCATTTTATTTTTATTGTTGATCATTTTCTTTATTTTGTCAAATACATGTTTATACCATGTTCACTTTTCATGGTAAGATTTTAATTTTCTGTTATGTTCTAGTAATGTTGGCTGAAATTAGTTTTGATCAGTAGTGAAATTACCAAAGGCAATTTCAATTTTATCGGTTTCTATGTGTTGGCCTTTTGTCAGGTTGTTGAACATGAGCTGATTATACAAAGAAAACCCAGATTCCGGTTCTCAGTTGGTGAGGAAGATGACAGCCCTTCTTTTCAGACGGCGAGCTTGGCGGCGCTGCAGGTAGTTCTGCTTGTTGTCTTCCAGCGTACCTGCAGAATCATAAAGCGGTGTACCCGACCGGTCAATAGTGAGGTGCCTGGCAGTACCTGAGTGACTTTGCGCGCCGGGATCGGAGTGCCCATCCAGTCCGCCCTCTATGTTCTCCTTGTTTTCGGTGTGTTTGGGGAGTGGGCGGGATTTGGAAGGCAACAGGGGCGTGTCGTGACTGAAAGAGTGCATTGATCCACAGTGACCAGAAGAGGTTTTACAGAGTTCCTCTGCAACTTCTGCAAAGTGCAGAGAAGAAAATAGTTTATTGTCAGGAAGCCAGTACTCAAATCCAACGTCATACATTCAGTTTGCACTTTTTTAGGTTTAGTTCCATTTAAAACTGATCAATTCTAATTTTAAAGTTTAACTAAAGTTTAACAACGGACTAGCAATTGACGAAAAGCTACCTTCAGAAATGCTGGAATCATGAAACATCGTTTCAAAGGCTTGGTGTATTTCTGCAAATGAAGGTCGATCTAAAGGGCTCCACTGCCAGCCTGGTAGAAAAACACAAACATATATTTCAGTAGAAGAAAGAAAGGAGAAAAAAGCTCATGTAGTTGTATCAGATGTGTTCAAATACTGGGAGTACTCAATTTCAGGTAATGATGAAAACGATATGACGAGCAGGAATCAGGAAACATAACCAAGTCAATGGTTATTAAATCTGTTGCACCTTTCTGACTCCTAAAAAAAATATTGTTTATATATGCAGACATTTCCACTACGGTTTTGACCTCATTTCATCAAATTCATTATTCTACAGTGGTTGTCTCAACAGGACATTATGTGGACTTTCTAGAATTTCCAGTCCTATGGATTATGAAACATGTATTTTGAATTGATGTACATTTTTGTAAATAAATGTTAGGTGAGAAAGAAGGAACTCACATGCCCTCATGAGTTCATACACTTTGGGTGGGCATCCCTCTGGCTGCTCCATGCGATAGCCTTTTTCCAGAAGATCGTAGACCTGAGACAAATCAATGCCTGGATATGGAGACATCCCATAGGTGGCAATTTCCCAAAGCAGAACCCCAAAAGCTACAGGACAGAACAAAAATATGAGCACATTGGAAATAATTTTCAACTATTAAAGAGGAATACATGGAGCTGTTTTATTCACCCCAGACATCCGACTTGATGGAGAAGGTGTTGTATGCAAGGCTCTCTGGTGCGGTCCATTTGATGGGGAACTTGGCTCCAGCATGAGCAGTGTAAGTGTCACCAGTCATCAGCCTACTTAGACCAAAGTCTGCTACTTTAACAACATGATTCTCCCCAACCAGGCAGTTCCTCGCAGCAAGATCTCTGAAGAAACAGTGGGGCAAAAGAAGTTATTTAAAAACTATGGTAAAGTGTTTAAATATGCATCTGCAGAAAGACACAAACTGGAAATTTACCTGTGTATGAAGTTCTTCTTCTCCAGGTACTCCATGGCAGAAGAGATCTGTGTGGCCATGTAGAGCAGCGCCACAGCATTCACCTCCGCCTTTTCACAATCTCTCAGGTAATCCAGCAGGTTGCCATGTGGCATGTACTCTGTCACAATGTAGAAAGGAGGCTCCAATGTACACACACCTGTGGGAGTGAAAATGTGGTGTAAACAATCACAAAAACAATACAGTACACACACTTGCTGTTAATACTGACCAAGAAGCTGAACAAGGTTTGGATGTTTAATCTCTTTCATAACAGCTGCCTCTTTCAGAAATTCCTCAACTTCCATAGTGTCCTCCTGAAATCACAGAAACGAAAAAAGTTAGGAAAATCATCACCAAGAGGTTATAACAAGAGGGAAACTGCATCAAAGAGGGAAGATTTTATGTAATACCCATTACTACCTGCAGATGGTGCTCTACAAACATTTATCTCCATTTCCCATCCTTTGCGGCTACTTAAGTGATTACAGGAAATTTTAATTTCCAGTTCAGCTAAAATGTACTCAGTAAATATCTAATGGGTTTTGTAGAAATAGAAATTCTAACCTTGAGTGTTTTGACCGCCACTGTCAGGTTGTACTTCTTCCAAACGCCGACATACACCTCCCCATACTGGCCTCCTCCTAGCTTGTGCTTCATAGTGATATCTGTGCGTTCCATCTCCCATTTGTCGTGGATGGGCGACACACCGTACACAGTGGGCTTGTTACATTTGGGTGCAGGGTAGTGCAGAGTGGTGACCAGGCCATCAGGTACGGTGGAGTGGTGGTGGACCAGCTCAGCAAGGGTTGCGAATCGGCTTTCAGATGTCACATACACCTGAGCAAAAAGACACAGGATAAACACGGGCTACAGCTAGATACGAAACAGCAACAATAAGCACTTCAGTCAGCCAAAAGTCTACCTTTCCATCAGTGGCTGTGTTGATCCTGTAGTGGTACACCCTGCCCTCATAGCGCAGAGATATGGACAGCTGCCCGGGGCTGCTTTCACTTTCCCTGACCAGGAAACTCCCATTGATGAGGGAGGACAGCAGGTACTCTGCAGCACTGCGGGACACCGGCCCATGGTACCAGCTGTGCTTCTCCAGGCTGTTTACTGGTGTGATGTAGTTGGAGGGTACCCAACCCTGACCGTTCTTAGACCGCACTTCACTCCATTCTCCATTCTGGTTGTAACCCAGCACACGCAGCTTCTCACCTGGAAACACAAGGTGGAATAATGGTCTGATGAGATTCAGTGCAAAGACACGATTACAGCTTTGATTAAACCAACATCCAATGGGCCCTTTGTAAAGAAGAAATAAAAGACAATGGTTTGACAATACCAAACAATTTTTAACATTACTGAATATTTTATTTAATTTTCTCGATGAAACGGTTTCTCAGTAATTGTACGTAATCCCATAAAAACAACAAGTCCCGTAAAAGACGAAGGAGCCATGAAGCTTACGTGCCTTTTAGTGAAATCAAAGACCGCAACAATAATAGAGGTAGTTTAAAAACATTTTTGCTATAAAGGGCTCGGCAAAGCCAGGCATGTAGCGACAGTCTGTTGTCTGCCTCTGACGTCGATACGGGAAGCACTAAGAGGTGGAGATGGCTGATGTGCTGAAAGGAGTTATCAGATTGCCAAAACAAAAAATGGAGGGAATCAGACCTGCCAGCTGGATGCAGGGTAAGATGTAAACAAAGTGGTTACCAAAAGACCAAAGACCAAAAGAAAAAAAGGCAGAGAGATTTGTGATTTGTCACACAGGATCGTTGGTCGTCAAAAGTTGCAAAATTTCTGGTGGTTTGAAATCTGTTTGTTTAATCCCAAATTTGATTTGATTTTTTTCCCAAATCTCGTTTTTATAGTTGTAATTTGTTTTTTAAATTCTGCCTTTTCTGCGTTTTCCCCTGAATTCCACGTTTTCATTCCAACCGTATTTTATCTATCTTAACCTAAAAAGTGAGTAATTATAAAGCCACAGAATTATTTCACTTTCACAAATGTAAGAAACTGCTGTGGTTCAGCAGAACAGTAAATGGTTTTGAAAGTTATTTAAGTGTTTTTTTAAAGAACAAAAAGCATTCTCTGTGTGTAAAACATATCTCAGTTAAAAGAAAGTTCTCCTTTGGTAAAATAAAAATGCTTTAGAGTGGAACTAAACTGGATTCCATTTTGTCTGGTAAATTCTGCAAGTCCGTCTGCGTTTTCCATATTGTGGAAATCAAAGTACCCTAAAAATTCCTAAACCTGTGAAAACTTTGTTATGAAACTTTTGGTGCGATGCTTAGCAGTACATTCCAATAAAATAAACACTTTACAAAAAACTGCAAAAGCAGCTAGATTAGACAACTGGAAGTGCAGGTTTAGCTCTTGAAAGAGTCAAAGAATAAACAGATGATTACCCACATCCAGCCTTTCAACCCACCAGTCCACTCTTTGTCTGCCTTTAACTTCAGAGGGACTGGAAACACTGACTGCCTCCTGTCTTCACACCGTGCAGGAAGGAGGCTCTGGTCTGGCTTAGCTTAGCCTGGCCTGGCCTGGCATGAAGAAAAGACTATGACAAGTTGCAGACGTGCTTCTGCTTTGTCCTCTTCCTACCCACCTGTTTCATCTTCTTCTCATTATTGTTATTATTATTATTGAACTGATTTTGTATGAATTCAGCATGTGAGGCAGTGTGTTTCTTTCCACGTGATGAGGGAACAGTGGGGCGGACAGGAAATGTGCAGAGAAGCCTGAAAGCACATGTGCTTGCATGTGGGAAGAGATCTCGGATTTACTCCATGACTCAGAGTTTGAACATCATTTCCATCTCAGGCAGCTGCCATGAAGTCTTAAATGGTTGAATTAAAACTGTGCCACGTTGAACACTTTACATCAGCTGGAGACACACGCAGCTCTGATAGTAACCTGTTTCAAGTGCTGTTAAATGAGAGGAAAGATGTCTGAGCTGCATTCAGTTTGTTTGATAATTCTGCAATTCGGCATTTTCCTCATTGTGGAAATCATCTATTTACGATGTAAAAGAATTAAAAGTGGTTTGTTGGGGTAATTACCTGCTTACGTAACCAGGCAAACCCTACTGGCACGCAACATTCCTCTGGATTAACTAGACTACAAATCAAGAACAGCAAGTTTAAGAGATGCCGATGTGCCAATTACTACCTCCACCTCAAAGATGTTACTGATGACTCTTCCCTCTGTTCTGTTGCAAATAATTGTTTCGTTTGAAGGTGGGGTTGAAATGGAAATAAAACATCACAAAGAGGAGATGAGTTATGTTGCTAAGCAACAACCATACATGATGATGCATGGAAAAAACGAAGTAGAGCAAAAGTTAAGTTTCAGCTTATGATGTAAAATAGAGAAATAAAAGTTAGTTATCAGAAAAATAACATGTTCAGCAAAAAAAGCTTGACACTAAAGTAACTAAATTATTGGTTTTAATTATTATTATTTTTTTTACCTTTGATGATGCTGAGTGTGTTGTCTCCACTAGCGACAAAGTCATAAAGTGCAACGAAGAGGTTGGGGTCACTCTCAGCTGCCCCCAGCAGGTTCTCCTTTGAGCTCCAGCGCACTGCCTCTGTCAGAGCTTCTGGGAGGAAGGAGAAAGAAAGGGTCAGCAAACGACACAGGTCAAAGTTGAACATGTGAGTCATAACCCAGTCTTGTTGGCTGGGACTGTAAATGCAAACTTAAAAAAGGTAAAAAAAACAAAAACTGGGCTGAAAATGTTTCTCCAGCCAAACTCCAAAAGCTACCTAGTATCAAGTTAACAACCTAAAAATGTAACACTTAACCCCACAGACTATCTACCTGTCTGTCCAGGCTGGGTCCCCTGCCTGAACCCTGTGCGGAGCCGAAGAGTGCTCCGAGCTGCCCATTCATCCTCAAAGCTGCTGCTTGCCTGCAGGCACCTCAAAAGCATTACTTCCCTAAAATCTGCTCTCTAATCAGCACTGTTATCACCGGCTACACACAGAAGATTGCTGTGTCCAGCCTGTGCCAGGTTTATTTCTAAGGTAAGAGTTTTTTTATGTGAACGACAACAAAAGAAGGTGGAGTAATGAGCAAAGAGGACGGGAGAAATTAACAGAGGGCGTTAAAAGACACACACCCACTGAAACACAATGATTAGTTATTACATGCATAGCTAAGACGTACACTCAGTAACAGCTGCATGTCTGGACAGCTGCTGAATGTCTGGTAGAGGATTGTGATGGAATGAGTTAGGGCTAGAGAAGCAGAACTATGATACAAGCAACTGCAGGCCCAAAGAAATGCTGCAATGTAGCATTAAAACCAGGTGAACGCCACATCTAACAACCAAATAAAAAAAAAAGAGTTTTTTTCCTTTTTACAAATAACTATTACAAAATAAGAAAACATTGTGCCATTTAAATATTTTATTTGTTTAAAATACACCCTGAGCAATTGAAAGTCTAAACTTTGGATAGAACCCAAATGGCAATGTTTTCTGTGGTTTGCAACATTTAATACCATTAACATTAAAGCAATCAGATAAATGTTTTAAAACCAACAGACTTGCACACGTTCCCCCAGCAGGATATGTTTAACTTAAACAACAATAAAACAATTTTGTGCTTGGCAACATTAATTGAGTATCCAAATAAACAGGTTTTGGTAAAAAAAAAAAAAAAAGTAAAATAAATTTAAAACATGACAAAGCAAATAAATGGAAAATTTGTTTGGTTTTCAAGAGCTGAGATTGTAAAGTATCAAATCTTAGTCGATGTGATAAATTATGTGAAATTCTTCATTCCTTCTCAGCTAAGTTGGTTTAGTGAGTAGTAAGTTGGTCATCTTTCTAGTAAAATTAAATAAAATCCCCAAAAAATTGTGCAATTGCTCTTTTCTTGCAGAAGTAGCACAGGTTTCCAGTTTAAATAAACATTTTCTTCATTATTTGTCATCATCTGTGAAGCCCACATTTTCCAAGGTGTGAAATACTCAATCAAGTAACACCAAAAAAAGAGAAAATGTCATTGTATTCCAACAATGTATTAATGTCTTTCCTATTATTCTAAATACGTTTAATCATCTACAGAAAAAGCCCACCTTTGTTCTGAAGCAGCATACACTGCAACGCAGTGACGTGGCTCAACCACAATTCCCTGTACATCTTCTGCTTCAGTCTGCTTAGTTACTGGTTCCAGTATGCAAAGAAATCCCACTGTTGTCTTGATCTTAATGTCTTCGATAACAAAAAACAAAAACTTCCTGACAAAATAAGAAGGCCGAAATGACACATCCCGAGGAGAAAAAAAATCAAGTTAAGTTGCCTGAAAGTCTGACATTACTGCAGTGACTCTCAGCCTCCTGATGAAAACTTCCTTCGAGCTTTGATGTGGCCTGAGAGGGATCAGACTTCCAAGTCCACGTGGAGAACAGACATCCGATGGTCTCTGAAGTCCAAAGCACTCCCAGTAATGGCAAAAATCGGTAATGGGAGGGCACAAGAAAATATGTGGTCGAGGGGGCAAGCACAGAGCTTGGGGAATACGACATAAAGGAAAGATTAATGTGTGTGTGTGTGAGCGTATAGGGACTAAACTGATGCTGTGGCCAACAGCAGATGGTTTTCCTCAAGGGGTGGAGGTCCCATTAACCCACACTTTTTTCTGTGTGTGTGTGTGTGTGTGTGTTGGGGGGAGGGGGGTCATAAATGTGTGTGAGGGAGCTTGACTGCAACTGCTGCAGCCGGGCCAAACCAACTGTCAGAGCTGCTCCTCCTGTTACACAGCTACATATCACATCACTCTCTCAGAAATGTTTTAATGACATATTAGGCTACAAATATTAGTTAAAAAGGTCTAAATCTGAAAAATCTAAAAAAAAATTAGTCAGACAAAAAGGCTAACATGTAGCTCCATCACTAATTATTCACGTTTTATCAGACTCCAGTAAAAATGGGTGTTGTCATTAGGCTGATCTTTTTTCTTATTAGTATTTCTTATAAATCCTCTGACACTTGACTTGCAGCAAGAAACCATTCTTCGGGGCTTTACTCAAATTCAACATGCTGAAACGGGTGATTGAGGGTGCAGTTGGTCTGCGTGGGGTATGTCGTGTGCCCGCCCGGGTGCCTCAGTGTGTGCTGGAGCACGTGTGTCCTGAAGAAACTACGGCTTTGTGTTTGAGAGGGTGTTCGTGGGTCCGAGGGGGCATGCCAAACTTGCATCCCTAGAACAGCTGCGACAGAGGTGACCCTCCTCTCAAAGCACACATAACATGTAGATACACACACTCACATTGCATACACACAAACCAGGAGTGACACTATTTCCTCAGGCTCTCCCTGCAGCTGTCTGAATGTTTGTGCCCAAGAGAATCTATAAAACACCCAATTCAACAAATAACCAAACTGTGCCAAAGTATTAAACACAATAACATCCCTTAAACACCTTAATCAAAAACAATACTGATTGTAACTAAAGTTCACAAGCAGCGAGGTAAGGCTGTATTTTTAGCTGCAGGAGAATAAAACGCAGCAGCATGACATCCAGAAATAACTTTCCACATAGTGATTGTGGTGCTGAGATAAACGGCCGGCTGTCTGCAGGAAGCCCGAACAAAACCTTAAGACAATGTTACGGATGAGACCCACGTACACAAAACATTGCATAAGCCTCTGACAGGCTAGATCAGATCCTGTGTCTTACTCACAGACAGGAAAAAATAAGTGGGAGCCACAGACACATAAAGCCTCCCTTGTTTTTAGCAAAAAAAAAGAAAGAAAAAAAAAACCTGAGGTATATCAGAACTTAAGAGATGTTTAATTACCGGATATTAACTATAAACATGTGGACAAAGACTGAGCCTAAACTGGGGTTAAGTGAAAGAAATATCAACAGGAAACAAAATATGATGCAACTTGCAATGGGATGATGATGCAATGGAAACAACAAAGAATTCCCTCCTACAGAACACACACCCATGACCATTCTATCAGAAATAAGATTGTTAGAGATACAGCAGGTATTTACATGTATATCTAGTTAATAAGTTAAGGTTTTTTTTTAAAAATCTACTGGTTCCTTCATCTCAGAGGTCAAAATTGTCTTATAATTGCCCATTTGTATGATAATGCTTTTCCCATGTCTGTGTGTGTTTGAATGACTGTGGTCAAAATATTCCATAAACCACTGGATGTACATCTACTTGATTGAATTTTGGAGTCAAATCAAGTCAAGATGGCTACCACAGCCAACTGAAAATATCTAGAACTCAGACACCTCAGTCAATTTTACAGACACCACAGAGTTAAAAATTTGATGTGGTAGTAGCTGAATGACATCAAACACAAACTATTACCATGACTTACTTTATACAAAAAGAAATAACTGTTGTAGTCTCACATATACGATAGAAATAAGGCTCTGATGCAATCAGATACCACCCAAAAAAAGTGTTTAACACAAATTAAGACATACAAATGAAAAGTGTTATCAAGCACTACCAGTATAAAATTAGAAGAACTCATATAGGTCACTAAAAACATTTCACTTTTCTCATCACAAACATTGGGAACTATTCATGTGGATTCTAAGAAGTTAACAAAGAGATAGTCAGAGAGGTGAGTCTGTTGTTCATGAGGACTACACAAAGGACAATTGCCTCATTAAAGTCGGATCGCAAGTGTGTTCAGACAGCCTCTCAGACATTTGTTTATTTTAATGCAAAAACTATTTTTCTGCTTCATGTACCTTTCCAACTATTCTCTGTGTGGCTGTAAGGCTGCAGTCTGCAAAAATACACACCAATAGGAAGTGAACAAACATTAGCCTAAACTGATGGGGCAGTGGAACAGCATGAAGCTCTAACCTCTGACTCTCCCTGTACTGTGCCTCTCAGGGCTTATTATGGGCTAATAATGGGCTTTAAGTGCTTCCCTTTAGGTGTGCTGGCAACTAAGCTAAGTGCTTCTTTATGAGACAGTAAAGGACGAGTGGCATGCTGATGATTTAGGTCCAGTTTACACACAAACAACCACTGGAAATTAGTGTAATTTCTATGTTGATTCCGTTGACAAAATAAAACAAGTTTACTCTACTGATGTGCTTATTGAACCTGCTGTAAGTGACCATGCAAGGTCAATACCTGACACTGTGATTTTTCTATTTCAACAAAACATACATGCAGACAATTCAGGTTCACGCATGAAAACACCTAAAATAGTTAATAGAAGTTTGTTTGGATGGAGGATGAGGTTGAGATGTTCCTACTTGTTGAAAAGTGAGCAACATAAATACCATTCTGCTATCCACCATCGTTACTTTTGTTCATCTAAGTGCAAAAAACTTTTGTACGAAGACATTGGTAGTGTGTACACATAATTTCGCAGGTGATTCCAAAAACCCACACCCTGAGACATGGATTCGAAAAAAACCTCTATGTCAGAGAAAACTACCACTGTTTTGGTGTACGCAGTTTCATTTGTAAAATATCAAATAAGTGACGTCAGAATGCAAGAAGTAACTTATCAGAAAAAAAAAACAACAGATCCAAAAAACTTGAGCTCTACCTAAATCATTTCAATAAGAAATGCTAATACCTTCTAGCTTGTGCTGCTCTTCCAAAATTTAATGTAACCTGAATAATTTTAAAAGCCATGTAAAGCCAATTCATTTGGACTGTCTTTTGCTAGAATAATGACAAGCATCAAACCAGGACTTTAGAGGACAGTAGTCCCATGAGGAGACCAGATTAAAGAGTTTCAGTCAGCTGGTAGATGCCTGTGCTAAAGAAGCAGAACATGGTGGATGGTCCACAACAGAAGCCATACAATTTAAC
>JAVKLF010000083.1:9310733-9322653 GCA_034783495.1 Millerichthys robustus | reverse complement strand
ACAGATGCGAGGATTTCTTTCCTATCTGCACAGCCAATCACCAACAGCTCCGATTAATCCTCACCCTTTAAGGATAAAAGCAGTAGAGCCGAGGCCAAGAAATAAAAAACAGAGCTGCAGTTTTGGAAAATAAAAAAAAGAAGATTAAAGCAGACTGTTAGCAGATGCAAAGGCTTAAGAGATGCAACTGGGAAATGAGAAACTGGAGCATGCATTTACAAGATTAAAAAACTCAAAAAACTTTGGGAAAATAAACTGCTCTAAAGAGGTTAAACTTTAAACCTTCATCAAATCATTCAGCATTACTAAAGAGTGATCACCCGCAAATCAGGAAAATGTGTCTTCACTGCATGGAAACTATTTACAGACTTTTTGTCAAAAGCCTTATGAATTAATGGTTTTGTTATTCCTCTTAGGCAGATTTGAAAAGAGGCCCATTGTAGCAGCCAGGGTTCATCAGAGGCCAAAGTGGTGTTCAAGCAGAGCTGATCAACCCGAGAGGCCGGAGGCAAAGGCTCAGTAAGAGGGAAAAAGAAACTTGATAGTTGGCTTTAGAAAAGAACAGGCTTTCTGATCAGGAAGGTGGCACAGGAACATTTGTACAACCATTGTAGTGTTTATTGGTGCATGCAATATCCAGAAAAGAATTATGTTTGGTTAAAATTTTCTGTGTAGCAATGCTTTTTGCTTACTGAAACAATCAGTAAACCTTCCCCATTTGGCCTAAATTTTAAACCATTACCACCCTAAGGTGATGAGCCATGGCTCCTCCTAGTGGTTAACGACAACCGTCAATATAGAGGTTTCCTTACATCCATGCTTAATTTCTACTAAAAACAAATTATCTTTCAAAATCTGTATAAATCTCAGCATTAGGTAAGTGTTTACATTTTCCTAACCCTGATGCTACACTTCTGGTTAAACTTTTCCTGAATGTTGGGATTTCAGCACAGAGCTGATAGAAAAGTGGATTTGTCTCTAATCTAATTTCATCCATGATGTAAATCAGCTTAGGTTGTTAAATCCTCGATAAAAGAACTTCTTTTCTCTTCCAGGCAGCTTTAACAGTATTGCCGTTTAGGTAGAGGTGGCTCTGTGTGCTCATCAGTAATCCAACCAACAAAATATCCCAATCCATTTATCTGCCCCAATTTCCTTGATCTGTTAAGATCTCAGTTGCTTTGTAGAGTTTGTAACAATAACCTTCAGGGGTACTGCTACAATTTCTTTATGCTGTCACTGCACAAATCAATCCAGTGGGTGCATCAACTAAACCCTGTGCAGAAACTGAGATTACTGAAATCCTGACAAAGCTGAAGGGGGGAGCAACCATCAATATCCTGCAGCCACTGATGCGCCAATAGAACAATGGAACCAATACTTCAAGAGGGTGTCTATGTAGCTAGCTCCCTTTGAATCAGCACAGTGGTGGTCTGCACTTTGTCTGACCTTGACCTTGTCTGATCAGTGTTTTTAGTTGATCTGCCTGTCCAGAGAGTTAAGTACAGTCTTATGGGAAAGCAAAAGAGGCTGCATTAGAAATGAGCTGAAGAAAATTGCATGTGTGAAGACACTTCAATCTGAAGTATAAAAACATTTTCACCCAAAATAGTGAATAAAGGAACCTTCGCTTGGACCGAGGTTGAGGCTGGCTTGCTACTACATGTGGCAAAGGGTGAGTAGCACAATTAGCGCACTGCTATATGTCAATTACTGTTGTTCATCTACTTGCGCAAACATACAAAAAAATACGACAGCACAGCAGCTGTCTGTAGCGCACATGCAGGATTTTACTGTGATGCCAGGCATTTTCGAAAGCCTCCACTCTGAGACCTGGGTTCAAAAAGCTTTGGTGTCAGAGAAAACGACCACTTAGGGTAAGTGAATGGTCAAAATGCAGCAGAAATGCTATGGCTTCACTTAAAATCGGTGTCAAGTAAACAGGCCCAAAGTTAAAGAAAAGAGGCAGCCCATTATCAGCCGACTTAGATTACTGGATTATGCTAAAAAGCTTAGCTCTGAGGAAAGCGAGTGGTATGTGATAAAGCTACTTTATAATTTTGGCCAAGACACACTACTTGATCTGTACATACTGAGAAGCGAATGGAAGGACAACGCAACACTCTGATCATTGATTACATTGATATTTGGGAGTATTTGATTGATTCTCCAGGTATGTTCACCAGAGAGTCACTGAAGGCCTACAAGTCACTAGATGTCAATTGGTGAGTGATAACAGATTTTAATAATATACCGATGTCCCCCATTGCTGAGGGATTTCATGTCCATAATATGGGACAAAAAAAATGATAAATGAACCGGATCAGATAACATGCCATTTTACTGGGTGACTCACAATTGCTTCTTTAACATTTAGGTCTCCCTGTACAGAAAATATGAGAATCACCATAAGATTATGATCAAACTAACAACTCTAATTAAGCTGCCTCATTAGTTCAAACTAATACTGAGGGAAAAAAGGGAGCACTATCATCCTTTTCTATAAATAATTACTAAAAAAGTTGCTTGTTTATAAATTTGGTTTTTGACATGTTTCCTAAAACAAATGTCATTTTTCCTAAAATAACCTATTGGTGTTGGCATTCTGGTCATAATAAATGTCTTTTTTGTGATTCCTCATTACATAGAATAATGCTTCATCACAACTGAAAACAGTCTGAAGCTTCACCACTTTAAGAGTCTTTGTTCTATTATTGTGCGCTTTGAAGAGTTACAGTCTCTCTGCAAAGAGGCTGCACGACTGCATCCTGGGTGCTATAAAAAGGCTTCTCTTGTCCCAACATTGGAGAGAACAGAACAGTGCCGACAGCGAGCAGTGCTGCACTCAGCGGGCTTGTCTGTCAGCCTGTAAGGACTGCTACTTTGAGATGGGAGAGCCAGGAATTGAAAATGCCTTCCATTCTTAACAAGGTTGCAACTTCTAAGTGTCCTTCCTCACCAAAAAAAACTTATGCCAGTTTTAAACTTATTTTTTACACAATTACATAGCAGATGTAAGGCACCCTTAGCTTAGTAGGCAACACAAACAAATAAAACAAACTAACAGCAACTCTGAGACTTCTAACAAGACATCAAGTTTACAATAAATGGGTTAAAGTACACACAGATGCAGCAAATGTGTGGTGGGGTTGAAGGATTCTTTGAGAGCTGCATTATGACAAAAATCAGCAAATATGTGTAAGCATGTCATTAATTTTAATATAATTAAATCGTAGATCAACCACTCGGTGTGACGGAACAAGGCTGGCATGGAGAAGTCAAGCCATTTCTTTATAGCTCATTTAATATAAACATCAGATTTGTGTACAGATATCAGTTTCAATGTACTGCATTGCTTTGAGGCAAAACATTTTGATAGAGAATGCTGTGGTGCTAAGTCAAGTTTGTGATACTGCCTCTACTTGTTGATGCCACCTATTAATTTATTGTTGTGTCAAAAAAGAAAAGACAGATATAATTTAAAATAAAAAAGCGTTACATTTTGTTGCTTCGTGGGGGACAAAAGCATGAAAAATGACCTAAATAATTCAGATTAATACCTACATAACATCAGTTTTGTAACTGTGGACACCATGAGGCAGAAGATGCTGCAGTGTGAGCTTTAAGCAGCAGTTGATATAGTGAGTTAATTTAGTGGAAAAACTAGTTGACCACTTAAGGCAGTAATCAGTGATTCAAATTGAGACATGATCATATAGAGGTGCGCCTAATCTTTTCATATCCTGACCTATAAAAAAAACAGAAACTTGTGAGGCTGAATAAAGCTGGTTTAAAGTGTACAAATACTGCTCAATAGCCAATTAAATAAGGACAACAACAGCTTTTACACAGGTTCGTATTGTTGTGTCTTGTACCGGTAAATGTATGAGCTTAACCAACAATTTTAAATAAGCTTGGTGATGTGGGGGTCATGATCCCGACTTTTGGAACCAAATAATCCAACAAACAGCCCAGATGACTTTTAATAGTTTCACAAGAATTGTGCCTTTAAGAATCAATCTGGGCTTGACAGTGAGTTGAATGTACGGGGTTTTCTTTCAGAGTATAAAGATTGATAAATGAAAAGCAGCATAAAATGGATGAGTCACTGAAAGCTCTTAATGTGGGATGTCCTAGCTATTTCCGCTAACGAGTCATTGCCAAATAGCAGAGATTTGCTAGTAGACGTCAAACAGCAGCAAACAAATACAGGAAAAACATGTTCTTACACCACTAATCACGTTTTTTATTAACTTGTCTTTTTTTTACCTGAATGCTGCGTGAATATATTTATTCCAGGGTCAGGTACATTTACAGCAGTCGCTCTGCCTGGAGGCGTCCCGGTGCTACAGCCGGATTCTCGGGGTCTCCTCCCGGCGACGCTCCCCCGGTTCCCCCTCCCCTGGTGTGGTTGGGACGCGTGGGGCTGTGGTGGCTGGAGTCCGGTCGATGTAACCTCACCGACGCGGCCTACCTGCTGTCCCATTCCAGTAGTTTTGTGTGAGGACGTTTGGGACGAAGCAAGCAACCCCCACTGCGCACCTCTGGGTTCACATTCCCCCGAGCTGGTGCGGCCTAAACCCGAATCCCCTCCCCGCCGTTCTCCACCGACGGAACGAGTCTGCCGTTAGCTCGTGTGGCTAATGCTAGCAGCGAGGAGTGAAACCCACCCAACCTGCCTGCCTCCAACAATAAAACCACAACCCCGGCGTGTGGCAGCGATTATCTCTGTTCCGGTTGGTCCTGATGGCAGCCTAGCAGTACTTAAAACTACCCGACGAGCTACAGTCGGTGCAATTGGACCTAATCAAAAGCGTTTTGCCGTTCTCCGGTCGCTGCGCGCCCCTCTGACGCCGCCATCTTTCCCGCAGAAGATGTGTTGCACAAAGCGGAGGGGAGGGGGTCCGCCTCGGGCTCCTGTCAGCGCGATCCTCCACCTCTCAACACCGGTACCAGTCAGAATGCAGGGGATGTCTGATCCCAGAGCGGATTAGGAATTTGAAAAACTGAAAGAAAAAAAAAAGTTCTTCAAGCCTACCAAATTCTCTTCCCTATATATCGATATACTGAACTGTTGTGTCGGATTAGTTTAATCAGTGTTTTTCAGAACTGGGGTCGCGACTCCACTGTGGGTCATGAAATACCAAGTTCGGGTCATTACACGATCTTCTTCAGAAATTCAATTAAAATTTATTATTGCTCATACCATAATTTACTCATAGATGGTACAAATGAAAACACGAAGCCAGAAAAAATTGATAAAGTAATGGTCGCTAAATGCAGGGTTAAGGACAATATAAATGTGGACTAAAGTAGGCTGTTTACATAGAAACAAACTTCGTATGAACTTATAAGAAAAGGGCATATAGTATACCATCAAATGATACAAGATTAAGAGAATACAATTTTTATTCTCAATTCTGATAATGGAATGAGTCAGATATGTCCATAAGCATGAATGACGTATAAAACATGATCATTTAACAACTGAGCAATACCAAAATCACATTAAAGTGACATTGTTGCCAAGTCACTGCTCTCCAAAATATACATTTTATTGAAGTAAACAGCCTCTTTACAGCTCATCTCGTATTCATTAATAATTTCAATATGAACATGAAGCATAAACTTCAGTCAAAGTGAAATAAAAAAAATTAAATAAAAAGAAACTTGACATTTTTAGAACGAGACCATCAGGAAAAGGTTTCCTTGATCAAAACGAGCTTTACTACAGCGCCCCTTGGTGGTGATAAACATAAATGCTGTTTTATCCCAGTATTTGTACATCTTAAACAAATAAAAGCTAATTATTTTTTCTCCAAGAAAGTACAAACATTTGAAGATCAAAACAATCAAATTGCTTTAAAATAAAACCAAAACACAGACTTGCACGACTTCAACAACAAAAAACCCAAACAGTACCCATTGGTTTCATAACAAATTCATCTCTCACTGTTATAGCAAGGCAGCCAGCTGCAGGTTTTACAGTAGAGTGTGTTTTAGTAATTTTATTTTTAATTTAAAATTACTGTATATAATTAAGAATTGGCTATAACCAAAACACATTTATAAAGCCTCAATAAGTCTTTTCAATACATCTAGATCTTTACATCAAGTAGTCTAGAATACAATAAATATTAAAAACTTGAATACTAACAAAATTGTTATGCATGGCACAATTTTTATGTTAAATCCAATTTTACAATTTGTGATTAAAAGCTCCATTACTTGTGACTTGGCAGATGAAGATCGGTCCACCAGCTTGGTGTGCCGTCAGCTTATTTTAATCACATCACACACTAGAGGCTCCTGAAATCTTTTGACGAACCAGTTTCTCAAATAAAAGGTTTCAAACTTTTCATACACGCTTTTAAGTTGCAAGTGCAAACTTTAAATATTAGCCATTATTGCACTTATAAAGTTTACATCGCTTGGAATCAGCTGCCATGTCATTATTGCCACCGTCTTATTTGGAGCACAAATAGTGGTTTTAAAGTTGATCAAGGCAAAACAAAGCATCAGAAATTTGCTTTAATGTGAACTATGAATTCCTTTGTGAGGTTGCCTTTAAAAACTTCAAACAGATAAGGCATCAGTGTGACTTTACTATTTTTGGCAGTTCAGTAGATACTTTTCCATACAGTTACATTAGAATGTAAGGAAATAAACCAAAGACCAGATGTTCTGATGCTGATTGAAAGCCTGGTCGAGTCTCATTGATCAGTATGTTCCCTTAGTAACATTGCAGGTCACAGCTTTTCACAGTCTGCCATCAGGGCTCCGACAGGTCCAAGAACGAGGTTTCAGCAAATCTAGGAAAGAAGCCTGAAACAGAACGCTCATGAGAAAGTATATGTGTCTAGCATCTGCTGGAAAAAGACATGATCCTAAAGCAATGTCATTACCTCTTTCAGTGGACAATAGCGCCTGGCGTACCACTCCTGGGAGTACAGACAGATTATAAAACCCTGACCCAGAAATATAGATGTCCACATGCATATGTTCCAAATGGGGCCCTTCCTTTGGTCATGCATAATAAAGTTGAACAACACTGTAAAATAAAAATAACAAATTAGCTTTTCTTTTGTTTAAACAGGAAAAAAAAAAAAATTATTTTGTTTTTTAAACTTACTTCCAAAGCACATAAAGAGGCAAAAGAGGACAGGATAAAAAAAGCCAAAGCAAATGACCAGAATGTACTCATGGACCACTGCTGACAGTGTAAACACACAAAGCATGGCTGCTGGTCGGAAACGCTTCTGAGACATCTGGAAAGATCATAGCAGACAGAACAATAGCAAGGTTTGATCAGATCCATAAATTTTACCTAGGATACGGAAGTTCAATGGTTTGTAGAATTTTTTTAAAGAAATTAAAGGATTTGTCTTGGTAGAAGCATGGAACAGAGGTGATCAATCCTGGTCATGGAAGGCTGCCATCCTGCATGTTTTACTCATTTCTCAGTTCTAACAACTGATTCAGTGACTGAATTACCTCTTCATGTTCTGCAAAAACCTATTTATCACCCATCAATTCAAACCAGGCGCATTGGAGCTGACAAAAATTTAAAACATACAGGCTAGTGACTTTTTATATAAATTAGAAATTTACAATCTAAAAATATATTCGATATGGTAGAAAAAAAAAATGTTGCCATCATTGGAAAATGGACTGCACTTTTATCACCAGAGAAGCCACTCACCCACAGGAAGTCCCGGTACACGTAGTAAAACAGCCAATCATGAACCACCACATTCCAAGTCCGGTAGTAATTGGCATAAGATGTGGAATTCCACCAGTCCTATCAGATGTAATTAAAAACATTTACATTTTCTGTATAACAAGAGATTAGCTAATGTTTTGAGCGTAAAAGCACCTTGTAAAACATCCTGTCTGCAAAGCGAAGCATCTCAGCAAACGCATTGAGCCAGCAGTGAAGAAAGGCAAAGAATCCCAGAAACAGAATCAGAACTCCTGTAAACAAAACATGCATCTTAGAATTTTTATTTATTAATCAAGCAAGACAAAAAAAAATAAAAATTTAAATCAAAACTGTCAATACTGTGCCTATTTTTACCTGGCAGTATGGAGTTAAAGACACAGAGGACCATGGCCCGCAGATCAAACAGCTGCAGACTGATGATGCGGAACTGTGGGATGCACAGCCGCACAAAAACGTAATAGGTATAAAACATACACCCAAGCACCTGTGGAGCAGGTCAAAATGTTAGAAGATTGTTTTAATAGTTTTCACCTTCAAAAATGTCAAGTCTGCATTAAAAAAAAATAACTCCGTACCTGAAGTAACTTTGTGGCTACATAGCTCCATCTGATCACTGGATTTCTGAATTAAGACAGACTGATTATGTATTTATGGAACATGACTAAAACCATTTTAAAAATAAATAAAAAGTCTTTACCTGGGGTATTGGTCTCTGTAAATAAGTGTAGGTGCAAACAGGAAGTAGAGATACTGAGAAACCTGAGGGACCACTGGAGCAGGACCTGATGATGAAAATGAAAAAGGATGTTTAAAAACACGATGACAGAAAATACAGAAAAACATGCTAAAAGAGAATATATGCATTGACAAGTAAGAATTTCAGATTAATGCAAAAACTGAAAAAAATCTAATAGAAAACTACCTTTTTTGTCTTTTGACGAATTGAGGAATCTTGGCACATTTTCTCGGATAAAGGAGTGGGCTTTCATCATTAGACGTACCTGACACAAATAAATAAGTAAAGAAACAAACAAACAAACAAACACTTTTCAGTTGATTGTTTAATGTTGCACATATAAAAGAATATACAGCAAATCTGGCCATCTTAGTCCTGATTAAAACCAAACTCCCAGAATATCTACCTGTTCCAGGATGATGATGAAGCAGGACGCAGGGGGCAAACCGTTTGTCACTGCCACATAAGTAGGAAGGAATCCCAAACCTAGAGCTTGGTAGAGGAGATATGCAGCACCAAACATCCAACTGTGCAACCCTTGGTGCCCATGCGAGCCAGACCGGCTCTGACACCACAAAGTAAACAGGTTGTAGGGAACCAGCAGCACAGACAGGAACATGCAGATCCATGTGCAAACCACCAAGGGGAACTGTCCAAAAGCATAGACCAGCAGGTCAAAGTCCAACACCAGTCTGAGGCAAATAAGAATAATTTGGTCAACTAAACATCAGTTAAGGACCAACTACATTAGAAGAACAAAAGTAAACACAAAAAGAAAATTAGCCTTTTTTTTATCATTACCTGCCTTCATCAATGAAATCTACCACAAGCGTGCTGAGAATAAAGAGAATGAGCACAGCAATGAACATGTGGTAGATGGTCCTGATGTGGTTCACCTCAAACAGCTCACTGTGGAAGAACAAACACAAACCTGATGTCTGCACAGCTGCACTGATGTCATTACAGTCTTCAGGCTACAGCAAAACCAAATTAACAATTATAAAAAGGATCTAATTTAAATTAGCTCTAGGTGAACTTACTCCAGGAGGGATCTCCGACTTATGAACTGCTTTCCCTGGCCATGAAGAGGTCGGAGGTACCTGCAGAAAAACAGAGAAAGGTAGTGAAATAAAAATAACTTAAAAGATCAGAGAGAACTTGGGGAAGGCCAAGAACGACCACCATAAACTCCACACATATTTACTTCAGCTGCATATAAACTGAAATGCATTACCCAAGTTTGCTCCTCTCTTTGTCTGACAGTGGGGGTGGGAGGACGGCGGATACGGGTGCAGTCTCGAGGCTTGCCGATTCTTCAATGAGACTGTCCATGAAATCATTGACTTGGCTGTCAAACTGACGGATCAGGTCACTCTTCAGGCACTGGTCAAGCAAAACACAAAAATATTCTCATTTCAAGTCTGTGCCCTACAAAAATATAAAAGTCACAATAATCATTCTGTAGATGCAAATGTTGGTATTAGGAATCTTTGGTGAAAAAAAACCCAAAAACATTTGTTTTGATGTTGCTGCATATACAAAATCTGAAATAATTACTGGAAAAAAGAACAAATTTTAAACACCATTTTTAAAAGATGATTTAACAAACAACTTAAACAACTTAATAAAAAGGCATAATTAGGAGATATTATGTTTCTTGCAGCAAAGATACAACTTGTGCTCTGAAATTATCCACAAAAACAAATATAAAATTCCACAAACTACAAAAACAATAGTTTACAAAACCAAAAGATGTTTGTACTGAATTACTGAAAGAGTTACACATTTTTCCCATTTTAGATGTTGTATTACCACATGTAAATTTATATTGAATAAATGTAGTCACTAACCTCTGCTTTCCTTTTTAGTTGCATCTTTTTGCTGATCACATGTTCTACTTCAATCCTCCCTGAAATTAAAAACAAAAAGCATGTTAAACTGCTCATTATTTGAAAAAAAAAAAAAGTGGATCAGTATACGGTTTTTAAATGAATCTTTGAATTTTGAAACAGCTTTGTTCTGTGGAGATTTCCAACATAAGCCTCATCAATTCTCGACGAACTTTCACCATGTAACTGATAAATCAGTTCAAATGAAAGTTATGGTACACAACATTTTTAGTCCGATGTCTTAAAGAACATCACTTAAGAATAACAAAGGTCTTCAGATACAAAATCTAAATTACACACACCTTAAGGGGTTTGAGATGACTAATTGTAAGTAAGGTTACAATGGATTAACAGTGTTGACAGAAGTCAGATGATGAACAAATAGGCTCTGTTATGTGATGAGTAAAGAGCAGCACTCCACCCACCTACCAGGATTACGTCAGTAAAGACTGTGTTGATTTAATGACAATGAGGAAACTGCCAGTGACTAAAAGGAATTAAATCATTCAAAGATTAATATTTTTTTTTTCAGAGTTTAAACATACAGAAACCCTAATACACTGCTAGCTAGCGTTTTAGTCATTTTACTGGTAAATTTTATATGTAGTGACCATTGTGGGAGTCATCACTTCCTCAAAGTCAAACTATACCAAAGGTCAAGGTAATTGCTAAAGAGGAAGACATCTTCGCAAGTTATGGTTTCACTGTGCAACACTACAGAGAAAATGTACTGCTCTAAAAATCACAACTAGGAGTTTATTTGTGTAAAAATCCACTGTAGTTAAAATTCAGTGTACACATTAACCTGTCTGAAGAAATAAGTGTAGATATTCTCACCATTGCTGGTGATATGGTTGTCTCCTTGCTGATGTGTTCCACTAGGTTCCCCTTCCAGAGAGCTGTCCAGGTCAGATGAGGCAGACAGGTTTGGTGGATCTCTGTTGCGAGACCTGAGCAAATGATTATCCCCATTTTCCATCCTAGGACAACAGGAGAGTGAAATTCATTCGTGGCAGCTTGAAGAAACATGCATAAAAAAGCAGTTCACATGCCACGTGACGCTGCAAGAAATGGCAAGAATTTCAAGTGATAAACAATCAACCCAGTTTTTAATTAAATCAGCGTCACGTGAACGCAGCACACATACTAGTAGCTAAATGACAAAATGAAGAGCAGCGAATGAAGAAGGCTGATTGTTAGGCAGAATTACCACCTGGTGCTGTAACACCCACACAACTCCAACTAATTAATGTTTCTGTAGGGATGGTAGGTCCGCTCTGTTAGCTCCAGCTGAGACACAAATTAGCAACTTGTTGACGGTCTTCCGTAGATGCGGAACAGGTTGGAAAAAGCGGGCTAATAAAAAGAGCGACAATAAAAGGCTAAATGTCGACTTATTAGATACTTACTCGTTTCAACAACCGGGTGTCTTGTCGTTAAGCCGTTCTCAAACGCCAATGAGCGCAGAAGCAGATGTATGAATATTTTAATCGCGACCTTCCCCATTCAACAAACACAGAGGCGCTGATGAGCTCAGCTGGCGACGCTGATTGGCTGAAAGTCTCTCCTCCT
>JAVKLF010000083.1:9176576-9190696 GCA_034783495.1 Millerichthys robustus | reverse complement strand
GAATTCTTTGTTTTACGCAAAAATACATTCTGAACAGTTCATAAATATGTTTATACTATAGCACAACTTCTAAAAGGCCATTTCAACCCTCACTCAACTTCATAACCAACATTTAGAACTAAAGTGAGTTTTTCTTTGAAATGTTTTTTTTTTGTTTCAAGTACTTTTTTATTTGTTTTGCAACTTTCAAAGTGAGGTTTCGAGTCGAAGGACCAGGTCTGAAGAACCTAGTCAGTCAGATTCACTGTCTTTCAGAAGGCCAGATCACAGGTACTAGTCCTTTTTCATCTTACAATTTTCCATTTTGTTTAGGGAACAGAAAGCAAAAGCAGAGACTTATTTTGTAATTTTCTTTTTCCGTAGTGTATCGGCCTCTAGTAGCAGCCACCACAGCCCATCACACATTTCATCTGACCATAGAGAACAGCCAAAAAAAGAGGCATCTGCAGCAAAACAGGGTAGTGGGATTGCCAAGGAAAGACTGGAAAGGGAAGCAGCTAGCAGTTCAATTGAAGAAGACCTTCCATCAGCAGCAAATGGCTCGCTCTGCAGTGAAAGCATCCCCTCTGTTGTGGATGAGAAAGGTACTGCATGGCAAACAAGCTTAGAGTTTAACAGTTCATAATTAAAATTTATTGTATGTCTATTTCATAGTTAGAGGTCACTGTATCCCATCAAATCTTAAAACTAAATAATAAACACTTTTACTAAATGCTAAAAAGTTGTTTTAGAACCATCCTGTAACATGTTAAAGTTGTCTGTGAGCTAATTGTGTTGCTCTTCTGTCAGACAATACATCAGTGGCCACAGAGTACTCTTTCAAGTTTGAAGAATCCATGACCGAGGACGAGATAGAGGAGCGCTCTTTCCGCTCGCTGCTTCCATCTGAAGCCCATCGCCGTGGAACAATGGAGAAGAAGTCGCGCCACAATGAGGAAGCAGAAGAAGATGGAACCATTCATAACGCAGCTTTGGTGTCAGGAACAGGGTCACACAACACCTTTAAGGTTGGTCTTTGCCTCTCGCTTTTAAAGGGACCGTGCTGTAAATCCTTCCTTCATTTTTCCTAATAATCTTTTTCATTGTTTTGTTTTTTTTCTTGCAGTCCTACAATGCACATATAGCCTTTTCGGGTGGACAGGACAGCTTTTCTCAGTTCACTATGGAAATGGTGCGTCAGTATATGAAAGATGAGGAAGTAAGACTACAGCATCAGAGCTCTTTGCTGCATCTTCGCCAGAGAGCTCTTAAGGAAAAGACCAGAACCGAGCTAGCCTGGCTTGAGCACCAGCGCAAGAAGCTTAGAGACAAGGGTGAAGATGATAAAATGCCACCTATCCGGAAGAAGCAGAGAGGTCTCCTGATTAAATTACAGCAGGAGCAGGTACTTGGTGGGGTGGGGGATAAAGAATTGCATTACATAACAGTTTAGTTTTGGATTGTACTGGGGTCTTAACTATTTGTAATCAACCAGTGTTTTCCCTGCCTTAGCTTTTTTTTTCCCCCCCTCAGGCTGAGATCAAGCGCCTCCAGGAAGCCAACAAAGCAGCAAGAAAAGAAAGGCAGTTGCTGCTTAAACAGCAGGAGGAGATCGAACGAATGAGAAACTCAACACTCAGACTGAAGGAGCGTCTCAAGTGTGCTGGGGGACAAACTCCACCTGTAAATACCACAGTTACCCTCAGCAAACGTCCTGCATGATTTGTTTGATAGAAATAGGGCCCAAATTTACAGAGGGCGAGCAAATACTTTATAATTTATTGTTCTCTGTGTTTGTCTTTAGGAGACTCCAGTATCAGAACTCCCAGAGTCTGAACCAGCCTCCCCTAACAGCAGAATGTTTAAAGATGACAGACGAAGCCCCTCCCCCTCACTCTCCATCTCTGGAAGTGAGACCAGCAGCATCATGCAGAAACTTAAGAAAATGCGCTCTCACATGGATGAAAAGTAAAGATTTAATTTTCCTTGTAATTTATTTGATCTTGTGTTTATTTGATTTGTAAGTTGATTCGAGGCACTTCAGATATATAATCTAAATTCTTTCATGATCACAGAACCAGCAAAATAACACTTGTAAAAACCAATACTATAAAGTATTTGTTTCTAGAAGCAACAAACCTAATCTCACGGTAATTAGTCCATCCATTTTTTTAAAATATGTACATAAGTTTATTATTATCTATCTGGGTTATGTTTTTTTCCCCCCGTCTCTCTTTAAAATGGCAGTCATCCAGACAGTGCACCGATCCCCTTGTAAATTTATATTTATTCAGATTATGGCAGTATTTTATTGGAAAGAGAGTTTTTAAGAGTTTGATAACATGTTTCAGTGTTGGTTCACTGGTTCAGTGGGGACATACACTTTACTGTCCTACACATAATTCCTCCGTCCAGCATTTTAGAGGTGAAGTTTAGTGGGTGACGCTGTAAATGCTCTTCATCTCGTTACTCTTGTACTCATGGCACAATCAAAAATGCTTGCTTGATTCAGACTTTGATTAATAGTGGATCAAATCTTTTAAAGGAATGATTTCTAAACAGCAGCCTGTTTAGGTGTTTCTAAACCAGACTGAAACATTTGGGGGCAGCAAGCCACATATTCTCATATCACTTTCTTTTTTCTCTCTTTACGTGTCTTTTCCCTCTGTGTCTTGTAATCTTTACACTATGTTGGTGTGTATGTGTGTTTGTGTGTGTATCATTTGTCCAAACCCATGGATATGTGGCTTTGTTGACTTTGTCTGTTGCACGCTTGTGTGTTGTAGACACTGTTCCCCTGTCCACTACTTCTTCTCTGTGTTCACGGCCCACCATTGGGCCTCCCTCAGTGTATGTCTTCCCAACCTCCACCCTAAATTCCAGCTCTTTATCTACAACCAGTTGGTCAGGTACTGTACAGTGCTCTCTATTTCTCCACCTAAGTCCCGCTTTCCCCGCACCCCATGGAACTTGCTTGGTTTTATTCACTAGCACTGGGACATTGTGGGGGCGGACTGGTCGTTGATGCCTGTTTGAATGAATGTTTCTTGTGGAATAATAAACCAGATTTGTTGTGGGGAAGAAAATGTTACTTAAAAGCTAAAAAGGTGCTCAAGTGAAGCTGCTACACTGAAATAAGCAAACCTTTAACTTGAAATTATTCAAATTTATGCAAATTTTATATATTTGTGTTGTCAGTGAATTATAGATTATCTGAAATGAAATTGTTCCTATTTCTGATAAGTCAAGTTGTGTTTATATTATTATATTATATTATTATATATATATATATATATATATATATATATATATAGGAGCCTTCCTCGTTTCAGACTCAGACTTTTGTTGTTTAATTTATAACTCTTTTTGTATTTCTTTTTGACCTAAGAAAACAATTATAAAAGCACATAACTTGCTGTACACATTGTGACTGTGGGCTTCTGCTAAAAAGATTATTTTTAACATAAAACAGTTTGAAGTAAAAAATAGAAATAAAAACATGCACACACTTTGACATGGAAGTAAAGGATTCTGCAGAGACCAGACTAAAGAGAGTGTCTTAATTCTTTAATGACTACAATAAATCTTAACTAGGTCCTTTACTATGTAAGTGTTGCATAGTTTAGGATAATAAGTACAGATGGACATTGGCTGTAATAATGTTTGGGAAGACACTGAAGGAACTACACTGTCTCCTTTACTGTTGAAGTTGTCATCAGTAAACATTAGATCAAGAGGAAGGCCTCTAAATTAGATCAAGTCTAAATAATTCTGTGCTGTAATGGCACCTAAAGCAATGCAACATACCAATTAAAAAACAGTTTTACTTTACTGCTCCTGATTTTTAAAGACATCTACAGAACTGTGCTGGTGTAACTAAATATAAACTGGGTTGAAGAAAGGGAACCGTGGTCATGACCTATTGTTTAACTTTTTTTGTTATTCCTAAATGAATTTAAAGTGTGTGAGTGCATTCATGTCTATGCTCAGCACTCAACCCTAAGCTGGTGTTTGAAGCATGAATCTGGCATCTTCTCTCTTTATCCTCTCCTCTTTTGAATAACATTTCATCACTATTTTATGGGAGTTTGTACATGTGTTTATTTGGATGAACATTTTAGGCCTGTGTAAAATGTGTTTTGGATTAAGGTTTGAGTTTGCAATAATAACTGGAATTTGGGTTTTATTGTTTCTGCAAGATCCTCTATAACATCTTATGCTTAATGTCTTTGCCCTGCTTCCTCTTTTTTTCCTCATTCCTATTTCGATTTTGATTTTTTTTTACTGCTGCTCCATCTGTGTTTTGGTTTATTTTCATCGATTTCCTTTCACTCTTCTTCGTCTTCTGTCTTAATTCACTTCTTCATCCTTTTCTTCCTTTGCCTTTTGTTTTTACCATCCACCTCTGCAGGTTCCTTACTAAACGTGAGCAGCAGTTGATGCAAAGGCGTCACCATGCCGAGGAGCTGCTACAGTGGAAACAACAACTGGACCAGGAGGAGGCAGAGGTCCGTAGGATGGAGAAAGAAGCCATGGCTGTGTGGAAACAAAAGAGAGCTCGAGACAAACATCACGAAATGCCTGAGAGTCCAGGAAAGGAGATCTCTGAAACTGGCCCACACACAAGTCACCACCAAAATTTTGAGGCCACATCTGACAGTGAAAAAGGTACTGCTCTAAGGTTTTCTATATACATTTATATAAAATAATTCACCCCTATACTGTGGCAAATCAGCTTTTTCTTTGATATTAAAAAGGGGAAGTTATTTAAAACAAATTCATTAGTAACTGCAAGCAGAAAGGTTTGGGAAAGTTTGGGGGAAAGGTGTTTTAAATCAACTACACAGTTTCTTTCAGCACAGTTATAAAGTTGACTAATTGCATCTCCAGAATGATTATTTCTTAAAGATGAGAAATGTTTGTTTTTTTATTTTTAAACCACCGCATATGGTTATCATAGATTGAGACTGAATTAGTTTACCTTATAACTGACTTTCACTGCATATTCATGATTATGCAAAAATAATTTGTTCAACTTTATTTATAACTCAGTTCAGAACACATGGCATGATTTGGAAATGTGATCATTGTAAATGTGTAAACAATAAAAATATCCTTTTGTTTTGTCTATTTCAGGTCATATAAGTGAGGGCAACTGTTCTTCGGTGACATCAGAGTCTACTATACACACAGTGGGACCAGATGTGCTCTCAGCCAAACCTGATTCAGTTTCTGAAACATCTTTGGCCTCGGTCCAAAGCTACACTCAGGACTTCTCATCAGAGTCACAACCACCCAACAGAAAAGTATGAAGAAACTTGTGTTTCGTTCCTTTTTTTGTGTTTTTTTTTTTGTTGTTGTAATTCTGAAAGTCACTTCTGCTAGATCTAAACTTAAGCTGTAGTATATCTAAGCTTGGGGAGAAATTATTTTTGCTGACAAGAATATTCATATACAGGGCTTCATAAATTGCCAATTCTTGATGTGTTTTTTGTTTGTTGTGAAAAAAATCTTAGGCGTTTTTAAGTGTTATTGTTTACCTGTGCATATAATAAATTATTGGATACATTCCTCAGATCATTCTCTCCGACTGTGATGCAATTTCCTGTAGTAATAAATCTCTGCATTTCCATCCTTCCTCCCTGTGTCTGTTCTTTCAAGCCTTCCCTCCTTAAAGCCAGCCACAGCCCTGCTGCTTCTCCTGCAGATGGGAGCAGTAAAACCAAGATGCAACTCCATTCCACCTCCTGGACACAAAGTGAGGTTATCACTCAGCCCCTTGACTCCCTCACAGCCACCCAGTCTGGTGAGTGACTCTGGAGAAACATGCACACTGTTTTGCGGAGTAAAAACTGTTCCATATAGTTTTCGACAGGATATGAGAGGTAAAGAAAAGAGTGGATGTAATGCAGTTGTATTGTTGGCACTGTGTGGTGAGGCATAATGGGTTGCTGCCAGTGTTACATTATGCAAGCACTTAAAAGATACATAACCTGCTTAGCTGTTGGATACAAGAGACAAAAACTGCAATATATATAGTTATACTACCGACGGTTTGTTGGCCTACTGTTGTAGCTGTATGTTTATTTATTTTCATGCCACAGTATAAACCGCTTACCCTGTTAATTCTCTTTGTTCATTGTGTTTATGAAGCTGAACTTTACACTCTCCTGGTAAAGAAAATGTACAAAAATACCCACAGAAATGTTCTTGAGTTTGAGTGGGCTACATGTTGGATTATGTTTCTGCAGATTGATCAGGCTCTGGTTTCAAATTCAAGCTGTAATTTATCCTCAATATTTTGTGACAGAAAACATCTCAGACCAGAGTGACATTGAAGGTCGTATCAAGGCACTGAAGCAGGAGCTACGACAACGAAAGTTCATGGCCTACCAGCTGAAGAAAGAGCAGAAGAAGCGTCACAAAGAGCGGCTAAAAGCACAGGAGGCGAGCCTGTTAAAACAACTTCAGGTAAATATACATGCATATTTATATATACACATACAAAAAAAACATTTTAGTTAGCTAGTGACTCTACATTTGTTCATGTACTGTTTAACAAACTCACAATTATATCTGTATAATGTTACTTTTTGACTACTGTTTTTTTTAGAACTATAATAACTTCATTGAGAAAACAAAGGCAGAACTGAATAAAGAGTTTGATTCAACACCTGATTCCAAATCGGTTTTGGAGCAGTCGTCTATTAAATCTCCTCTATACAGGTACAGAAAACACATTTATATTTATAATACATATCTGAAACTATTTAGGCAGCAAATTCAAGAATGTCTGATGACCCGTTTAAAACGACTCTTCTCTTTAGGTCTGAAACCAGTAAAGGTTCTGACTCTGAAAGGACACCAACTAGTGCATCATTTGAACAAAGTGAGTGGTGTTATCATAACTTTTATGTACAGTACATCACATACATTATTTATTTGAAAAGTACCGTCACTAAAATGGTGTAGTAATAATAATAATGCAACTCTTCTGTTACGATAGATGCCTTACCCCAGGCTGAAAACACCAGATTTACTTCTAAATCTTTGCTTGAAGACTTGTCTGATAAGGAGCTGTCTACTCCAAGGGTGTCTGTTCATAGCAGGCCAGAGAGTGAAACACTCAAACAGAAGATGGGCCAAAGATCTGATATTGAAGAAGAGTTGAAAGTAGAAATAAGCTCCAAGTCTGAGGATGAACGTTCTCACCATCTTCTTAAATTTGAAAAGGAAAACAGTCTTGACGTCCAGGAGAGTTTACCTACGACTAAACATGTTTCGTCTGTCCAGGTTGAAGAACATCAGCGTTCTCCATCTGTTAGGCCTGGACAGGATACAGACATGAAACACAGCGTAATATCTAAGGTGGAGGAAGCTGTAATGGCAAATGGCTCTGGTGAGCATCCTTTGGCTGTTGTGGACGTGGAAACTTCTTCTGTCAATGACTACACTCACTCCCCTGACTCAGCTGTCTCTTCAAAGAAGAAGCCAAGCATAAACGATTGTGAAACTTCTCCTATAGCAGACAGTTATTATGATGACTTTGAGTCGACACGTTCTTCACCGAGGGAAGAGAATACATTCGAGCCTGAGTCTCAAGTCTCGTCTTCACATACTGAGATCAAGCATTCAAGTAAGGACTCCTCAAGCAGAGAGCCCACATTTGACAACCAAGAGGAGGTGGTAGAGGAGGAGATGAGTAAACGGTCTAGTGTGAGTGAAGAAAGCCACCAATCTGAAAGACTGTTTGACCTTAATCAGCAGAGGGGAGATTTTCAACATGATAATAAGGGTACTCTTTCTTCTCTGCAAACCCCTCTTTCTGTTAAAGATGAAATGCCAAATTTTGGCATCGGAGACCGAGTTCTTGTTGGAGGCGTTCAACCTGGCATTCTCAGATTCAAAGGTCCAACCAGTTTTGCCAATGGCTTCTGGGCAGGAGTGGAGTTAGACAAGTCCGAGGGGAGCAACAACGGCACATATGATGGGATTATATACTTTAAGTGTGAGGAGTGCCATGGTATCTTTGCTCCTCCAGACAAAATCACACATCTCCCAGACAAGTATGAACTCTATGCTGACGCCGCAGAAGATGAGGACTCGTTCTATGATGATTTGTTAGATAAAGGTGGGAATAAACAAAAAAATATTCAAGATAACTCCCAAAAACAAGGAGACCTGGAAAGCAAAAATGAAGAAACATTTCTAAAGGAGACTGAGTCCAGAGATTCAAAGGTTGTGGATGAAAAGAATCAGGCTCCATTTGAAGATAAATCCCACCTAAATTCACAACTTGACAAAGAATCCACACTTCTGATTTCTAAAGGCAACACAGAGGACATCATTTTAGATTTAGAAGATACATCCCATGCTTTCCTTATATCAGACATGGACATAAATGGGCTGGTGAATAAGGAGATGACTGCCATCATTGAGAGGAACGATGTAGATTTTAAGAAACCCTCGAGTCCCACTGATCTCGCCACAGACACCAAGAATGATAAGAGTAAACCAAAGGACAGAGAGTTTCTGGACACATTCGCAGACACACTTATCAAAAACTTTGTCAAAGACGCTGTTGAGCAGTTTGCTGAAATAAAAACGGCTAAAGAGGAGAAAATTAAAACTGCCAACCAGCTCGATGGAGGCTTGTTTGGTGAAAATGAGGAGGAAAAGTGGATACAGCAAAAAGACGGTCTACCCTTCTTTCTTCCTTCTGAAAAAGAAGAGCTGTCTTCTCCAGAACTGTGCAATAGACCAGTGAGTGTTATTTAATTCTTAAATAACCAACTTTTGACAGATGTTTTTTCTTCCATTTGTTTGGTTTTTAAGCTGTAATCATGCAGATTGTTTTTTTGCAAGGATGGGCTAAGTTGTGATATCAACTCCTGACAAATAGATGGTGTTTATTTAACCTGGGGTTTGTCGGGATGTGTACATTCAAAGTCCAACCATATGTTGACATATTGAATTTGCTAGTCGTTGCTGAAAACCTTTAAATTTTAAACAGAAGTAAGATAACGCTGTTAGGCTTAAGTGTAATGTGATTATATATGGAAATAAAATAAAACAGAGGTGTGTCAGCATGATGCAAGTATTTTAATAATTACACATTTAAAATCTTAAAAATACATGAATGTCATGTTTTCCTTATTTGTTTAAAACAGGAGAGTCCCATGTTGGGAGCCATTGGTCAGGAAGAACTTGTTAAGCGTCTGGCGGAGCTTGAACTGAGCCGCGAGCTGGTAGACGAGTTCGGTGATGATCAGGACTGGTTCGATGAGGACTTTGGCCTCAGTTCACGTAGAAAACAGCAGAGAATCAAACAGAAAGAAGAGGAGGCAAAGCTGGGAGGTGAACTTGGGAGATCTGCCTCATCATCGGGACCACTTATGGGGGAGATTAGTTCATCATTAGGTGGGGAATCACAGGTGAAAACTCCACCTAGGCCGGAGCTACCCCTCCCTTTGCCTCCGAAACTTCCTGAGCAGCCTGCTATGGTTGTGCCACACTCAGCCAAAGAGGTGGAGAAAATGGTGTATGCTGCTACACTAGAGATCTGGGAGACCTGTGAATTGAGGAGGGAGGGAGCTCTGGCCCTTGAACAACTGCCAAACCCAACACCTTCTCTAGAATACCTCGGTAGAGAGTCCAGCAGCCAAGACCAGGAAGCCATCTCTATCCGCAGTTACAGAAAGGTAAAAATAAAGCATAACCAAAACTGTAAATACAGTAAATCATGAACTATTCAATTGTGTCATTGTTTTTAAATTGCTATCATACATCCAAGCGTCATGTTTTATTGTCTTTTTCATTTTTGTAGGCTGTGTATGACTTAACATGGGAGATACTTCAGGAGATCTATACTCAAGACCCCAATACTGATCAACCTCAGTGGGTCAAACAGCGTCAGGTCAAATCCTCCTCCATTCATAAAGTCCAGACATCTGGTGATATCAGCAAAATTCAGGTAGAGTTCTGGAACACAGTGATAAAACACCTCTGTTACATACTTAAAACATAAAACATACTTAAATGCTTTATGTAGAAAAACTTTAGAGTTTCACTGTATTTCTTTTACAAGTAAACAAATTTCACAGGTTCTTATCTGATTTGATAGTGTGTGGATACTCAGATTAATTACACTCTATGTAAATCCAGTCCTAGTCTTTTACAGATAAAATGAAACTAAACTTTATTTTTTTTACTGTGTCAAACAGGAGTTTGTCACAGCAGAAATACTGAAACTATACAACCTGGCGGAAGATCAGAACCAGAAGAGTGACTGGCAGAAGATGCTGAAATTTGGCAGAAAGAAGCGAGACAGAGTTGACCACATTCTGGTAAATATCAAAACATGTTTAGGAAACAGCTTGCAGGTCAGCACGAAAAGGACATGGATTATGAATTTGCTCTACACAGAAACCACAAAAAAAGTGATTTTTACTTTAAAAGTGTTAGATTTTTGTCTTTGCTTATAGTAATTTACTGCAGTATTATTCTCTTCCTGTAGTAAAACCAGTTTTTGTTCATCAGGTACAGGAACTCCACGAGGAGGAGGCCCAGTGGGTAAACTATGATGAAGATGAGCTGTTTGTCAAGTTGCAGCTAGCAGACAGCATCTTCGATGCTTTATTGAAGGACACTGCAGATGCCTTCACGCTCATTTCTGAAAAGAGAGCCAAAAGAGGCCTGCTCTCCTGAAGTACAACTTCTTTCTCAATCCCAGTCTTTCCTCATCGCTGTGAAATCCAAACAACCATACGCAGCTCTTCCCTCCAGCAGCAACCCTCCGAGGCCTTCACTTTGTGTTTTCTCTCTTCTGAACATCCTGTAACGCTGTCTGTAGGGTTCATCAGCTGAACTTGCTTCAGTGACTCGTAGTTCTTAATTTGTTTTGACACACAGAACGCCTCTTAAGCTATCCAGCCTTCCTAAACCGTAACGCCATCTAATCTCAGTGCTGACCTCCTGAGCTGGTCTTTTTGTGACCGCCAGCTGCAGATGGTTAGATGTGTCGATGGGATGGACTGTGCCATCATTTGTAAGCACGAGCAAGTCTCTGAATGCTGCTAAGCTGATTGTTCCACTGTGGACTTTCAGATAAAGCATTCATGTGGAGCATCAGCGGATTTTTACATTTTGGGTTGAAGCTTTTTGCAAACAGACATAGGTTTGAAAATTGAAACAAAAAAAAAGAATGTGTAGATTAGAAAGTGCAATCTGTTAATTATCTGATCTTAACATATTTGGCTTTCATGCCCATGTTTAAGCAAGAAATGAGAATTACGACTTTTTATAGTCATCCCCTCTCCTCTAGAGGATCTGTAAGTTTGCCAGTTTAGATTTCTACCTGGACTTTGGAAACTACAGCACATGCCCAGTTGCACTGAGGTCAGTCAATTTACTACAAAATATTAGAAACTGTAAAGACTTTCTGTTTTCAGCAAGACGCTAATTGGCATTAGATTCTTGCTGGATTGTCTTTTCATTTTGGAATTATACTGGAAACAATCTAAACAAGTTCAATATGGAAATGAAAAAAACTCATAAGTTAATCATCAGATATGGTGAGACTGCACTGAATCAGTGAGTTAAAATTAGTGAAATATTGTTTGCATCTTTAATTATTTATTGTGTGGAAATATTTGATCAGAGGAGAATGGGAAATTCTGAATTGATCTTGTCAACAAGATAGCTTTTAAACATTGTATATAAAGCAAATCTAAAGTTATGGTTAAAGCACAAATTGAAATGTGAATGTGATTAAAGCTATACGTTATTAATGAAATCAGAGAAAGAGCAGGGAGAAATTGTATTTTTGAGCGCTTTAATGTTAATAATTAACTGAAACTATCTGACTTTTTCTGGCCACGGCTGTCTAGTTGGTTGAAGCAGTCACTCTTGTCCCACTTGTGTACTGTATGTAAATACTGTGTGTACACAGTTTGGGCCTTTACTGACTCTCCAAAAATTTAGAAAGTTCATTTTTGTGAAAATAAAATTGTAGCCACCATTGATAGTGTTTTAACACGTTCAGTTCGAGTTCAAGTAGTCATTTATCAAGTGTTAATGTAGCTCAGAGCAGTTAATATTACAATATGCAAGTGGGACACAGAAAACTGGCAGTCGGCGTTACTTGATATTTTCTAATGGAATAATGTAACAGAACTGAAATGCTGGATTTTGAGCCTTTCTTGACCTACAGTTCCTGTACCTCCTCAGACCACAGAGAACGTATTTTGCTTCCTTATTACTGTAGTAATGGTTCACGCCCTGAAACGCCATCATTTTAGAGCGATCCATATGCTGCTGTGAGACATTCAGAAAGCTGAAACGAGTCTTTCGCTGCACCCAGTTTGTGTACTCAGACTTTAAAGGTAGTCTTTCTCCACGTTTCATTCAAGTGCCTCTTTTAGTTGGTCTTGAGTTAGTTTTATAGATCTCAACATCTTTTGGACCTATTTTCATTGAATGTTTCAACTTTTCACCTGCTGTATAGAACCTTCAAATGGCTGCTCTTCCCTTTTTTTAAACCAGTTTGTCAGCCCTCATGTGTTTAGTAGTAAGTGAAGGTTATTTAAATTGTCTCACTTTTGTCTAAAACAAGACTAAACGTTACCTGCTGTTTGTCAAGCCACTCGTGCGTTTGTACACGTCGACGCAGATGAGTCATTTTTATTAACGTAATATGAGGAACTAGTTTGTGGACATGGCACACACAAGTGAGTCCAGCACAACGTAAGTCATTGAGCGGATGTGGCTGAACACAGAATTAAATCCAAGGGCTTATTTAATCCCATTGTCAGTGCTGCTTTGATTCAACAAAACTTTATGTACCACACAAACTCAGTCCACTGAGCTGAAGTGACCTTAAACTGACTTTTTTTTTTTTTCAACCAATAATCTGTTTTTAAGTTGTAGTTCAAACACCTTTTTTCAAAGAAAGACTTTTCAGACTTGATGTCTGGTCTGGAGGTTTCTGTAACTTCAGTGTTGACTTGATGAGAACGATTTTCTGCAAAGCTTTAGTGCAAATCCAAGAATTGTCCCTTTGAATTGATTGTAAGGGTGATGAAGTCAAGTTCCCTCTCTGTAACTATGCAGTTCCTACTCACCTTATTTTTTTTTTACGTGCGGACCAAACATCTTCGGGTCTCTTTAGTAGTTTTGGGGTGTTTTTGTAAATAAAATGGTTCTTCTCGTAGCTTGGAGCTGTTCGGCGTCAGATAATACTGCACCGCTTCACTGGTCTGAGGTCAGCTTTCTTTTAGAGAAACAGAACAGCTTTGACTTAAATTTTAAAAAATTGGTTTGCTTAGAAGAAATTAATTTAAAAATGTAGGCACAACTTATTTATCAAACTTTATTTCCTTCCTTACCCTTTGAAAATGTTTGAGTATTTAATAATAATGTTCTGGGTGCATTGAGTACACTTAAAAACTTGTTTAATTCTTTAACGGGTGTAAATATTTATGTTTATCCGATTCAACCCACTTTGTCAGTAACCCAAACGATCCATGTAAAATAAAGCATTCTTTATCTTGCAAATATGTACATAGTATATATTTGTTAACTAAATAAAATTTGAACGTGTAAATAAAGGATTTGCTGTTTGTACAGGAAGTTGTGCTCTTGTGTTGTGGTTTTGATGGAAGGTGTGATGTGTGCACAAGTCATTACCACAAGCTGCCTCGGTGCTGACGGTCAAACCAAGAAGTTTCCCCAAAACCTTTGGTTTCATAACTCAACTCGGATGTTGTGGCGTGTCTGCTGAATTCTTTCGTCGGGTCTCGTTTCTGTAGTAGTGAGAGTCGAGTCGAGTCCTTTTAAAGGCGCAGCTTTCTTTATGTCAAAAACTATTCATTGGAATTTAAGTTTTCTCACTTTTGGCACATTTTCTTTTAAACTCAAACTGATTCATGGACTCATTCAGCAACAGAGCGTGCTCTAACTGATCATGCTAAGTTGTTTTTAAAAGTTTGTCATGAACTATTGGAGAAAACTGTTCAAGAAGGGGTGTAAGCCACGCCCACCCAGTTTGTTTGTTTACACTGGGTGCGGGTCTACACTTCCAGAGAACATCAATACATCAGAATGAACTACTATAGTAAACACCTTCAAACTGCACCAGTTGT
>JAVKLF010000083.1:9067566-9078753 GCA_034783495.1 Millerichthys robustus | reverse complement strand
CACACACAACACACACGTTTCACAGCAAAAAACATCAGATAGACTCCATGTTTTTACTGAGGGAAGAGGCTCTGGGACACTTTAAAATAAAGACTGTGTTATTTAGGAATAAAACCAGAGATTTACTGTTGTTTAGCTGTAGACCCAATAAATTAACTCATTGAACTTAATGTGTTCAGTGGTCAGTTAAGTGGTTAACAAAGCATAAACGGACCTACAGATGGTTAAGTAGATCCATTATGATGTTGCTGAAACAGTTTCATTTTTCACAGCAGACACATATTAGGTCCACATTTGCAGATGATCTAAATGCACGTGCAAATATTCACACAGGCCGAACCTTCCTGCCCTTTCATGTACACGTTACTGGAAAAACCCCATGACTTCAGCTCAGCTTCCAGTGTTGACACCGTTTTTGTTACCTCAGATACCTTAGCCACGCCCTCCCTGATTACCAATCAAGGCCTTGCTCCCGTTGAACCCTTGCCTCAGTTGCCTTGACGACCGTTCCCTCACTGGGCGGGGTACCGCTCACTTTCTCTGCGATGGCACGGTAAGTGCTACAATTATGTAAATTCTGTCCAACGAAGGTGGGTTTTTTTTGTTGTTTTTCAGATCAGTCATTACGAGCTGCCAAGCTTTCAGCTCTTAAGTTCTGTAGATAATCATTTTTTTTCTGTAGTGTTAAAAGTCCTGCATCACATTTACCCTTCCATACACGTTTATAGAGTTGTAACAAAAAAATTTAAAAACACAAACTGCCAATGTAGATTTATATTATATTTTATAGATAAACATAAACGGTTTCATACCGGAGATAAAGAGGAGTGTTGGTAGATGATTTCTGAAGAAAGAGACCAAGTCCACTCTAACATTACTTTATTACTCCTAAACATTAATAATCTAACATAATGCTCTTTTACAAGCAATAAATTAAGATTTAATGGCAAAGTTCAACCAGTCATATCCTAAACAAGTCATAAACACTGTTTATTATTAATTATTCTGATTTTTAAAAGCACCGTAACCACACTGTAGCAGAATTTGTAGATTGTTATTATTTAAACATTTTTGTATTCAAACGCTTGTATCAGTTCTGAAAGATTAGGCAAAAAAAAAATCAGTAAATTCAGTGATCTGCAGGTGGGATTTTATTATTACAAAAGTAATTTTTAACCCTCCCCCTGCCCTGGGGTACAAATGACCCCACCAGGTTTGGTCATGTGACCCAAGGGCAGCGGGAGGGTTAAAGTATTCAAGCTGATCAGTTTGTGTTTGTGTTCTCAGCTTCAAGTTTAGTTTATTTTTTTCAGTTTTGTTAGGTTAAAGCCTTAAATATTCTTCAGCTTTTTTGTTAATTCAAAGTTTATTCTCGCGACTAAACATCACTTTTTTAAAAAAAGTGTCAAAAGTCTTTGTTTCCTTGGAGAGAAAAGCTTGGATCCTGGTTTATCTTTGTGCCATTTTTCCTCATGTCTAAAGGCCCCTACATATTCTATCCCAAGCTGCAAAATCGGCTCGTATTGTTGCATTTGCGTGCTGTAAATAGCGTCATTTCGTTCGCAGAGCAGCTTCGCCCGCCCCTTCTTGACGCAAGGCATGGCCCGAACTTTTTCTCACAGGCGAATGCGCCGAGCGTTGTATGGTCAGATGTGTGTGGACGTGTTTGTTCATGCAGCAGAGATGTTATTTTTGCTTAAAAGATTAAGGTTGCACCTGTGATTTTGTAAAACTAAGACATATAATGTTAAAATGTGTGTATATGTGTGTGTAGCAGTGTGTATGCTCCACCAAAGAGATGTTGGTTCTCTGCCTGCAGAAAATACCTTTTATTTGTTGTTGTTGTTTTGGCACAGCAGCTCTCTGTCAAACTTGTATGAAAGTGTTTTTTTTATTCCTTTTCTAGTTTGGGTTTCTTCTGCTGGTCATCAACTTTCTACTTTTTAATTTACCCTCCATGCTGATTGTGTCAGTAACTGTGTTCTTGATGGATGATAAAACAACTCTACCTTGCCTAAGTCCCTATCTATATATTGCACTTAAAAATAAGCAGCCAAAAATCTGAACATTGCAAAAGAAATATGCATTTTGTTTGTTAAATTTGTATTGTTGGGAAAATGAAAACTTTAAATGTTCAATTAGTCACACTCTTAAATATGCACTAGTTGCATAAAGGAAGAGACAGAGTTATTACTGTTTATAAATTTAAATACACTCTAGGGCTTTGTTTAATCTGTAGCTACACCCACAGAGTGTGAAAAATTCCTTCTTCCAGTAGACAACTGATGGTTCAGTGGGACCATATTTGTTGCCGTATGCTTGCATGTTTGCCGTGTGCAGTGGTTGATGCTCTTTTGAAAGGGTTCTTTTGAACTTTGGGGCAGTGCTGGGCTTTTGTTGTCTGTCTGTCAGTCGCCCACTCTCTCTGAACCCCCCTTTCAATCGCGCAGGATGAACCCACCCCCTCGCTCCTCAACTCCACTCCTCCAGCACAGCTACAGGCTCTTTTATCTCCCCTCCTGTTGGATGAGTGTGCATGTGGGTATCTAACGGGTTGGAAACAGTTGCTGCTCAGTAGGTAAATAGCAGCAGAAATATGAACGTTTGACCTTTCACCTTGTGTGTCATTGTCATTCACTGTGTGCCTGGTCCCTCATGCTCACATCAGTTGTCTGAACTGTTGATTTTAAATGAGCGCAAAGTTGCACACACACATTCCTTGATGTGTGTGTGTCAGTAGCAAAGAAGAAGATCAATTTTGTTCCCCTTGGTATTTTTCTGAATGGCATTAGAATGACATTGGAATACTAATAATCACAACATCATTCCCACGTGGCCTCACTGATAAAGGTCAGTGGTTGCAGGATTCCTGCAATGTTTGTAATAGAAACTGCTTTAGTTTTTAGTCCAAACTTAAGGCTCCTTTGTGTGAGATGTAAGATGCCATGAGATATTGTTTGTTTTACCTTCAAACTGCCCCAACCACTCACACCGTGGACAAAGAACTTGTCTCCCTTTCTTGGTCCACCTCTGCCCTGTTGGGGGGAGATTAGGGTTTGACTGGCAAATGTGAGCATAATATCAAAGGTGTAAAATAGCAAAGCACAAATACTTTGCTTCTTTACTAGTAGAGTAGAAATTGGTTTTATATTTTACTAGAGTAATAATTTTTCAGCTGACCTTTTACTTTTACTCCCTACATTTTCACACAATATCTTTACTTTCTATTTATTACATTTTAAAATTAGCCTTGTTATTCCTACTTCATTTTAGCTAGTTTTCATTTTGACTTGTCATCATTCCAAAAAAATAAAAAATACAAATCTATCAAGATATTTGGCACCTACTGTGTTTTAGAAATACTAAATACTAATACTTTTTACTCAATACCTTTACTTTTAATGTTTAAGTATCTAAAGAAATTTCCTAATAAACTGCACTTAAGTACAGTAAATGTCAGATACTTGAAGACTTTTACTCAAGTAATTTTATGGTAAGATACTTGTATATTCACTCAAGTATCACTTTGAGGTACTTTATACAAGACTGTGTAACATCTATGTAAAGTCCACGTATTAAGAAATCACTTTTATTAATTTGTTTATGTTTCTTGGTATTTATGTATTATTAGGCATAAAATAAACCTAAATATTAGCTTGTTTTTGATTTTTAAATGAGACACACTGGGTATGTTGGGATCCTGATGACTGACTTTCAGCTGTATCCATGGTAATACAACAAAGAATCCAATACTGTGTCTTTTCTTACAGTAATATACACAACAAGCGTATTTACTGAACACCAGAACAGGATTGACAGTGGGTTTAATTAAGAATTGCAAAGATAAGTCTAAATCCTCCACCTCCATACGCTGAACAACAGAAACAAATTGCAAAATTAAGGCTGAGAGCACATTTCTGCAAAAACAGGTGCTGTGATGATTTGCGCTGATTGCTAAATTAAAAGGAATCTTTTATAAGCATACAAAGGGAAATGTTTTTCTAGTTTTTTTTCCTAACATTAAGGTTTGCTTAAGAAGAAAATACCCTTAGCAAAATATTTTTTGGGAATATCCATTTATGTTTTCCACTTCTCAGCAGTGTGTTGTCCTTCTCTCAGTAGGCGCCTTGTTTTTCTCCTGTTCTCTGGCCTCTATCCATCTGCTGTCCCTGGGGCCGAAGGCCACTCGACTGCAATCACTCCTCTTTAGCCTGCCAGCCCACGCAGGACCTTTGCTCTGTCGCCGCTACCTCTGATACAGAGGAAGCGGTGAAGAAGCTTTGGCCGCTGTTACAGGATCATTTATAAGCACACTAAACAAACAGCTGGAGGAAGTGCGATGTAGGAAATGTCTGGTGAGGAGACGTATAATTCTGACAGTGGCTGCTCTTAGATGAAGTTATCAGCACTTATTGCTTGAAATCTGTGTTTGCCTGAAGCAACAGTGAGGTAAAGATTGTTAAATGGGAAAAGTGTGTTTTTTCCCCAACTACTTTTAGAGTATCACAATGGTACATGGGTAATCTGTGCTCTTCTTCCTGTACAGTTTGATTTTACAAGCGTGTCTAACACTATGTGTACTTTTCTTTTTCCTTAAAATGGGCCCTGACAGTGCTGCGAATCAAAGCACACTCTGGAGCTCAGAAGTGCAGACAATCGAAACTGTCTAAAGCTCAGATGTGGACATGTTGCACAGACTCATGCATCTTCAAGGAGGAGCTGAAAGCAAGCGCAGCTCAACCAGTGAGCCCCACGGAGCACAATTTATTAAATAAAACCCATCTGGTTTGGTTTTGTCATTAACCTGCAAATATTCTTCTACGAATCACTTTTACAGTCTTTTTTTTATTTTTACTTTTAGTATATTGTCACCTTCCTAAAAAAAACTGGCTAACAAATGTTTTTCACATTTTTCAGAAAACACAAAAAAATGGAACATACAACATTTTTTGTTTCCTGAAAAACCTAAGGATTCCACTGTTTTTGCAGTAGGAACGTTTGTGTTTTTAAACACTAGCATTAATTTTCACGCTACGCACTGGTGGGCAGAAAGGCAAAGAAAGTCAAACAAACAACGAACGGCACGCTAAAGAAAATTGTCGCCCTGTTATCAGCTGATTTAAATTTGTATGATTATGCTAGAAAGCTTAGCCCTGAGGCAAGGGAGAGGCATGAAGTGATGCTACTTTATCATTTCTGCCAAGAAACACCACCTGATCTGTACACGCTGACAAGTGGATGGAAGTACAATCCAACATTCTGACATTGATATTTGGAAATATCTGGTAGAAAAGATTGAATTTATGAGGAGTCTTCCACAAATCTTAATTATGTAAAAAAAAAAAAAACTTTACGTTTACTGATTTAATGTGTGATTTTATATGAATACTTGTAAAGAGTATTGGTGTTACATTTACATAGTAATTGAATAATGGCATATATAAAGGTTTATTCAATTACACTCTTGTGAAAGTCCACCAGGTACCTGAATTCATGCCGTCTGTTGCCTTGTTGCATAAGCAACAGCATGGTTGGTACCTGTGGATCCGTGCTGGCAGGTATTGTCCCATCCATCAAAATAAAGATTATATGTGCTGAGCCGTTTCTCTCTGTGGCATTTTAGGGTCCTTAAAGGACAATTGAAGCTTGCCGTAATGAATAAGCCATCAACTAGGCTGGGGCTCCGAGCCGCCACGAGGGCGCTCTCTGTCACATCTATCATGTAGGAGGGAGGGGAGTCGTCTCTCATCCAAACACAGAAGTGTGTGTCCACAAATTGGGATGTTTTGTTCCAAGCTTTTACATCTTACATCCAGGAAGGAGGAGAAAGGAAATAAGCATGTGAAGAGAAATGTTAATGGGGGTGGGGAGACGATGATGTGGGGGTTACCAGAAGAGGTTGTCCTGGTCCAGAGGGATTTGAGGAACACAAAGAGCTACAGCTCCCAGAGGACCTTCCTCCATCAGCCCACCCTGCATACATTACCAGCCTGATTAAGCTTGTGCTTCAGCCAGTAATGTAGCTATAATATATGATCTCTGTCTTTCCTCCAAACAAGTGATCAGTCACATGACTAACTCCCATGGCAACAAGACCGTTTATTAGTATTCTGATGTACATTTTTCTCTGTGTATTTATACAGGTTTGCTCAGAATACCGAGGCTTAATCCTGGTGTGTTTTTTATCATTTAAAGGACTACTGGTCTCGATAAAGTAGGTTTGTAAAACGGGAACTGTCCTAGAAAAAGGTAACAAATATAAGTACACACACACACACACCCAAAGGAACTTTCAGTCTAAAAGGATTTTGATGTTCAAGTAACCTGGTGTGTAGTTTCAGGGTCAGAAAATGTCATGGGTTGTGAATTCTTTCTCTGCTCTTTCTAAGGTTCCTTTAAGCAAACAACTTTATTTTCCCCCAACTACATAACGGTTGAGAGCATAAAGCTATGAGTTTCTATAATAGCTAATAAACCAAATGTTTTCTTGTAACCAAACTGATTTGCAGGTGTGTGTTTGCTGAGTTTCTCTTGATGCTTTTCTCGGAGCATACGTTCAGATTAATTCGTGTTCTGTGGAAAATGGGTCCTGCAATATTATTTTTATATTCCCATCTTTTATGGACTGGTGCTCTTTCGTTCTCATTTCACAGTCCATTGATGTGTGGTGCTCTTTTTTTACTCTCTGCTCTGTGAGATGTGCAGCGTGGCCTAACCAGAGATCACAGTATTGATTGTCAGGCACACAGAAAAAAGGGCTGTTCTTGTCATGTGATACAGAGACATTGAGTGCGGCTAATCAACACCTATTGATTACTTTATGCTGATTACTTCTTATTTCTGATGTGCTCTTTTCTATTCAGCATGTCTGTTACAAACAGTGTGACTGTTGTGACACGTTCAGGATATAGCGCTTTCTGGAACATTTGTCCCAACACAGGAGTAAATCAGAAATAAATTAGAAACAGCGAGACGGAGTTTTTATCAAATAATCAACACAGACATTTAATCATGTCACCATCATTGGCTCAGACATGAATACACACAGACCAAAACTGAACACCTGCTCATTCGCATGCATGCACACGGTCACTCAGTGATGTGAAAGCAATTGGCTGCAACAGAGGAGAGGCCAACTCCCGGAGTCGGTTGCTAATGGCTACAGGTTCCAGGGGAGCAGGAAAAGATGTCGATAATGACAATGTCACTCCCAGCTCAGATAGGAACAGGTTTCACACACATACTCAAACTCATGCAGGTCTGTTGTAGTGCACAAAAATACACACATCCAAGCACACACAACAAGATGTTGGGAAAAAAGCGGAACAATTTTCTCCCAAGCAGATAAATGTGTTATTATAGCTGTCAAAAATACACTTTCCTCCAAAAGGCCTTTGTGGCTCCAGGTGCAATGCTTATATAGTTTTTCTTTTATAATACAAGGTGCTGTTTTGTAGCTACTACCTAATTTCTTCAAATGTTTTCTTAGAATTTATGCAAAAATAGCAAAAAAAAAACAACTTGTTTTCCTGGTAACTAACCAAACCATCTTTTAGCTGTTATTTGCATATTGCATGCTGGGTTTTCTGTAATGAACGACCTGCGGTTTTCATTAAGTCGGTCTGGATTCTGTCTGCTTTAGATGTGAGGAATAATTTCCTTCGTTCATCCATCAGCTGTTTCCAGCACGCACTAAGGATGACTTAATTGAGATGTACATTTTATTTTATTGCCCGTGATGTTTTTATTCATTTTATTAGTCAAACTGACTAGAGTTCTCCTCGTGTTTTACGAGTGAAACAGCAAGCCAACCAGATTAAAACAGCCCTGATGAAGATGATGTAAGTGTATGCAAAGCCTAAGAAGACAGCAACAATGTTCTGCTGTTCGCATTGGCTTTATCACTGATTACCACATCTGACTAAGTAAACCTACAATATTGTTTCTTTTACTAATAGGCAGTTCATTAATAATAAATAGCTTTAAGTGGAAGTCAGATGATTTCCTCTGATCCTTCAGTTCTTGTTATTTTCCATATGAGTGCAATGAGTTCAGGATGCCTTTCACTCAAATGCCTCAGAGAACCAGCTCGGTGAAGAGGAAAGATGGAGAGAAAAGTAAGTGAAGGAACTAAAAGACAAGATGAATTCTTAGCTAAAGAAGAAGTAACGAAGAGACCACTAAGGTGGAAAGAGTCAGCAGATTAGAGTCTCCAGTCCCTCCACCTCCAGCAGAGCGTTAAAATGAAACTTAAGCTAAGTGTCAGATGCTGTTTTTCTCTCCAGACCAGATGATGATTAATATCAGTCATGTTTTCCAAGCCTGAGCAGAGCATAAACCTTTTTGTTGTCTTAATGAGCCATGACCATGAAGACTAACCCTGACTAATGGGGTTAACCTGACACTTGGCAATGGGGAGAGATTCATACAAGATCAGCCAGGATTCACACAAGTGAGATTTCCATATATATGTTTACTTTGTTTTATTCTCATATAAAGATAAAGTTTAAAGAAACAAATGCTGTAGTGAAGAACAAAAGGATATTGATTAGTTGTAATTAAGTGAATTGTCTTGGAGATAAGTATTTTTCTCACTCGGAATTGTTGCAACATGTTAACTAATGGTCTAACTTGTTGATGATTGCCTATGCTCCCTTTTTTAATGGAGGACCTGAGAGTGTGTTCCAGCTATCAAGGATTCACATTTCTCAGTCTCCTTGGGGAAAACTTCCTCCAGGCTGTTGGAAAGGAGGCGCTGATCGATTGTTGAACTTCAGACTCAGGAGGAGCAGTGTGGCTTTTGTCCTGGTCGTGGAACAGTGGACCAGATCTTCACCCCTGCATGATTGCTAAGGGGGTCATGAGAGTTTGGCTGTTTGATCTGCATGCTTTTTGTAGATCTGGAGAAGATTTATAACCATGTTTCCTGAAGCCTGTAACCAAAGCAGAAGTTGTGGCCACATTTTTGTACAAAGTTGAGCTTGAGCTTTGATTTTTAAAGATCAGATCTCCAGTTGTTGTTGTCTAAGGAATCTGCAGCACGTGAGTCTGCATACTGACACGGATACTTATCCACATCATTTGTGGCGCTGCAGAAAGTCTACAGTAACCCTGCAGCAGACTGTGCATATGCAATATTCAAGGTAATAATCAGATTAGAAAGGTAATATTGACTCAGATTGCACTTAGATTTATTAAATATTGATTAAAGGAAAGTTTGCTTCCAGTAGACACTGCAGCTGGGAGAACAGATGCTTACTTTCAGTGTTGGATATCTACATTTTTCTTTTTAATGTCTTTATCTTACAGGTTTAAGATGTCTAAGTGTAACATTTCACTCAGTGAGATAAATGAGACAACCTTATTCCCACTGTTATCAGTTTGCCTTTTCCGTGCAGTCTCTACCTGCAAACAGGTGCAGGAAGTCTGTGAGACTCTTAGAAAAATTAATGTTCTGATCTTCAATACTGGAAGGGGAGAGAAAGATTTGGGCCGAACGTTCCTCTCGTTCTGTCTACCAGAGATAAAACTTCACAGCTTAGAAAAGAAGAGACTCTAGAAGGAAAATGAAAGAGCTGATTAAGATAGTCTGACAGAGGGAATAACTCAGCCGTAAAACACGACTTTTTAAAGAGCATTAATTCACTTTTTAATCAGTAATTCTGTGTTTGTTTGATTAAAAGGTTTTGTGGCATGTTTTCTTTTTCTGACCTATTTTACATAATTTTATGATTTATCTTGCTTCCCAGATATCAATTTATCCTCCTCTCTGTTTAGAACCATTAAAGTTTAAAACAAGTATTCTTCTTAAGTCTATTTGTGTATATCTGAACAGGTAAAAGGTACAAGTAAATATGTTTAATAAAAGGTGTTAATGTGGTAGATTTTAACATACTGTCACAGGTAATGTCAACATTTTCTGCTTTACATGAATTATTCTGGTCAAAACAAGCCTGCATAACAAATGTGACCCATTGTAGTTCATGTCCAGAAACTTTGCTTGTTAGTTTTTATAAACTCCTATTATAAACATATTTTTTTGTTTTAGGACTCAGTTTAATTGCTACAGAGGAAAGAAAGTTTTTTTTAGTCTAGATGTGCTTCGTTATAGAGTTTGAGAAGTTTCCAAATAAACATGCAAATTAAAAAAAAACATTTTTAATAGCTACTTTCTGCTTACCTTTCAGACATGATTTATATCATATATGTCTGTACCTGAGCTGTTTTACTGAACCCAAATAATTTTTTGGTTTGCAGTATTTTAAGTAAAAACAGTTTAAAAAGGTTTAACTGGTCATGTATGGCTTTGTCCAATAAGTAGCTCTAAAGAATTTTTAATGGCTGAATAAACATATTTATCACTGGATCAATTTTTTATTCTCGCCTTTTCAACCTTCAATGTTTATCATCATCCTTCAGCTTCCACCCTGTCGTCCAATACATTTGAAACTGTCTGTACCTCTTCCTGTATCAGATTCTCCTGTTATTCTCTGAGAGTTAATCTTCCATATCATTACAGTGTTTGGGTGTTGAGTCGATCATCTCACACCCCATCTGGCCTCTTGCTTCTTCCTCACTAACCATGTGACTGCTGGGAATCTTCTCATCACATGTGCCTCTCATGTCTCTCTTCCAGACGCCCCTCCTCCTCCTCCTCAGACACGCAAAACAAAGATATTAACACTTCTCAAGAGTATGTTGATTCTCTTCTTCAGAAGATATTTACTTTTCTGCTCGGGTGTATGACTTTTTGGAGGTGCTGAGCTTGCAGTCCTGCAGGATAAACTGCACGCACAGGTTCCTCATCCTGCCTCCGGTCCGCTCGGGCTGACATTGTAACCCACAAGTGTGCGCATTCGTAATGCTCCCTTGGCTTCAATGAGAGAGAGAGACGATTGGTGGAATTAATTGTGGCTCGAGGGGCTGAATGAGGAATGAGTGTGAAAAAAAAAAAAGCAGGACGGAAGAATGGAGGAGGGGGGTGTAGTTGATTTTAGTGTTGTGCCAAAAGAAATAAAAATGTCTTCAGCGTACACTCCTCTTGTCCCACTAGATTAACATGTATGATCCTATTCTCTTTTATAGCTCCGTTTGCCTCTTTCTGGTTGGGATTCATACCTTGCAGAGGGGAGATAAGAGAATCCACTACAGAAACAATCATAATGTAATGGCCTTCTCATACCCCCC
>JAVKLF010000083.1:9029289-9044425 GCA_034783495.1 Millerichthys robustus | reverse complement strand
AAAAAGGCCACCTTGTCATGCCTGCATGCTGCTTTTGTTTTCACTTTGTACATAATCTTAATTTATTTGACAGTGTGTATATTAGTATTCACACTCACCGACGACAATGAATTCCACTCGTTGCCATTTTAGCTCCAAAACAAGCAGTATTTTAAAAAGGTGATGTAAAGGTTTTTTTTTATTTTCTTTTTTGAAAGTTGATCGTTCACAATCCTGCACTCACTCTCTTTTTCACGTGTAAAGCTAATTGTGTTTGTATAAAATGAAGAAGGAAAAATACTAGAAAATAATGTGTTTGGTTGTACTGGTTGTTGTTTTACCTTGAATTTTAAGCCCTAGCCTCCTGCAGGGGTTTCCCCTCGTGTGGGAGCAGATTTGTTTGTGTCCTGAGGCTGTTAAACTGTTTATATATTTGAGAACGTGCATGAAAATATTTGTCGTCGTCATTAACTGTCCTGCAGTTAGAAGCACTTTGATACATGTTAGCTGGGCACAGGAACGGACTCCGGTTCAAGGAGGAACCATATCTTAACATTTAATAAACCGGTCCCAGATCTGCTCTCTTAGAAGTCTTGTGAGGAGAAAAAAAAAATTTGAAAACTTCAGTGCCCACGTCTGTTCACTGATGTTCTGACAAGAACAGGGTTTTTTTGTTTGTGTCCAAAAAGATGGTGACAAATCTGGACTGTTTTTTTTCCCCTTCCACAGCTTGCTGAAACCTTCATGATGTTAAAGTGCTTAAAATTTGTGCATCCTTCCCTCCCCTCTCGATGTTGTTCTCCGAACTAGCTCAGCGTGATAGTATCTGTAGTTTGGTGGATAGATGTTCTGCTTTGGTAACCTAAAGAAAAAAACGTTATTACACTGTGGCTAAATGTGATTTTAAGAGAAATGAAAATGTCTTACAGTCTGACCTTTTTCTCCCTGAATAGTTTGTACATGTTAGGTGTATAACGGTGTTCCATGATGGTTTTTTCTGATGGCATTTGTATTTCTGTACACACTTTGGTGATTCTGTCATATCTGGGTTTTATAAACCATGAATATTTTTAAAACTCACTCTGCCTCCAGACTCTTCTTGCACACTGGCCTTTTCAGTCTTTTTGTCGTCGATACTGATGTATCTGCATTTAGGAAATTTTTAATGGTTAGTGTGCTGCTTCTTTTTTGTTTCCTTGTTTGGTTTCGTAATGGCATGTTCGTTTTCCAGCTCTGTGCAGTATTTCACAGCCTACTGAAAAAGTTTCTTCTTCAGCTGCTTTTAGCATTCAGCAGAAGTAGCAGACATCTCAAATATTTGATATTTTTCCCTCCATTTTATTCCTTGGGGGCACACCGAGTGACACGATTACCTTCAGTGTGCCAACAAGAAGAAATTACACATCCTGAAAAAACAAAACTATGCTTATTGACAGATAGGAAGAAAACTCAAACCTCCCATTAATCAGCTCTAAAAAAAATGTGTATCCAAGAAATATTTTGGCTCCATTTACATAGTTTGAGGATGGCAATGTGATCAAATTTAAAGCTAAGAAAATCCACAACATGATTCAATTAAGACATTGCATCCTTTAAGTTCATATCCACTTTAAACTAAATCTAACTCGATACATGCTAATATTTGCGCGGCAAAATGATCCTGCCGATTGAGCCGTAACGGATGCTCAAATTAGCATCTTCATTATATTTTGTCCCAAACTGATCATTTAATCATCTCTAAATACACAAACAACCTGCCAGTCACGTCTAAGAAGGTCACAACTAAGTTGTTTATTTTCTGATAACTGATACAGGATAAACAATACATTCTTTTTAACACTGATGATATTTTGCTTTTATTTTCAATGTCAGTATGCAAAAAGGACAATGTAAAAGAAACATTTTGTGAAATTATGATTAAGATACATAATTTGACTGCTTTATCGTTAATAAACCAATTATTTTAAGGACTCCTTGTTGCCCTGGTGATAACTTGTTTAGCTACAACACAAATAAAAAGAGAAGAATTACAAAAATAAAAAAAGCACAAACATCAAGAGTTGGCTGACAGCAAACACTGTATGGAAACCACGTGATCTTTTGATGAGTTGATTCATGTAGATGCATATATAAAAATACAGGATTCCTGTATATATGCACATACAGTAATAATGCAGATACTATAGTTGTAGACCCTGTTCTGGGCTTACAAACAAAATGAAGAGAGCAAGAAAACACATACACACATTTACCTTCATCTCTGCATACAAACAAACCTTTTTCAACCAACAGGCAGAAGGCTCTCTGGCTTTAGAAGCTAAAAACTACACCCAACATAAAAAGAAACAGACATTCACATTTCTGAAATAGTTTCCATTATCTCATAACGTCTCACCTGATCAACCGTCCTGCTCGAAGATGCTGCAGATGAGCTCCGTTTGTGCCGTCGGGTCCGACTGATGGGAGTCCACTTTCATGGAGAAACTTCACTGTGAGTTGGTCCTCATCTCCACATCTTCGCTCCGCGCGCTGTGCACTCATTCACCGATTCGCTGATCTTCTGCCAGTTTATTCATCCACAAGTGCGGGTGAATGAGTGAACACATTGTGGATGAAGACAGAGAAACTTCGACTGTAGCTGTTGGTGTCTGTGTTTAGTGTACAGATGTCCTGTAAGTCCATGCATTAAGCTGTCAGAGTGCGTTCCTCGAGTCCATTACTTTAAGGTGAGGAGGGGGCTTTGCTACTGCTGTAATGAACTTGGTATCTGTTGACCATCTGTCCTTTCACCTCAGTGGACAGGCGGGTAGTCTTGCAGGGGATGAAGTCCTCCTCCTCCTCGCCCATCAGCCAGTTGTGCACCGAGCGTTCAGCGGAGGCTGTGACGTGATCAGCCAGCCAGCTCTGGTGCCACTTGTCAAAGTGTTCGTGTTGGCTCTGCGCCACCTCGTGCTGCGACTGCAGGGAGACAAAAACCATCACTCGTCTGAGACGCACCAAACAGGATTTAACGAGCAGAAAACAAACCGTATGTAGCTGCATTCGCTAAAAACGGGCGTGCAAACAGAAAAATCTGCTTTGATGAAAAGAGTTTGTCTAGGATCTGCTTAAGGGAAGCACAGCTCATTTAGTTTCTACAACTAAAACAGCTTTGGATGGTTTTCAGTTCCACAATCATTGTAGGAAGTTGCAGCAAACCGTTTAAACGCAAAAAAGGAGCAGCAGCAGGGAAAGAGAAGGTAACTGTTACTAACTCGGATACAAGTCAAGGCAATACATTTTTTAAATTTTCTGTTTACAATTAGATTAAACTGAGCTCCATCTTCAAACCAGTCAGTGTGAAGTTAGTAGAGATCCAGTTCGTGTAGCCAAAGCAGCCCGCAGATATATCAAGTTATTCAGTTTGTTCGTGTCCTCAAAATGTGACACCAAAACTAACCAGATGAAAAAATACAGAAAGTAATAAAAACATTGACTTTGGTTTCCGCCCTCTAGGTGTTAAATAAAACTCCAGCTCTACCTTCCTGGCTTTGACCAGAGCCCCTCTGCGGTACATGTAGTCTTCAGAGTTCATGACAAACACCATCTTGTGAGTGTTGAGTTTGAATCGACAGTCCAGACTGCCGGCGTTTTCCACAGCCAGCTGGCGGTGCCACTCTCTCCTGCATCGCATCGCCTCAACTTGCCGCACCTGCCAGCGGCGGAAACGACGCAGGTTCCTGTTCAACGAGACACAGATTCAAGAGGATCGTTTGGATCTCTGTATTTATTTTTACCTTATTTAATCTACTGTCACCATGCTCATATGTCACACCTGGGCAGAAAAACAGGTTTGAAGAAGTAGCCCTCTGCTTGAGAGCACAAACTGGATTCTGTTCCTACAAACTGCTCCATGTAGCTCGACAGGCACTTATAGAGAAAAAAACAGTACATGTGTATTAACTCTAATCTGAATTATAGTTTTCAGGTTACAATTAGAAAGTTACCTGAACATCTAATGGATCATCAGCCTGAGCCTCCTCAGTGTCCAGCAGCTCAATGGTCAACGTCACTTGACCTTTGTTTTGAATAAACATCACCTGAAAAGCAAAAATGTAAAAAATATTAGTGTTTTTGGATTTTGTTTTGGTTGAGGGATGGTGTCACCTACAATTTAGTTTAGCCCAGTGGTTAAAATGAAAGGGACCAAGGAAAGGACTTTCAAATCAACTCGTCGATGGAAAGTTTCTGGAGTTAAAAGGTTTTTTCTGTTGTCGGTCAAAGAGAAAGTTGCGGACAGTTGACAGACTGTTGTTAATTATGCACCTTGTTTCCTGGATCCTCTGGGTCTGGTTTTCTAACTTCTGAAATTACTCAGGAGCTGTAAACTATATTTTTACAAAGCAAATAGAGACTGGAGGTATAAACCCGTTACATTCACACTTGTTATTTAGTCCAACTGTTTCCAGGACTTTAAGCTCACCTTGAAGCAGTTCTCCTCTGCCATGATTCTCTCAGCTTTCCACTGGTAGCTCGTCTCCCAAGCTGCTCTAACGCACTGAGAGGACAGGTTCCCACCTGCTGCACCTCTTTTCCTCTCAGCCAGGTAAAGATCAACCACCTGCAGACACACCTCGTCGCTCACCAGGTGCTGCAGCTGATATCAGAAAAATAAAGAGATATAAAAAAGGGGGGTTACTCTACTGAAATTGCAGGTGTAAGTGCTCAACCCATAAGTAAACTATTCTCACCTGCCGGATGATATTGTGGATGACTTTGTCGATGGTGAAGCCGATGTAGGCGTGGATGGTGAACATCTCTCTCAGCGTGTCTTCGTACTGCGTAGAGTCCAGGTTGCCATCTAGGAGACTGCGCACCATATCAAGGAAGGCTGGGTAGTACTCCTCTAACTCTACCTCGCCTGTGGAAATAACAAGATGTCACATTTTTCACAGCAGTATGTTGTCACAGCACAAATGAGTCATCTACCTCGAGGTAGAAGTTAACGCAGATTTGCACTGGACACCTAGACTTGTACGGATTGTGCAGTGGTTGAATTTAAAAATGCACCAAATTGTGAAGTATTGGGTAATAACGGTTACGGTAGGTTTACAGGAACATAGTAACAGAATTGACTCCTACATTTTTACCCTGTTTTCTGAAGAGGAGCACAGCTGCTACAAAATATCTACTTTGTTTACTTACCATCTGCATTTCAAAAGGGTTTATCTTTTACTAGGAAAGAGAAAGAAGCTTTAAAAAATATGCTGTATCAAAACAAAAGCTAAAGTTTACCTGATTGCAGTTTAAGTTAACTGCTTTTCTTAGATGATATTGCACATTAAAAGTTGCAAGTCGCCAAATATACGTAGCTTTTTGACTAATGCATATCTGGCTGAATATAATATATGTACTTCAATTTTACACAGTTTTAAAGTTCAGCTGTACAACACTAATATGCATTCTCTAAATCAATGTTTCCCAATCCTGTTCCTTGTGACCCCCTATGCTGCACGTTTTAGATGTTTCCCTGCTTTCACACCCCTGATTTGTATGAATGAGTGATTAAAAGGCTTCTGAATAATCTGAAGACCTGCTGTAGAGCAGGGAAACAACTACAACATGCAGGATAGTGGGCCTCGAGGACCAGGGTTGGGAAACACTGGTCTAAATAACAAACTAAACCTTCCATCAAAGTGTTGAAACTGTCAAATGTAGTTTCTTCACAGATATTAACTGATCATTTAGTTAGAAGAAACAGGGCTACCACTGTAATTCCTATAACCTTTTCAATCCCTGCCTAAATTTCACCCCACACGTAAAATGCATCAATAAGTTTCTGCTTCATAAAGATTTCTATTTGATCCTTCAAACTGTAAAATGTTAAATGACTTTAATTATAAAAAACTATAATGTTAGATTAACTGTAATACTAGTGTCGATGTCAAAACTAAACTTTTACACTTATCGCTTCACACAGTCAGCTACTGTTTCTTGTATCTAGCTTTGATTTATCTATTTTCAAGTCTTGCATAACCAACCAAGATGAACTTACTGGGCTGTTTGAGGCGAAGCTCCATAGCCAGGTCACAAGCCTTTTCTCTCCTTCCTTCCGCCATCAGCAGCCTCTCTCGGCTCTGCTCCGCTCGGTGCTCCAACAGCTGACGTTCAGCTTGCCGGTAAACTCGCAGCAACCGCGAACACAAAGTCTGGTGCAGCCGCAAAAAGAAATACCAGTTGTTGTTAACAAAAAAAAGGTTGTAGACTCCGTCCATCTCCTTCTGGTGCTCTGCTTCAGGGTCGCGGAGGTCCACTTTCTCTGCAGGCAAACCAGAACTCGTTTCCATGGGTATAGATCCAGGGGTGGATGTGATGGTCCCTGCAGGCTGGCTCGTGCTGCTGGAGGTGCTACAAGGCTCCATCTCTGTGGATTGCGAGGGGCTGCAGCGCCTCCTTCTGGACTCACCGTTGAGTTGCTGCTGCGGCTGAGACTGGGTCTGGGCTACCTGGGGTTGAGACTGACTTCCTGTGACTGCTGCTACTACTCCTGATCCATTACTTGAGTTACCATTTCCTCCTCCCCCTGCTCCTCCTGCTGCTGTAGTTCCTCCTCCTCGTTCTCCTGCTTCCTCAGGCTCAACCTCCTCATCTGTCCAGTCCTCCGTGTCACTGAGCTCGCCACGACGAGCAAAGAAAAGGTCGGGAACAAAGTGCTGGATGATGCGCTTGATGTGGTCCTTGTCATCTTTGTGGATGGCGGGCTGACGTTTGACGTGGTAGATGATGAGAGAGGCAGCGTCTTCAAGGATCTGTTTATCCTCGTAGGTAAACATCATGTGAGGTTCACTGGGAGAGGCAGAGCCGGAACCATTACGGCCCTGGTGACCGACTCCACCTTCTTCTGTGCTCTGCTCCTGACGCTGAGACCAAAAGAGAAAACAGATGAATGCTGGATGACACATCATTAACAAATATCAAAGATTACATTTACTGATTGTGACATGTTTTTATTACTCTGAGTTATTTATCTTAACATATCGGTAAACAGCAATGAGGAAACAAGTTTATTTTCCTCAACAAAACAATATAATGAAACAGCTAAAGGTCATCAATATTCGAGATGTGAGCAGTTTTACCTCATCATAGATGCTTTCAATCTCATTGAGAAGACTCTTGGACCTCAGGGCTTTCATGTCATTCTGTTTGAAGTTGACCCCTTGGTGGTCGAGGGACTTCAGGTAGGCCTTTTCATACTGCTCCCTCCAAATCTTATTGAAACCCTGCTGGGCCTCCCTCCACTCCTCCTCCTTGGCTTTCAATCTGTTGGGGGGAAAAAAGATTTAATGTTCATACTTAAAACAAACATTTGGGTTACGAGTGCACCAGCTCATGCCTGTTTGTCAAATGCCAGAACATGAAGCATAACAGAACATGCAAGAAACAATCTCAATTATCTGGTCACATTAGTATAATCTAAACTGAAGTATTTTATTGTGTTTATCTAATGTAATGTTAATATGTGCACATTTAAAAGCATAAATGGTTTGGTAGACGCTGGTATAATCTGAGATAGTGAGATTAGGGAAAGAACTTGAAACAGAAAAACACCAACCTCTTCAGAACTACAGGCACAGCGGTGGCAGGACTCCTCTTCAGTCCCTCAATGATCTCAGGGGCTTTGTCGCCATAGATACGATACACAGCACGACGCTGGATGACCTCTGAGGTGCCGCCCAGGCAGTCGTCTAATCTGAACCTCTCCTGGTCCTCTGGCGACAGGCGAGACAGCTTCTTCTGTACGCTCTCCAACACTCTGATGGTGGCCAAGTTTGTCTCCAGAACAACATCCAACTACAAGTGATACATATTTTAGTCATTAACCACATGTTTACATGCTGTTTGTTCAAACATAAAAATCTATTTTTTTGCTCCCATGATATTAAATGCATCCTTCAAATGAAGCATCACTCATTAGAATTTAGATACCTCAAATCTTTCATCCTCACAGCGATGCAGCTGTTCCTCATATGGAGTCTTCTTGGAGCTAACAAAGGTAGAGTCCTCTGACCAGGAGGGGAATGACACCCAAGTGTCGTTCAATACCTTCACACACAAACAAGGAGTCATTTGTCACGGTTACAAGGTTTTAGAATAGCGTCCTGTTCTGTGCTCTAAATTAGAACTACTTGAATCGTACCTCTTTGCAAAGGGCAGTGCGTCCACTGCATTTTGGCTGCTGGTAGGTTTTGGGCAACGCTCTATAGCTGGACCCCAGGCGCTTGCAAGATGCATAATCCACCTCCCTGCCCCCTCCCCCTTCCATGTACCGATCCGACAGCCCCGACACAACATGAGTGAGCTCTTTGTCTCCCAAAAATGACTTGAACTGTGTATACAGCTCAGGAAACTTCCTGTAAGAAGATTAAAAACATATCAACAAGTGACAGACAGGTTGAGAGAAAAACCAAACGTTTACCATTGAAATACTTGAGACAAGTTTGTTAAACAATCATTACATTTAGGTATCTAAATGTTTTGGATACAAGCTTATAAACATTCATTAGTTCATCCACTCACCCTAAGAAAGGTGTGACTAGCTGCAGAAGCTCTGCTCCAGAAACTACTTCCTGGTTGAACAAGGCAATGCATCGTAGGAAGTTCTCATACACTTCCTGACTCTTAAACAGGCGACGAACCTGAGTAATGGAGGTTTGACAAGGAAACCAAAAAACAAAAAATGAATAACAAAATAAAGGCAAAACAGAAGTAAAGACAGGAAAAAACATAGTGGTAGTTTGCTAAACAAAATCAAAACATACTGACATGAAAACAAATTCCTCACCTTATCAAAGAAGGAAAATTCTCTTAAGACACCATGTTTCCCAACAGAAGCAAAGGACTGATCTTTGGTGCAGGTATACCTCATTTTTTTCTAAATACAGAAAACAAAATCGGATTTAACGATAAAAAATGCATATGAAAATGATTGTAATAACTGGAAGTCTGCATGTAAAATAGAAAGAAATTAACATTTTTATCAGGAAATAATAAACATGATTTGTTGCTACATCAGCAAGTGCAATTTTAACCCATCATGCAATGAAACCCATATGTAGGCTCCAGATCATGGCTGTTTTATATAAAGGCAAAAGTTGTCCTGGTGTGTGAAGAAACAAAACTTGTACTACAGAAATCTAGCATTTTGCTTGCTGTCAGCACAAAACTGAAAGCCACACGCTGATGGAGGTGCATTAGTGAACTCAGCATAGGTAACTTGCACATTTGTGAAGGCACCATTAATGCAGATTATTGATGTTTTGCAGCAATGTCTAAAATAATAAAAATTCATCACTTGCTTGATTTACTGATAAGTCAAAGCCCAGTTTTGGATATATTACAGGAAGCACAGACAAATTTGAAGCTTGAACTTAAACATTTGAACTTCTGAATTGAGAACTCATAAAGGAAGCAAGAATAAAAAAAAGACATTTCCGTATTTAGTTCACAGTAATCTTAAATGCATTTTTAGATGAGGAAATGTAACAAAGTGGTAAACACGCCAATGCCTCAGCTTTTATGAAACATGAACAAAAATAAAAGGTCTGAAACTCAACATCCAATGTGTGTTTCAGATGTTTAATGTTCCAAGGAAAATGTCAAAATGTACCTTCAGCAGCGGAGACATGTGCATGAGTATTGGCCTGGGCCTCTTTTTGTTCTGTTTGGTTATCAGGTCCTCTTCCTCCGATTTTTTCAACTGCTCTTTCCCCCCTGTCAGCGAACTCCCTGTAAACTAAAAAAAACAAACATTTATAAGTTAAAAAACACTGAATACTACTTCTCTAAACAACAGTTTTTACACATAATGGCATTTTTTGTTTTGACTTTTGAAGAAAAGAATAAAGTAGGCCACGGTTGCATCATGAAGATGCCAAAGTACTTTTTACAATCTTAAAATTATTTCTCACAACAAATGAGAAAGGGCAAGAATTTCTATTTGAAAAGCACAACAGATCTATTTTTTTGCAGATCTGCAGTAAAAGAAAAACTTTAAACTATTTCTCCATGTATCTTTTTTAAATATGCGGTTTTATTAACTGTCCCAACAAAAAAACTTATTGTTGATTAGAATATTTCATTTCTGAGCAGTAGTTCAGAAATATCCATGGCATTCCGTTTCTTAACAACCCAAAATAAAGAAAAATAGGTCCGGTACATCACATGAAAATTATTTATTTTCAAAAAAAAAATTAATTATCTGCTTTGAGAAAGAAGTATTCTTAATCTCATTTTATAGCTTAGCTTACCAGTGATCTCTTGGCATCAGGCAAGAACTGTCCAAACTCAGCAAGTAGGTCCTCTTGTCCCTTGAAGAGACTGGCAACTTTGGAAAAAACCTCATCTTCAGTCATCCCACAACTGCCTCGACTGCCTCGGCTCTCCTTCACCTCCAGCTGCTCTTTCTGAAGAGTGACAGTAAAATGTTTTCACGTGTAAAGAACTAAATTTCACAGCTCACGCCGTTGATAATATTATGGATGAGAAATAGCAGAAATGTGACCCTATAAATAACTTTTGTTGTTTACTGTTAATCTCACAGTTGTTTACTACCACTTGGTAAGAACATAACTACCTAATGTGTTGCTAAATCAGATTGCCAGAGTTTCATTTCTTCAGTACCTGGTATGTGTGAAGAATTTCCAAGAAGGATCTGTAAATCTCTGGGTGGTCCAGGAAACGGTTTTTAATCTTGTTTACATAGCTGATGGCACTGTCAAACTCAACGGGGCTCGTCTCTGAAGCAGGTGGGGATACGGATGAGGTGGTGGCTTGATTCTGGCCTTCTCTGCTCGTCAGGGGAAGAGAAAGTCTGCTGGGAGGTTCTGGAGGTCCTGTTGAGGCTGAGGATTGGGACTCTGATGAGGCTGCTTTAACTTCACTGGGCTGGGCTGGTCCTGCTTCGGTGTGGACAGCAGAAGCGGGACCTGAGGTCACAGCTACTGAAGAAGTGGTCAGGCTCTTCCCCTGCTGTCCTGGAGATACCTGCAGGGATTGACAACAAACAAAAGATGAACCATGACTTATTTTTGTTCAAGTAAAAATTGTAATGAGCTACTCTTGTTTTTGAGCCTGTTATATCAAAATTTTTATTTCCTGACTGTATTTTGAAACACTTTGGAACCCAACACTGAGTTGTATTGTAAATAGTGTATCATTTCTATCATTTTAGTACCATTATTGTTCTCTTTTATTAGATTTTGTTTCTACCATGTTTAAAATTAAAATAATTGCTGTATCAAAGTGCTTTACTTACTAATATTGCAGGTTGGAGAAAATATGAATGTTTCAAACTGAAGAGAGACAAAAATGTCTTGTACTCTGAGTATGTGGAGCTCAGTGTGGCATATTTTAATTATTTGTACTACATAAATTCAGCACATAATTAAAACTCAAAAGCACAGCTGCTTCGTCTTAAGAATTTAAAAGTTCTCTGGTCTAAACACCGAGTACCTTTAATAAATTAATTTGCTGCCATAGAAAAAAATGTCCAACAGATTTTAGGATAAATAAATCATTTGCTTTCAAATTGTGTAAAGGATTAAGACAAGAAAAATGTGACATACCTGTGTGGAGAATGGAGACTGAAGGAAGGCTATCCCATTCTTAGGGACCTCTATTCGATAGCCGGGCGGTAGAAAGGCGTTAAAGCCCAAGACCAGGTCTGGGTGTCCATGAAATAGTTGGGACACACGGTTTATGACCCCAGGTGTGTCGATGCTATTCAAAAAGCAGACAGACATGACAGTGGTGTAGCTGACAGACAAAAAGTACAGGCAGCTTCTTCCCTCCAACATGGCAAGACAAGTTTAAAATGAAACCGATAAATTACTAATTCTAAAATTCACCCACCCACATTTAAACGTCAAGAATACCTGTTACATAATTAGAGCAGGATGCTATTTGCAACACTCTCTGATAAGCTCTAAACTGTGAAGTTGGGTAGAAACATTTGACAAAGCAACAAAAGTAATTTTAAAACTCTTTTTACACAAGAAATACATCATAATAACTATAAGTGAACTTCTTAGACAAACGCTGCACTGAAAGTCAAACTCAGACATATTCAGTGAATGCTCAAAGTATGCATCAGCCATCATTCTGTGCTGGTTTAACTTGTGCACTTTTTAAAGGACTACTTTAAAGATGTCATTAATACAACGCAGCAAATCTCTGTTCAAATGCTGGTTTTCTTTAAAATTCAGACACATTTTAAGCTTTAATCAATCTAATCACTACCGTGAAAAACAACAGCATATTTTCCTATTAGATCACCGCGTTAAGGATTTTTTTCCTCCTTATTTGGTGTTTTAATATTACAATAAACGACACCTGAAGCATGTTTGTGAGAGTCGTGCTGACAGACGTTTCTAAATGCCAGCTGGCAGAATTAAAACGACTAACAGCATTTATAAACACATTTAGAAGCAGCTGTTGTGCATGCTACCCAATATGACATATGAATAAGCTGGTGATATTGAAATACAGAAAAGCAGAATAAAATAGACAAGTAATTAGCTAACTGGCTTTACATCACAACTTTCATTTAGATTTTGTAAAGCAGACTTTGTTTGTGTAATTAAGAAAACTACACCTGTTTTTTGTTACTAATGTTAATTAAAGTTTTATTTTGTCACAAAAGTCCTGTCGACCAGCAGAGACTCGTTGTTGGTTCGAGATTAAGCAGCGTTAATACAAATGCTTTATTTTTGTTTTGTGCAGACACATTCTTATTGTTTACCTTTGTGACTTGAACTCTTTCATGATGTCGAGAAACTTGTTGTAGATGCCAGGATCATTTGCAAAACGAATTTTGACTTGGTCCAGGTATGACAAGGCATCTTCAACCTAATTACAGAGGAGAAAGAGAAAAATAAATGTGAAGAAAAGTCCTAAACTGAAACAGCCTTAAACAGATGTATGGAGAAGCAATTTTAAATCATACTGTTGTGTTGTTGATGGAGCAGAATGTACCAGAGATTTACAAAGACAACTCTTTACCTTTAAACACACTACACTACCCATCCATCCACTATCTTTTACCTGCTTCTTCCTTTCAGGGTCACAGGGGTCAGAAACCACTAAATCTTATAATATACACAATATCAATCACCCCAAATATAAAGGTGGTTTTGCTACTACACAACATGATATTTTTGTTTTTTGTATTTGGAGATTTGTCTTATAGTTCTGATCCACTTTTAAGTTTTGCTTCCAAAGATTCTGATTTTCTTGAAAATTGTTTAACTGATTTAAACTTGGCACAAAAAGTAAGGAAAGTTGTGTTTGGTGGACTTTTCTTGGCAATAAATCTTATACTGTTTTAAAGCCTGGCAATGTCCATTTTAAATTGTGCTGCATTTGTAAGGAGCATGCATTTGTGGGATGAGCAGTAGAGCTGAATATGTGGGTTGCACATAAAAAAAATTGCCCAATCTTCTCTGAGAAACAGCTTTGCTGTTGCTATTGACACTTGTTTTCAGCTTCTGGTACCTGGTACCCAGGTGCTGCTAATCAGGTCCCTGCTATAGGATTTATTTTCAAGCAGCAAACAAAAATATCCTTACTTTTTGTGCCAAGTGCAGATTTTGTAAGCTTTGAGAGTTTTTTATTCGTTTGTTTTTTGGTCTAGTCCAGATACCTGGCCACGAGAAAGTGGATAAATTGAGAGCAAAAGAAGTGTCCAGATTACAAAAAAATCTACTACGGACAGTATCTCAAAGTCACAGGCCCCAAAAGATGCTTCATCCATCGGCTGATTTTCAGCTAAGGGCTCTTGTTGATGACAATTTTTGTATTTGTGACAGCCTGCTAGTGACCCAGATTTAATTTAATGTTTATTTTCTGCTTGGTTCTCTGCTATAATGACACAACACTGGTTTTATCTCGAGTTTAGGATCCTTTGTATGCCTGGCCAGAGTTAGGCGTCTTAGACAAAAACCCATTCCTCTAAAAATGACAAAAAAAAAGCCAGTCAATGTTGTAAGACCTGGAGAACTATTGTGGTTTAAGATCATGCAAGACTTTTGCACAGAGCTACGGAGGGAAATTATATTTTTAGATATTTTAAGCGGCACCAACAAAACCACCAGTTTGCAGAACAAGCTGTACGAGTGCCCGGATAAATGCAATCATGAATAAAAACAAAAAAACAAAACCAAACAGCAGCTTTAGCTCGTTGATCCACAGCTCTTGAACTAAACCAACCGAGCTAGTTTAGATAGCCAAAGGAAAACTGTTCACACAAAGCATCGTTCCTATCAGCCAGAAGACTGTTGAAGCTAATGCTGTTAGCCATCAGCCAGTCAACTGGCAAATATAACTCACAACACCCATCCCGCATACAAATTTACACAACGTTTAGTCGCAGCTGGCCCCTTTGCTAACTGTATTGTGTTGGCAATGGCTAAACGGTATCTTACAACACTGCGACAACAAAGAAAGGTGAAGTGAAGCCGCTAATCAAGTGAAGTAGCCGTTCTTGGCTGGCCTGGCTGACGTCCTCCACTTTGTTTCAAGCTGGTTGAAAAATCCAACGAGGAGGAACTTCCCACAACCGAGGTCTGACTTCATGTTTGCTCTCACACCGCAGCTGCCATTGATGGCGTAATTAAAAAAAAAAAGTACTACAAACCGAGTCACTCGACTGTCACAAGCGCATTCATTAAATGAAAACGTTCGCGTCTAGCTGCTGAGCTGTGGATTACTTTTATTTGACCCAGCCGTTCCTCTCACAATGTAACAAGCCGATGAAAACAAAATGGTTGTGAGCCCCGAGACTTTTTCGCCTGTCGTGTCCGTTTGTCTTCTTACCTTCAGCTTCTGGAAGTGCTGCTGCTGCACTTGCTTTTGTGTTATAACGTAAGGCTTGTCCTGAATTTGGTTTATTTGCTTCGCGGCGCTGTGCGCTTGAATCTTCGCCATTATCCCCGGCGACAGGAGGCTCGAGAGCCGCTACCACAACTTGAGAGGGAAGCTTCGATGTTACCTCCAGTTGTTGGCTAGGCGACAAACCTTGCTCCTCTCGGTCGGGAAGCCAGTCTGCCTGCCTACCCCAGCAAGCAATCCTACTTTGCTTTACTGGACAGTCTCTGCACACACACACACACACACACACACA
>JAVKLF010000083.1:8963494-8974932 GCA_034783495.1 Millerichthys robustus | reverse complement strand
TCGACATGCAGCTCATCAGACCTTACCTGCGAGTCATCACACATGGAGGTCAGTGTCAGCCTGTGGGTGTTTGTCTAACATCTGTGTCTCTGCAACACCTGAACCTTTACCTCCATCTGTCATCAGGCTATTATGGAGAAGGCCTGAACGCCATCATCGTGTTCTCTGCTTGTTACCTGCCTGACAGCAGCTGCTCAGACTACCACTACATCATGGAAAACCTTTTCCTGTATGAACTGAGATGACTTTGATCTTCTGTATTTATGTGTAACTGTTCTGACAGAAGGTCCTGAAAAGAAATCATCTGACCTGCAGGTATGTGGTCAGCAGCCTGGAGATGCTGGTGGCTGAAGATTACCTGATCATCTACATGAACGGAGCCACACCTCGGAGTAAAATGCCCGGAATCAGCTGGCTGAAGAAATGCTACCAAATGATTGACAGGAGGTAAAAGGGAATGAGTGTAACGTTTGATTTTTTCTTTGTCTGTCAACACTTTAAACCCACGCAGCAGCTCTTTCTTTGCGTTGCTGGCAGACTGAGGAAGAACCTGAAGTCTCTGGTCATCACTCATCCCACATGGTTTATCCGCACTGTTCTGGCCATATCCAGGCCTTTCATCAGGTAACACATCATCTATTATGCCACAGATTTAAAATAAAGTCTTCTCATGTTTTGGTCAAACTTTGTACAAAACTGATGCTATGCACCAGCTTATGATGCAACAAGATAGCGCTCAGAGAATGTGCTGCCCATCGAGCTGAACACTTTTTTGCGTTAGCTTCGCTCATTTAGCAGTGGCAGCCATCATGAATGCAGCCGATGAATAATTTCTAAATGTCTCGCTTAGTAGTTAATGAGATATTTTGCTAACAGACAGACAGTGCCAACTCCAAGTTGTTTGAAAAATTGTTTTTATCAAAAGCATTGCTCAATGTGTAGGGCTTAAAGTTTGTGTTGTGAGTGACTCTCAGCTACCTTCACACTAAATTTTTGTTTAATAGTTGTAAATATGGCTTAGTTATAGCTGTTTTTATGTTAGCTGAGGTCAGCTGGCAGTGGTGGCCATCAGCTGTAAGTGTACGACCTATAATCACGTTAGGAGAGTTTCATTAAAGTTCATTCACTGTGTATTAGGATATGTTAGTAACAGACAGACATGAGTGAAAACATCGTAGTCTTGCTTAAAATGGCTTGTTTCAAAACTATACTTCGTCTTTAACTGGTCAAACAAAAAATGACCTGGCTGTGCCAACACTCGTGTCCTGATATAGAAACAGCTGACACAACAATACGTGTGATTTGCTTTCAAATGAATGTTCATATATTTAGTAAAATACCCACTGTTTCCCTCTGCAGTGTGAAGTTCATGAATAAGATACAGTATGTCCACAGTCTGGATGAACTGGCACAGATCGTCCCCATGGAGCATGTCCATGTTCCCGAGTGTGTGGTGAAGTGAGTATGTATGACCACTGGGTGGCGACAAAGAGCTGCATTGGAGCAAAAATAAATAATATAAATGTGACTAAATTTGCAGTGATTTTTTTTAAGGTAGGATTACTCTTCCAGTGCTGTGAATAGATTTAGACAAAGGGATTTACAGTTTGATTTAACAGTGTTACTTTTTTTTAGATTTGATGAAGAGCGGATTAAGGCCCGAAGGGAAAGGTAAAATCCTGTTTGTCTGTAATTTTGATAGAGATTACTGACTAACCCTCATACATATTACTTGAATTGGATTGAACTGAAACTGAACTGTGGCTTAAGTGCTCATCTGAATTAATTGCCAAAACAAGAATGCTTCTAGATTTTCTGAAAACCGCCAACAAAAGCTATGTTGGGTTTTTGGTGTGATTTTTTTAATAGGATGGAACAGGAGCAGCGACAGCAGGGTCAGCAGCCGGTCCCACAGGAGCCAATTAAAAAATCTGAAAGGTATAGAATATCCTGGATCTTATTATAATTTTAAACATTTAATAATATTCAACAGGGCATTAAAATTTGGAGTCTGGGTGAAACTGTGGGGTATAAAACTGCTTTACTTTTATTTTATAAGTTTTTGTGCCATTTTTGTTGTCTCATTTCAGGCCAAAATCAATGCTTGTGGGGTTGTGAGAAGGACAGAAGTAAAAAAAAAACTAAAGGTAATATGAACCTCTTCTGCTTTTCCTCATTTTAGCCATAAGTTGACTCTGCGTTCTAATGGGTTTATCTTGTTACTCATCCATCTTCAGCTATAGATTCACGTTTCAGTCGGGGGAAATGATATAATATATCCTAGCTCACTTTCTGGCTATAGAATATCTTTTATTTGTTAAAAGGGAGCAGATCTTATAAAACATTTTAGACAACATTAAAGGTTAAAGTTAGCCAGAACAAATTGGAACAGAAAAAATATGCAAGCAGTGGTGGATTAGCTTCTCATTAGCTTTGAAAATCGTTAGAAGACCAGTGAGTTTTGACTGAAGTTTTTGCCAACTTTAATTCCGCTAGCAGCCAACTAACGTGCTAACATGAACAGGTCTGTTAGTCCCAGCTGTCTTCAGCTGGACGGAGACAAAGATGCGTGACGCAGACTGGGTGACAGTCGCCTTAGAGATCAGCGGTTAGTGCTTCTGCTATTTTTTTGTTTGTTGAAAAGAAAAAAACTATTTCATCGTCAAACCAGTGAAAATCGTGTACAGCAGGGGTGTCAAACTCATTCCCACCGAGGACCACAGGAGCATTTCGGTGGCCCTCAAAGGACCAGTTACAATAAACTTTGATGTTTAACTTCTACCAAAACATCCCGCTACTCGTCTCGTTGCTACGACTGACAAACAATAACTGAGCTCTATGTGGTATTTCCAGCATAGACACAGCGTTTAACATGTCCTCTTAAAAACACTGAAAATTACTACGTGTACGCCTGACTCACTGGTGAGCTGTGGTGAGTAGCCGCCATCTAGAGTTCTAAACTCTCCCATTTCCCAACAGGGATATCTCACTGGAGGGACATTCCAGTTTAAATACACGACTTGTAAGTGGGAAATTTCCATTTCCCGGTACCGCTGAGAGGAAACGTCTCAATTTTCATCCAGTGAAACCTCTCTGTCCACGCAGGCTGTGACGGCAGCACTTCTTCCTTTATTTTACAAACAGCTGATCTTTATGCCCAGGGGAGATGAATGATCTATTTCATAATCTTCATCCCAGGAAGTCTTTCTTTCTCTCACCCGAATGGATTTCTGCATTATTAAAATGTCCAAAGGAAGTGAAGAAACTGTTCCTGACCTGACATGTAGCAGCTCTTATTCAAACATGGGGTTTCCTCCGTGCAGCTTCGCTCTGTTGATTGTGTTTCTCCTGCAGTAATTTCAGTTCAGACGGATTAGAAGTTTGTTTCTGATTGATTTGAAATCAACCAGAGTATCAAAATGCACTATGGTTATTCTGTGAAGAGGACAGAATGAACATCTTTATTAAAGATCTGAACACTTATAGGTTATAAACTGTAGCAAGAGTTTTAAAATGTGACAAAACGCCTTTATTTGTTTTTTTACCTGTTGTATCATTAGATGTTTTAGACTTTTTGTCTAAATGCATTTGTTATTTCTGCTTTGTGATGTTTCCTTAAGGTCAATAATGTGCCTCCATTTCTAAATAACCATATGACAAATATCTATAATATATATATACCCATACATATTTATTTTTGCATTTTTTGCCATATGAGCAGAGGTAACAAAAAGATAAATGCATAAATGTAAAAAATATCTTAGGTACATAAAATGTCTCATTGTAGAATGTGAATGCCACCATCATTTACACCAAGCAAAGCTGTTAAATTAGACGTAGAGGAATAAATAAATTATAATATATATATATTGCAACTTTTGGAAAATTGTCAGGAAGGAACAGTGAGGATATGATGTCAGATTACTAGATCAATAAAATTTATGCAGATGAACTTGTTCAGAGTTTCATTTTCTTAGATGTTTAATCATTTTTTAAAAATTTGATGGTGTTAAATATATTTTCTATTATGTTTTACATCTGTTCAGTCGATTGTAGCAGCTGAGCAGCAGATTGTACCAGGTGTGTTATTCGTATCCATTTGCACCGCTGGAGGTAATTCCAAACAAAAAACAAGTTTTAAAAGACTTGACTTGTAACCTTTTTGCACATCTCATGCATTTCTGCAGCTTTTGTAACTTATAGAGGCGTAAAATGAAAGGTTTATTTTTAATGTTTGTTCTGTTGCCTTTTCAACTTTCATTTTTCTTAATTTCCTGGTTCTTTAAGTGTGTCTGTAGTGAAATGAAACGTGTGTGTTGCTCAACTTTAATGGAGCAATTTCAGTTTGTTAATCTGGTTGCAGGTTGTACTGAGTGCCTGTTGTTGAACCTAAAGTCAAACCTAAAATCAGAGTGAAAGACTAAAAAGCTGAATCTTTTATATATTTAAACGTTTTTTATTGTTATTATTTTATGACACACTAAGCAATGTTGGCATAAAAATGCCAGATATTATCACAATGAAAATAATCCCATTGACTGTAAAAGCACAACATTGGAATCAAATGTTTGTTATTCGTTTTACTCACGTTCACGTAAACATCACTGCAACATTTGATCTTATAACTGCTGTGAATATGTCCCAATAAATTCCTCCTTCAAACTCTGGGATTTGTTTGTTCATATGTTCTGTGTTTTTAAAGAAATATCTCCTATCAGTTTGACCTGATAAATGAATAGAATAACTTGTGTATTTGCAATATTAAATGTATTAATTTTGTTGTAAAATTGCTCAGAACTGAGAGCCTCAGGTCTGTTCTGGGCTGAAGGACAAAGCAGATAAGATTAAAGTTTTCACATGCAGCAGGGGGGCTTCTGACGTCATCATAACCAGAAAGAATTTGACAACTGCAGCTTTCTCCTACAGGTTAACTGAGTGCTGACCTTTGACCCAAAACTGTATTCAAAGGATAAAATTAGCTAAATCGTAGCTAAAACAAATACCTATGGTAACAGTAGCTAAAAGCTGCAAAACCATACAGCTAAAGTCGGTAAATTAGCATAACAGAAGCTAAAAGCGGTCAAACAGTTTTAAACTAACAAATTAAATGTATCAAAACACAGATGTTTTTCTTTGGGCTGCTCTTTACTGACAGAGTCTCCACAGTAAAAAAGACTTGACATTTGTTTTTACCTGATGTGTTCCCTGACTCAAACTGGACTCAAACCTGCGGCCTCAGGAATACAGGACCACAGACCTCTGTGATACCACAGCCTCTGGAAAAACCATATACAATATATAGAATTAGCTAAACTAAAGCTAAAAGCCACGCTAAATGAAGTAAAATTACAGCAAAATGTTAATTAATAGCGACAAATTTAAATTTACAACTCCAAGACTTCAACTAAAGGCTGAAAAGAATAGGTAATTCCTTCACAGGCTTGAATGTGACTAACTTTCTATAAACCAGTTTTCTGTGAAACAATATTACACAGCAGTTATTTTAAAGCATCTGTCCGACACCATCAATGGTAGTTTTCCACAGCCGTGACTCTGAACGAAGAATCCTGAATTGCCGACCGATGGCAGCAGGTGCAGGAAATATGGAAATATGGGGAAAGTTCTCGCGCTGTGATTGGCTGGTGAAGATGGGTAGTGCGGAATCTGATTGGCTGCCAGGGGAGGGGGGGCCACTTAGAGTGAAGGAAACTATGCACGAGCACGTCAGAACACGAGAACGTCCCGTGCAGGCGTGTGCCCCGTGACGCAAGAGGACGTACGTTGAGTATAAATTGAAAAGCCTCGCGGGTTGATTCAGATCAAACGATAGAAAGAAGTCACTGTTGGGACTGTAGACATCTTTGTTTTTTGTCTTTTATTGAGTTTGTGTCTCAGAATTTGAGCTTTTGTTCTTCATCCGACGCTGACAAGAGAAGAAAAGATGAAATGCATTATAGGAATTGGCGGGTATGTGTTTGTTTTAAATCAGTACATAGTGTTCATTTGTTAACTTCTACACATGTTTATCAAAAATAATATGTACAAATCTGTAGCGTCGTCTGTTTCAAACTAATTTAAGTCAACTAGCATACTAGTTTACTTAATTGTTAAAGCTGCTTTAGTCTTTAGTGGATTAATTGTCCAGAAATATTGTTTTATATCAATAAATTGTTTTCGAAACTTGTATCTAGCAGATAATGTTCTAATTTGATTGAGTTTTACCTGCAGCCCGCCAGAAACTTCGTCTTTAAAGCCATTTCCGGTCATATTTCCGGTTTGGTTTGTTGTCATAACTCGAGCGGGACTTTTAAAATTTCACCGCGAGATTCGGTTCAAAAGTGGAGGGAGATCTACATTTTACATCCACAGTGTTTCATAACAGATACATTTAATTTACTAACTTTTCTCATCACATTATGAGTAAATTATTATTAATCAGGGACACATGGTTAAATGTTCGTTTTAGGTATGTTACAATATTGCCTGGTACTATTTATACATTTGTATATGGATTAGAACTGTGGGTGTGCCCTATCATGAATATTTCCTTTATTCCTCAAGTATTAATGGTATTTTCATTACTTTTCTTTTCTTTTCCAGAGTCACAAATGGTGGTAAAACCACTTTGACAAAAAAACTGATTAAGACCTTGCCCAACTGCTGTGTTGTGCACCAAGATGACTTTTTCAAGGTGACTTGATTATTATTTTATTTTAAATTGAGAAGTGAATCAGTGATAGGTTTGGCTTTCTTTTTTCCTTTTTCCATTACAGCATTAATGTTTTGTGTGAGCAAAGTAGGAGGTCCTGCATTAAGTAGCTTCCCTTCCCCCTGCACTTTTGTATTCCTCCATTTCCATGCACATTGTTTCTTTTCTTCTTGTGGAGTGTTTCCCTCCATTAACCCTGTCTATATACTTTTAAATTCCTATGTTGACTAACCAACTTTACTTTAATCTACTTGTCCTTTTTCTGCTCTCCGAGGTAATTTTACTTCACCTCAGCTTTTAATTCACTTACATAGTTACATAATTTGCATAACTGTCCTTGCTTAATTGCTTAGTGCAACTTCCTCTTTCTACTCCCTTGTTTGGCCTCACTGCTTTGGCATGTGGGTGAGATCTGCAAGTGTTCAGAGCTGTGAGGTTGCAGCAATGTTTTATTGGTGACTGTTATTTCAGAAACCTGATCAAATAGAAGTTGGGGAGGACGGCTTTAGACAATGGGATGGTAAGACTTCACTGAAGACCGCCAGTGATTCTTAACATTTACGTACTTGTCCCTCTTAAATTAAATAGACTCCATCCTCTTCAGTTGCGTGCATAGTTGGTAGACCATTTTTAATAAATCATTTACAGTAACTTTCAAACCCCAATAAATTACAGCTTTTATTTTTGTTTGTTCTAATACTTATTCTTTCTTTCTATCATTTTTCTCACTTTGTTGCCCTCAGTTATCACAGCTATGGACATGGAGGCCATGACTAACACGATAAGAGGCTGGATGGAGAACCCAGAGAAGTTTGCTCGCTCTCATGGCGTCACCCTGTCTCCTGTCCCCGACGTGGCCAACCCCGAGGAGCAAATCCACATCCTGATTGTGGAGGGCTTTCTGCTCTACAACTACCAGTAAGCTGTCATTTTAAGTTCTCAACTTTTTTTTAAATTGTTTTGAACCGAAGCAGAAGGATCCAGTTCACATGATCACAACGCTTTAGTAAAGAGAAACGTACGACAGACCAGTATCAGAAAGGCGTCATTATCCCTATCATGCCATGCGATGGTTTTGCACACTCATGTTCTTGAACGGCAGTGAGCAGATTTGAGCAGCTCCTGAACATTAGAGATAAGAGCTTCAACAGAAAGAGGCTCCCTGAGCGGAGCTTCAGAGTGATGGGTGGTCCGTACTCTGTGTACTCGTGAGTGTGGCTGTAGAGATAAGGGCCAGTATGAGCAGCTGTGTAACTTAACTACTCTTTTGGCATGGAGGATCCTATGTAACTTGTTCCATACTTCTCTTCTCTCCTTCAGGCCCCTGCTGGATGTCTTTGATAAGTGTTACTACATTGCAATTCCTTATGAGGAGTGCAAAAGAAGAAGGAGGTGAGCAAACGCATTTATTGCCCTCATTCCCCCCGCAATGATTCTGGTTTTTGTAAAAGATCTGACTGTTATTTTCTATTTTTTTTTTTTTTTTTTAAGTACAAGACAGTACACAGTCCCTGACCCTCCCGGCCTGTTTGACGGCCATGTTTGGCCCATGTACCTGAAGCACAGGAAAGAGATGGAGGACTGCTGCCTACATTTAGGTGCGTTGCAGCTGCAGGTTTTGGTGTGAAGTGTTTCAGGACGGTGTATAAACTGTTTTTATGTTTTGGTGTACTGCAGAGTACCTCGATGGTTTGCAATCCAAAGAGGAACTCTACAACCAGGTGTATGAGGACATTCAGAACAACCTGCTCAATCGTTTATAGGTAAGAAAATCCGGATCTTTAAACACAACGTTGTGTGTTTTAAACTGTAAACACTTGGTGTGAAATGCAGAACTGTGTCCAATCATTTGATTTTGTTTTTGTCTTCCAGCACGAAGTCTTCTTCACACCTGTACAGACTGTAAATAACTGCTATGATTCTGTTTTTCATGACACATGTAACTTTATTTTATTTTTTTGTAAATAGAAGCAATGTTAAATTATCATTGTCTCTTTGCTTTTTACACAGAGGAAATGTTTTTTTGGTTGTTTTTTTCTTTACCAAATGATACTTGTTGAAGTTCTGTCAAACCACTGACTTGTGTTGGACCATTTGACTACTTTTTGCATTTTACAAATAAATATTTGCTGTTTTTTAAAATGCATTAAATTGGACATCTTGGTTTTTTTTTCTTCTGTTCATTCATAACCTTTACAGCTCTGATATTAAAAGAACAACTTAAAATGCAGGATTTGGTATTGCTTTCCGTTTGTATCCATTTTGATACCCTCTTCACTAATACATTAAACTATATTTTAAAACCAAACCCTTATGAATAGAATCAAAAGTTTCTGATTAACTCTCCATCAGAACTGACAATAATTTTGGAAGAATTGTTCTGCATCTAGACAGTAAAGTAGAAGTAATTTTAAGGCACATATAGATGTTATTCAGATGAGACAATTCAACAGGTTTCAGATAAAATTGTCTTTAGATTTTTTTTTCTCTATAGAGGACCTTTAAACCTAAAATGACATTTTTTGCAGTGTTTTTTTATTTTATTTAAATAGCCCAACTAATTGTGTGGGGAAGTATATTCTTTTTGATTATATAATTTAATGTAGGTCAATTACATGACTCCAGCTTCCTGCATTGGTCAGTGATTTGTTTACATGGAGTACTTACCCACATTTTAGACTGGTCAAGACAATTGATTGCAATTGAAATTCTGCACTTCTCTCCTGGGTTTTTCTGTACACTAGCCCTAAAACCAAGTAGATCCATGAGGGTCACAGACTAACCACGAGGTTTGGGCTGTAAGAACTAGATTAGAATACCACAGGTAAATATAGAACATGGCAGGAAAGTGCATTTATTTTGAGCATCCTCGTTCTGAAGTGGGTAGAAGTTCAGCGATGCCTGCTAATGTTTCAGTCTGGGTTATATCAGGATATGTTTTCCACACAGGGCTAACCCTGTTTTTAACCGGTCTGTTAAAAAGAAGTTCTAGTCTGAGGATTTACTGTCATCGTGTGGTGAAGAGGTGAACAGTCACTGGATCCTGTTGGTCTGAGAAAGGTTCAATCAGTCAATATAATCTTGTATAAATTAATCTGCTATTAAAGGAAGATTCAAGAGATGCATCTAACTTGCATATGGCTTTACACCAACCACCCACTCACCCGGACCGTGATGTTGCGCGCGCCATGCGTCACGAGGTGATGGATTTTCCACGCAGCAGCTCCCCTCCGGTTTAAATGTCTCACCCTCCCTCAGACGCAAAGAGAATCTCAGTGATCCACAATGGACCGATCCTGGATCCTCCTGATCTGCCTGCTCGCAGTTCTTGCGTGTTTCGGTGTCGGTCAGGAGGACCCTTCGCGCGCGCGCTCCGGCCCGTGGAGGCACCGGATTCAGTGGGAGAACAACGGTCAGGTTTACAGCTTACTCAGCACCGGGACCGAGTACCGTCCACCCTCTCAAAGCAGGAGACGCACGCAGCTCTTACTGACCACAAAGAACAATCTGAACCAGATCCACCGGCCCGCTGCGCTCAGCGGGTCCACCGGGACCGCGACTGAGCAAAGGGACGGTCTGGATGGTTCTGTTGGTGCTGATGTGGGTCAGTACCTGATTACCTCCACTAACAGTCGGCCCCTCGCACTCCAGGCTTCATCTAACGGAACCTCCATCCAGGACTTCTCTGGCGGCGGAGTCCCCAGAGGGGGTCGCAGTGCCCCTGACGACGCACAGCCGACCGGTCCGGCTCCGACCAGAACGCGAGACTTTACGCACAAGCGAGGCTTCAGGTTGGAGCCCGAGAGCTCGGAAACACCTCCAGCATCTGTTTGGGTCACCTTGACTGAAGACCAGTCCAGAGTCCAGTCCCTGACCAGAACCAGCCCGGAGTCCGGTAACTCTGTGGAGATCCACTTCCCGCGCAGCAGACCGGAGCCAACAGAAGCCGGAGACCCTCGGGATCCTCACAGCATCCATCACAGGAATTCAGTTTTCTATAATGTTTACCCACCGGACCGCAGGAACCGGTGGAACGGAAGGAGTCCAGCCGGTACCGGATACGGTACCAGATTCTTCCACAATGGTACAAGACTGATACAAACTGACGAGTAAAGGAATAAACTTCTAAACAAATACATTTCATAACACTCCAAACGTCCTCATATTGAAAAATGCTAACATCTTTGTCTTTCAACAGAATGTCTGATGATGATTGTACACATTTATCTATAACATTAATTATTAACAGCAATATCTTGTGCATAATAGAAATAATGTCTATTTTGTGCATCTTTGACTCTAAACATACATCGGTCATGATTAACTTGTGTGTTTTTTTCTTTCCCTGCAGGTCTCCCAGACCTGATCCCAGACCCATACTACATCCAGGCTGCCTCCTACATCCAGAGAGTTCAGATGTATGCACTTCGCTGTGCTGCAGAGGAGAACTGCCTCTCCAGGTTTTTCTTTATAATTCTTGCTAAATACATGCTATTCAGGGGAAAAAATGAATGTGCTCAAATAGTTTTTTTTTCTTTTCTTTGATTTATGATTTCTACTGATATGATTCATAAAAATTCCCAAATACAAATAAATGTCAAAGGAATCCTAGCAGCTTCAGAAAGGGCTTTATCCCGCTTGGTTGCAACAGCTAAGTGACACACACACACACACACACACACACACACACACACACACACACACACACACACACACACACACACACACA
>JAVKLF010000083.1:8942302-8961767 GCA_034783495.1 Millerichthys robustus | reverse complement strand
GTGTGTGTGTGTGTGTGTGTGTGTGTGTGTGTGTGTGTGTGTGTGTGTGTGTGTGTGTGTGTGTGTGTGTTCATCTCACTGCAGACATTACCACAGTATGGAGGCCTTCAGTAACTACGACCTGCTGGACGTCTCCACCGGACAGAAGGTTGCTGAGGGACACAAAGCCAGTTTCTGTCTGGAGGACACATCATGTGACCCAGGAGTGCGGAGGCGCTTTGCTTGCACTGCTCACACACAGGTGGGTCTGTGTCCGGGTGGGTGTGTGTCCTGGTGGGTCTGTGTCCTGGTGGGTCTGTGCCTGGGTGAGCCACTCAGCTGGAACTTACCTCAACATTTAAATGGCCTTAAAGCACATAAAACTTAAAATTGTTTTTTTTTAGGGGCTTGGCCCCGGTTGCTATGACACATATCATGCCAACATTGACTGCCAGTGGATTGACATCACTGACGTGCCTCCTGGAAACTACATATTGAAGGTATCTGATTTAAACTCTTTAGTTTTATTCACTTTTTCAAAAATGATTCAACTGGAAGGAGCAAAATATGTTGTGTTTCTGACTTTTTTCCAGGTGACAGTGAATCCCTCTCAGCTGGTCCCAGAGTCGGACTTCTCCAACAACGAGGTGAGGTGTGACGTCAGGTACACAGGAAGTCACGTCCAGGCGACAAATTGCAGGATTGTTGTGTAAGCACGGGGCATGGAGTTTTCTCTTTAAATCGAACTTGGAATAAAGAAAAAAGCTTCAAGTTAACGACTGGTATTTCTGTTTTACAGGAGCTGATCAGCTGAAGTTTCAAACTTTTTGTTTTACTGTTTGTTACTCAGATTTAATATTTGTATTTATAACATGCTGTACTCAAAAACAGGCAGATCATATATGTTTTACAGTATTTATGAGAAGAATAATCCTGAACGTATTTAACTGAAAATAGGAAAGTGTGTTTAAAGTTAAAGAGGCTTGTACTTATGTTCCCCCTGCATTCATTTATTTTTTTTCATGAGAAAGTCGAAACATGTCTAATAACACATAAATTATGTTTGTTGCTTAACAGTGTGGATGCTTTTATAATAAAAAAATAAAAATCAAACTGTGCCATGTCATTTTCTGTGTTGAATGCTAAAATGTAAAACCTGGATTAGAATCCTCCCAGCTGATTGGACAGTTTGAGTATATTTCCATACAACGTGAAGTTTATTTTGAGTATTTTACTCCTCTGTCTCCTGACTGCTTTGGGGGCGTAATGCACCTTGGAGAAATATCTGCAATTATTCCACTTATGTCGTGAAAACAGCAGGAAAATAAACACTGCGTCACAGCATGAGCTTGTTTATGTATGTTTGTCATTTGGGTTACAGCAGGTGAGTGATTGGGAAACATTTACTCACCTGCCTTTATTTATACTCTGGCGACTGTCTTTTCAGCCAAAATGCCACATAAAACTTAATTCGAAGAGGTATTTTTAGGACTTTTTGCTTCTGTAGCCACATTACAGATCTTTTTAATGGCAACAAAGTAAATCTGTGTGCCTTGCGGAGGTGAATGCTGATGGAGGGTCAGAGCAGAGTCCAGGTGCTGTTTGCTCAGGTCAGGCTGACGTGCCGGCCATGAAGGATGGGCAGAGCCGTCCCCCCGAGAAGATGGCGAGGTAGAGAGAAATTCCACAGATCCACGGGCGGCCAAGAAAAGCCAACCGCAAACTGATGACCTCAGCGGCTCCTGGACGGAGCCATTCTTATCGTGGGCTGGGCGTCTGAGAGGCCGGGCCCAAAGGACAGACTGTCTGAGGCTCCCAGTCAACACAAGTCAGAGCCAACAGGCCAGAGGAACACCAGTTTGTTCCTTAAACAGCAAAACGTTCTAATTCTTCACACAGCAATAAAAAGAATATAACAAAAGTAGTCTTCATTTAAGCCTTCTTGATAATATCAGAGCATTTGTAAGATTCTCATGTCTGCTGGGTCTCTCTCTGTGAGGGACATACGGTTGAAAAACCACAGGCAGTCAGACTTATTGTCACAGCTTCATGAGGCATTAGAGCCTAATGATTAAATCATGATACCATCTTAGTATCAGAAACACTGATGTCAACAGCAGAGCAGCGGGGATTCACAGAGTGAAGGTAAGTGAATGGTTTATTCATGAGCCTGGGAGGGTTACGGTGGATCAAGTCTCAATTACAGATCCGAGGTGGTCCGGCAGCACGGAGAGTGGGGTAAGTATCCAGGAGGTGCTGGGGAGTATTTTGCAGCTAACTGGAGTGTTCCAGGAGCAGATGATGCTGCTTCAAGAAGAGGTAATGCTAAGAGCACAAGAGACTCGGGTAAATACAATGCTGATACTTAAAAACACGAATCAAACTCCACGCCCGTGGGCCAAAGGGTCCCTCCACGACATTCTATGGAGCCTGCGAGAGCTTCAAAGATGTATTAATGTCTTTAAAAAAGCTGCTTCAAAGCATTGTTAAACTAGTTCTCCCATAAGGATTATTTTTTCAATGAAATGACAGAAACCAGCTCACTTAAAAAAAAAGATTTTTATGTGACGTATAAAACATGGGAGAAAAGTAAAGAAACGAGCAAGAACAAACCTCCACAAAGGCCAAAACTTGATTTTAGATATTATATAGTGATATAATCAAGCTGTATTTTATTAATCAACAAAGCAGGGTGAGTTTTTAGCAACATTCAAACATAAGTTATTAACTCGACACAGACTCGTTTATAGTGTAAAGTATAACCAATTTAAAAAACCACAAAGCTGATTTTATATCTGCCCACTATGTCGTAAAGTCTGGAAACCGAGCCTGCACCGAGTTGATGCAAATGTTCTGTTTCTCTGTCTGAGTTGCGTATTTACATTTGAGGGAATTGTTTGTCTACGGCAGAGACGAGTGGAAGAGTGGAAGTTATTTGTGCCAGCAGCGAGGAAATGACTTATTTTTGTTTCCCTTCACCATCCTCTCTGCTGAAGTGCTCATCTGACACACCGAGAGCACAAACAACCTGGAAAGAAGGAGAATGTTTTACACATCGTTGGAAAGAAAATCCATCTGATGACGCTGCTGCTGTGTAAATACCACCACACTCAGCTGGCTGCCTGAGAGAATGCATCCCGTCTTCGGGTGTGTTGTTGTTGGGATGGAAAGTGAGGACAGGCGGTGAGGGGAAGGTGAGGCCAGACAGGTAGTCAAACTAAAAACCCTCCAGCTGTTTTTGCTTCATGGGTTTTGCATACGAGTGCCAGACGATGGTAGGGTGTCTCTCCTCGAACCAAACATGAGGGATCACGACAGGACGCTTCTAAGGCTCCAGGGACACGTTTGTGCAGACATGTTGTGGAGAATGTATACACAAGAAGCATCTGTTACACGTTTTTGGCAGACCTATAGGAGCCGATTATGAGCTGTAACATTCTGCCAGTGCAGCTCATTTCTTCACGTAAAACACAAATACCTCACAACTGTCCTTGATTTCTGTCTAATTATGAGACAGACTATGGTCAAACAGTCAAGGAAACCCAGATTTTATATGTTGTAGAGCAATAAAGACCCACTAGATTTATTCTTACTATTTCATAATTTGTTTAAATTAAATCTTTCCGCATGTTTTTGTCTCGCCGAACCTAAAATCTCAGCCTAATTGACCACTTGATAATAATTGATGAAGTTTCATAGGATTACATCTTATTATCTGTGACAATTTTATGATTATTCTATTACAGGGATGGGCAACTTTAAGGACGGTTGGGGCCACAATCTTTTGTTGACACCACCAGAGGGCCACATAGCACTGTACACCGATCAAAATGTAATAAAAAATGGTTGTATGCTTATTAAACCAACATACTGTGCATATTTAAAACATGGAAGGGCAAAAAATATTAAACATATTTATGCTCAAATGCATGCATAACAGTTGTACTCTTGTTAAATTAAAGACTAAAAGATATGAATACAAAAAGTTTGAAGCCAACAAAGTCAGACTCTTGCCTGATTGCACAGGATCGCATGTATCAATACATGACAAGTGCGACACTGTGTGGTCAGAATGAGTAGTGTTACGATAAATTAGTCAACTTAAAACAACCAAAGTTGCTGTTTTTAACGTATAAGGTAATATTTTTCTCCTACACTTTCTTTTAAAAATCACTGTTTTATTTCCTTTATCTTTTGTTTGGGTAAGGCGTGTGATTCTATAGCCTTTAAAACCGTATTCATGTGTGACTCCAGAGTGACGTCATTTACATTCGACAAACGTTCGTCATTTACTCCGGCTGCCGCTCAGAGCGGAACATCAATACACCGACAGATCAGAAACGTAGATGGGTAACCAGAAAAACTTTCCAGTTGCCATAATGGGAATTCTGCTTTTATGTACGTTACTATCTGTGTCCGGCCTGGCTGGAGCTTCGCCTGATACGAAAACGGTGGAGTTTGAAGTGAAACCGGGAGGAGTAATCCACACGTTCTCCGAGAGGATCGTAAGTCGTTACATTTTGCTTTTTTGCATTGGAGTTACTTTTAAAAAGCACGAGTTGCCATACAAACAAAATTTTGCAGTTACATTAAATCGTAATTCTTTATTCTCATGTAGATTTGAATCAAGAAAAATTCGTGCAAGTAAAACGATTTTCGCATTTTTGTTGATTATCGGCATACTTTTGGGAGTCAACAGTATATTCTAACTTTTATGCGGAAAAGTTGTCTGTCTGTAATTAAAACTAGTCTAATTATGATATTTTCAACAAGAAAAGTAGAAAAACTACATTCCGATAGTTCAATTGTGTCGCGGTCATATTGCGTCACAGCCGGTAAAACGCTGACACGTCGATGCCACAACTAGTTCACTGATTGGACCAATGTGGATTAACTTAACTGTTTTTTATATTAATTTAATGTACATATATTTTCATAAAATATTGCTACAACTAATATATTATATTTATGCTGGGTCCGTATTCATACTATTGGTTTTTTTGTTTCCTTTTAATATTGTTTTTGTACTTTTTCCGCCTGTACGTTTTAATAATTTATATCATTATATTCGAAACATTCCTGCTTGGTTTTGTGCGATTTTTACTATTTATACTTTTTCGATAACTCAAAAATAACGAATGCGTTCACTTTCAATTTTAGCATTCTTATGATAATAACACAACTGCTAATGCTAATTCTGCACAATTCTTAGCTTATATTGTGCCTACTGCTTTTATACTGCAGCTCTTTTTAGCCTCTTTTGGCTAATTTTTAGCTATAACATTTTCTAGTTGTATATTGAAATTTTCTTCCCCATATTTCAGTAATTCATTATTATTATTTAATATTATTATTTATTAGTTCAAATAGTGGCAAATCTATATGGTTTATTAAATGATTACCAATAAAGGTTAGCAAAAAGCAGAGATGTTTCTATAGTATGTATGTTTAATGTGTATTATAGTAAAGAGCTCCATGTCTGCTTTCAGAGGGATCAGAAGTGCACGTTCACCTACGCCTCACAAGGGGGAACCAATGAGGTGTGTGTCTCTTAGTTCCTTTTTTATTGATTATTGATTGTAGCTGGTTCAATAATAAAATATTCTTTATTGTTAATCAGCAATGGTTGATGAGCGTGGGCCTGAGCGATGACGACAGACTGTTTTCTTGCTCTTTGTGGAGGTGAGTCACGACCAATCAGAAGACTAGAAAACTTTATTTTGTCCTGTTATGGGAAACTCTGTAGGATAATGATGTTCGTCCTTATACCGTGAGTAACACCTGCCCACTCCTTGACTCTCGCTGTACCAAACTGACTGCGGTGAGTGCGCTGTCCCATCTGTGCCTCTGCTTAATATCGTTATTTTATTCAGCTGTAGCAGTCACAGAAAGCAAAATGAAATCAGGACATCTAACGCTGTGCTTTAAATGTACTCAGAAATGGTGAAATGGATCAATACTGATTAATATTTCTTGGTTTTTTTCTGCCAGGCCTCAGGGGAAATCTTACCTGTTTTTTACTCAGTTCAAAGTTGAGCTGAAGGGAGCCAAAATTGAATACGCCAATGCATATGTAAGTATTAAAAAACATTGACTTTATTGACCTCGGTGCTTTAAATGGAGACTAAAATGGATCACAACTTGCTTCTGCTGCTCTGAGACTCAAAGGCAACATAACAAACCATAATAAAGAAATTCTGTTTGATATTTTCCTTGTGTCGCCCTGTCAGCGTGGAGATAAAAAGCTTTTCATTACAGAGTATTCGCACAAATGTCAGGAAAATAAACCAAGGCGAAACCCTGTTGGTTTCTGCGAAGCCTCCAAATAATAAATCTTTTACCAGAGTTTTAAGTTCAGGGCTAAAACTCAAGGCTGATTTTCTTTCCGTCAATCTGTTTAGTAATGAAAAAAAAGACATATTACTATCTACAATTTAATCTCACCTTCTGTCACAATATAGAAATTTTATTTAATGACAAAATTTAACAAAATTATGACATTTTTAAGATAATTTTTGTGGTTCTTTATGAATGTTTGCAGAGGTTCTACCTGACTACAGTCTTCATTCTTAACTATTAATTAATTAAATTACTTTTGAGCTATTTATCCATCACTGACTTTATTCAGGCAGTGATAATAAATATCTACATTTCAATAAAAATGATTTGATGAATCTCTAGGCTTTATTTTTTTGTGTGTTTTTTTTTTTAGGATTTGGCTGGTTTTTCGCTCATGTTCAGTTTTTTTATGTGTTTATAAACCACTTCAAGCTGATCTATGAATCATTCAGATGATGAATCCGTGCGGGATGGAAGCATAAAACACAACTTAGTCATTTTAAATGGGATCTTTAGGCACTTTGTTAGCAGCAGTTTCTAAAAAAAAACAAAAAACTACTTTTTAGATGACTCTATAAAAATGTCAAGAATAACAGTGTATTAGACATAAAATACTATTTTGGCATAAACAAGGTGATTTCCTAAAAACTGATCAGCTAATAGTGTTTTGACTTACCGACTGTTCATTTGCTGTAATTGTTTTTTAGGTCTTTTGTCCCTTAAAGTGCTTGTGACATTTTCCCTACAAATAGAACAACTGGAAGAAGACATCTTAATATTTAAGGACTTTGGCATAATTTACATAATTTTACTTCATTAGAAGCAGAATATAAACAAGATGTTGTTGAAAACATTTGCTCAGTACTGCAACTTGTATCAAGTGACAGTAGCAGAATGGACCCAAACCATAAGATTCCCTTCATTAGTCCAACAAACCTTTTTAAAGATGGTTTTGTGACGTTTTTATTTTTTGTAACAGCTGTTTCTTTTAACAAGGTCCTTTAGAAATCTCATCTGATTGTTAAAGCATCTCTTTAAAAATGTCTTCATTTATCAAAATATATACATTTAATCCTCAAAGAACAAAGTTCCTTATTTCTGATTATTAGTTGAAAATATTCTTTACACAAAAATATAAAAGCACAAACTTCATGGTGTCATTTTCAAAAGTATTATTCATATCATCACCTGACAAAGTCCCAATATAGTTTCAGCTCTACATTTCTGTAGCTTAATAAGAGCTTTTATATGAAATGTCTTTTATTTCACATTGTTACCCAACAGAAATCCTGCCCCTGACCACCCAATAAACCATGCTGCCTCTTGCACTTAGCGTGCTCTACTTCACATTCTCTCCTCTAATGTTAATAATACCAATTCATTGTCTCTATGGAAACCTATTACAGGATGTTTTTCTGCACTTTTAAATTCTTTATCTTCTATCTGAGGCTTTGACTGCCAGCTGGTACCAATTTAATGCAAAGCCAGAGAGAAATCAAGCTTCTGTTTGTACTTGGAGTTGGTTTTTTGCTGCTTGACGTTTGGTGGAAAAGGTTAATGTCTGGACTCAGTTGGACGTGCGTGGTCGTCTGCGATGTGGAGCACACATTGACACGCCTCCTTCCCCCCCAGCAAGGACAGTGCTGACATTCATGTCATTAGTGGGAGCACCTCCTCCAGCTCTGGCTCTGTGCCCTGAAAGCCAAGAGACAAACACAAAATAATACGACGACGGGACAAAAGTGAACAAACACACCCACTGCCCTCCACCTCGACCTCACTGTTGCATGGCCTCACTTTACCGATATGTATGTTTTAATTGTTCTCGGGGTTTTTTTCCCCCTCCCTCTGTCTCCAGTCTCAGACGGCAGCAGGAGGACAGAGTGACGTCCCTTTGAAACCCGAGGAATTTATTGTAGGAGAATCAACAGGTGAGAAATTGATTGTGTCTCCAAGTGTTCAATCAACTCCCTCTGCTTGTCACATCCATCTCCCTCCCTGCGCCCCCCCACCCACCGTACACACACACACACACACTCACTCTCTCCCTCCAGCCCTCATTATCACTTTGCACGTTCCCTGCAGACCTCCCTCAGAAACATATGCTCCGGTTGTGAGTGGGTTTTTCACTCGTCCCCGCAGCGTTATTTGTTGTTGTTCAGCGTCTGCGCAAATCCCCCACCGTGGCTCCAGTTCCAGACTGTGATTAGCAGGATTTGACAACTCATCCCAACCAGCAATTTACTTCAGCTGTCATTTTCAGCAGATTAGACACTAAAGTACACAGGCTTACAGGCTCTGGAGTCGGCGGCGATGACAGACTAAAGTGTAATCCCATCACAGGAGAAACACTTGCAAACATTATTTCCAGGGACAGATTGCTTATCAGACTACAGCACAATATGTAAAATACCTCTTTTATTTTTAATAACCTGACTTTAGAAATTGATGTTCATGCTTTAAATTTGCCACAGGAGGGAGCTGTTCAGGTCTCAGGTCACTAATTATTTCCAGCCCACATTTAATTAATAATAAAAACAAGATGTAAAATTTTTTTTTGATCAAATCACTTTATATTTGATAAATAAATAGTAGGCACTAATAAGTAATGGTAAATTAATAAATAAAATGCCTAGTAATGACTTGTTACCAAGCTGTCTGGTAGAAATCGAACAGGTTATTTATTGACGTTTAAGAAAAATCACTTGACTTTGTCATCATGTTGTCAGTATTTTGAAAATAAAATTTAAAAAACAATATTTATATAAGGACAAAGCAGGTAATCCATGTAAGAACTTAAACTAATGACACCCATTGATTCAGAAAAACGCACAAATTTATGTGGTACTTCTACTTCAGTGATCACCAAGTGGTGGCCTACGGGCCCACCTTTGGCCTGAAGGGATTGGGAGAGGTCAGGGCACCAACAATTATTTACTGAAGGATGGACTGAATTTGTCATTAATGATGACAGACACAACTTTATATTTGTTTTCAATTTGATTACTTTGTATTTGTAATACATTTAAAAAATTTTTTTTACAGGTTGTCATGTTTTTTTTTTAAAAATCTTTAAATTTTCTGACATTTCTTAATAACCTTGCTGCAGGTGTCCCAACTGTTTATATTAGCTGTAGATGAAGCAACATCTATGCATTTTATCTGATAATTATGATTCGGAATAATTTTAAATCATTTAAAGCTTTAAATTTACTGTAGGAATGCAATTTTACAGGGATTTACCCCAAAAATTACCATTTAAATTGCATTAAAAAGGTCCTTCTACTCCAGATGAGTTTATTGCAAAGACTTGAAATTAAATACATTTCTTGCATCATTAAAAGAAGCAGATGTTTGTATATCTGATAGATTTCTTTACTAGTTTGTCTTTTGACACTTATCTTCTTTTCTTATCTTCTTCTTCTATCTTTCTGTTCCGACTTCTAGTGACTCACAACGAAGGAAAGTTCAATGCTCAGCTCTCCAAACTGACCGCCATCGGACGGACGCAACATGATGAGCTGTGATTGGCCAGAAGTCTGTCAGCTTTGGCCAATCGCAGCACCTCAGGAACTGTTTAATCCAAGAAGTTTCTTCCTGAGGAACAACTGAAACCGGATTAGGATGATCATGTTTTTTTTTTTTCTCTTTTGTGCAAAAACTGTTATTATCCGATACTTTCTTATAATAGATGTTATTCTGCGTGAAATAAATGTGGAGGGAAAAAACAAAAACACTGAAACAAAAATCTGCCATGTGATAAAGTGCTTCCATAGTTCTTTTTTTATACTCTGAGGCTTTAGGACAATTATTCTCTGATCCATTGGGTATGTATATAGATGTATGGGGGATTGGCGTTCAGCACGTTTAAACTAGCGGGGGATTTGTCCGTCTTGTAATCCTGAGAGGAAAGTGAGTAATCCCCAATATCACTGCAGCATGCACATAAACAAGTTCCTGGGTCTGGTTCTGATCTGTGCTGCTGTTGAAAGGAGCACCTCCGTGCTGGTCTACATCTGATCCACCAACCTCCTCTTCTGAAAATGTTTTGTTTTGTTGCCAGAAGCTATGCTTGTAAAAAGAACAGATAGGAGCTACTTTTTGGGTTTCAAACCTTGAACAGTGTAAATTCTAAAAAACAGTCTTGATAAATAAGTCATACTGCTGTTCACTCACTTTAGTAGATTTAACAATTCTTTCTTGGTGATTTCCCCTTAAATGCTTCCACTTATATGGACATGGATTGGCCCTTGGCTTGGACTGAGTTTTGGCCCCCTTGTGCCACTATGTTTGACACCCTTAATTTAGAAGAAATAAGCCGACCCCTCTAACTTATTGAGAAGCCTCAAGAAATAATCAAACAAACACACGTTTATACTTTTTGTGTGACGTTTCTAAGGCAAAAAAAAAAATGCCAGCACAGACTCCCGAGTCCCTCTTCAACTTGTTGCTTTCATGTCTCTTTGCCACATGTGGGGATCAGCAAGACTATAGCTCAGGTCTCAGAAGTGCTTCGTTATCACACCACCCCACCACCTCTCTTATCTTCCCGGCATTGATCCAGGCCTCAAACGACACCAGTGTCCACGGATTGAGCTCAGATTTTTGATGATCTGATTCTTTGCGTACCTTTTCTGTGTCTCAAGATGATCCTCTGGATTTGAGCTGCTCAGTGGGAGTGTCGGTCCCCTGGTGTCGTCTGGCTCTCTCAGGGGGTCAGAACAGGACTTGCTCACATCCAGATCCTGACCTGACTTGAAATAAAGGAAAAAAAAAAAAAACACACTTTGTTACTTACCCCGCCCCCTCTGCTTTTTATTTGTGATAAAATATTGATGGGTGTTTCAATAAAGACACATTGTCACTGCGGTGGAGATAACGCGGTTTTTTTTCTCGGGTTACATCAGTCATGATCTGATTGAACCTCCCCATTGCCCTGTCAGAGAGTAAACATGAAAAGAAGGGAGAAATTTGATTGCCTGCGTCAAGGCTTTAAGTATTCTGAGAGGGCTGTCAGACCTGGGCAAAATATGAAGGATTGTGTTACTTTTTTTTTTTTATGTCCTGTCTTCTTATTCATTCAAAATAACAGCAATTTTAGAAGCGCCACACTAATGCATTCCTAATTTGAATTAGTTTAAAAGCAGCGTAGGAAGAGGAGCCAGCTTCAAAGCTTCCAGTTGAGACTTTGAGACACTTTTTACCAGAGTAATGAAAAAAATGAGCTTGAAAATGTATTCTGTAAGCGTAGTCAATTAACATATATTGTCCTCGAATAAATGTTTCCAGGAGATAAAAAGCCCTCATTGTTTCTCCCTTAATTTCTGTGTTGGGGTGGGGGAGCTTTTGCAGAGAGGATCTAATAAATCCAGAGGCACATATGGGAATGCATGGTGTGCTGATCTTTGTGGGCTTACAGAGATATAAAGTCTGGAGGGATTTATTCATCATTATGTTAAGCCAAGAGAAAATCAGTAATCTAGATTGTCCTCAGTTTGTTTGATGCAATAGTTAAACGTAAAAAGCTGAAGCCTCACCATTTAGCAGCGATGTTTTGATTGCTGAAAATCTGAATTTCAGCTCTGGAGAACTCATTTGGAAAAGCTCAGTTACAGTCCAAACAAACTCCCACATTTTGGGGGATTAAAGCATCTTGTTGGCTGTGATTTCTTGTTTTATATGTAGCCTTGTGGAAAACAGTTACTATTTTTTTCTTTTTTTTGTAAGGCGATTGTTCCGTTGAGTTATAAGTCTCTGCAGTACAATAACTTTCTGTTTGCGCCATCTGTGGGGCTCTGAGATGTCATCCAGATCCTGAACAACACATCACTGCTGTTCACTACCTGACACCAGCAGAAATTAAAATATATATATTTACACACACGTGCTGCCATACAGCATGATTTAAAAAGCTCCAATCACATTTACACAGGACCCTCATCGCTGCTCCCTCTAGCTGTTTTACTTTGTGTTTATGAGAACAGTTGTCCAATAAAAGCAGTAAATATTAAGCTGGACTTTAGGCAAAAAGAGATATAAAGTGGGAAATTCTCATTTTCAGCTTTATATTTTCAAGTCCACATTTTTTTACTTAAAAAATGCATTTCACTCACTGCCTTTTATGCCAGAGGTTTAGCCTAAAGTTGTCTTGTATTCAGAAATTATGGCATTATTATGTGGAATCTTACATTCAGAGTATTATGATTACACTCTGTGAGTTTCATTAAAATCCATCCAAAGATTCATGAGATATTTTGCTAACAGAGAGACAGAAGACTCTTAATAGTTAATGGCATCTGTGTGTTGGCTGTTAACAGGTTTGTGTTGATGCTTCTTTCTATAAACAACTTTTCTACAGACACTTAGCTAAAAGACTCATTAATGACTTTATCTCCTGTTTTATCCAACTGAACGTCTTGTTTGATGTAAGTTTACTGTGTCTGCAGCCTCTTAAAGAACATAAAAGATCAGATTCATTTAGTTCTGTCCCACATCTTGGTGCAGGAAATGTTTATGGGGCACCCATTACTCTTCATATAAACATAGCTCCACCAAAAAAAATAATTAAAATAAAAGCATCACTCACATTTTCAAATGAACTATCAATCAATAAGCGAACTTTAACCATTTTGGGTTTGTTTACAATAGCATAAACATGTGAAGTAACAGCAACTCTTTAAAAAGAAACAGAAAAACAGAGCATAAAGAGCATAAATTGAAGTAACATTTTAGAGAACACAATACTGAATGACCTAAATGAAACCGCCATTGATTTGCTGTGTTGTTTTTATGTAATCAATCTGGCTGGCATTCCAGCATCTGAATTTCTCTCTTTTCTCTCCAACAAACCGGCTCCTTCTTTCTCCCCCTCTCTTGTTGCATCTCCTGACATTTAGAGGGGAACAGATGGAGCTTTTTGCCAAGCCGGTCAAGCCAGAGGCAGCGAAAGAGATGGGATTTTTGTAACACCGAGACAGGAGGAGGGGGGCTGCGTGTGGCCAGTTGCCCCCCACTGTCTCCTGATGCTGGCCTGTTCAATCCTTCTGTGGCCAAGTTTCTCCTTTTCTGAAAGCTTCCCTTGCCTGCAGATCTACCATGGATCACTGACCTTGTCTCCCCCTCCCCTGCCTCCCACCTGTACGTGTTTTCACACCGTGGCGACGAAGTGGCCCGCATTCTCATCACCACCACTTCTGACAGCAATTACAGTGAAAGCTAATACATGTGAGTGGATATGTCTGGATGCATGAGCTGAAGTGCAATAAAGTAATCACTTCTTTGATTACAGCTTCCTTCAGGTTTCTGCCTAACAATGCTCCGGCTCCTTTGGCCTTTAGCTGTGTGATCCGTGGCTGTCGGAGAGCTGGGGTGCAAATTGAGCATCTGTCCAAAGGCTCTTGTTACCCGAGTGGTAACCCAGACAGATGTCATTATGGCTGGTTTGGTGTATAAGACCAAGAGAGTTTAAAAAAGAGAGAGAGAGAGGAAATGTCAGAACCAGGCATTTATTCTTGACTTACTCACCCCAGGTTGCGTCTGCATCCTGTCACCTTGGAAACTTGAGCTCGGCTCAACTCTGCGAGCCTTAAATCACTCCCCACTCCTGCAGACGTGTGACCCGGTGCTGAGTACACGGCTCTGTTCGATCCAGCCTCCCCCGTTCTGCTGCATCGCCTCACACGGTGGTTGACAGCAGCCTTCTCTTCTCAGGGTACGGAGGAGCTTTACGGGGCTCCGTGACTTTCCTCGGGGGCTCGGAGAGCCTGCTGTGGGGGTACGGAGGAGGTTTGCGACCTCTGCGGCCTTGTGCCATGGGGGGCTTGCAGACGTGGGAGGGTCCCGCTGAGGATGCTCGCCGCTCGCTGTCGTCCAGAGACGAGGTTTGAGTTTCTGAGTTGGTGGGTGGGCAGCTTTTAGACTGAGGGGGGCTCAGGGATGGTGACAGTGGACCAGCGGGAGGGAAATTGCTTTGTGGGGTCTGATTCAACCCGACTTTGGTCTCTATAATGACAGACGGGCTGAGTGCAGGGGGTGGATAAGGCTTCGGAGATAAAGGGGAGGGAGGCGAGACGGCGCTGATTCCAATGGAGGTAGTTTCCCCTGGGGAGTGAGGCTGCGAGCCGGGACTGCCGGGGCGATGGAGGTTCACTGTTAGAGGGGAAAGACCTGGAGTGGGAGGTCGGTTCGGGATGTTCCTTTTGGGAGACAGAACGTGGTCAAACGTGGGAAGGTTTTGAGTGTGAGGTGGATCTGATGGGGGGAAGGTATTTGTGAGAAGCCGCGGTCCACCTTTTCTTAAAGAGGACACAGAACCACATGTTAATCGAAGAGTCCGAGTCCTTTCTGACAAATACCCCGAGCTAATTGAGGTCAAATGTGCAGGCTGTGGAGACCAACTTCTGCCCTGATGATCTCTGCTAACAAAACCACACGACTCCGTGGATCCTGGCTGGTTTTTAGCTCCTGAGGTCCTCTGACAGGTCACTGTTACCTCAGCAGAACTGGAACCAGAGCTGGAGCTCCTGTCGCTTGGAGGCTTGGCATCTCCTCCTGTCCTCTGTTGCTCTTCCTCCTCGTCCAGATCAATAGAGGAGGTTAAAAAGTCAATCTGCTGCACCACCTAGAAAAAACACACGGGAACAAAAACTTCACATTGACAACAGAACTGTTCTCATTAAAGTATTGTGAAGTGGTAAATATGCTAACATATGTACATCACAGTCACTTTTTAATGAAGTCGTGCTAGTTGAAACCTTGCCGAACTTTTGCATACTGGCAGTGAACTGCTCAAGTCTTACATTCTACTGTAATCAAACAAAATAGTTCCCTTAACGTAGTAAAAAATTATGACTCTTGTTGATTCATAAACTTCTTACATCGCTACTGTCTATTAAAAAAAATGTTTTGCTGACACATGTAGCTGTAATTAGTTATTTTATGCTTAAAAGAAAGCTCATGGGACAACCTGACTGTGTGTAGGGGAGAGGGTGGAGCTTAAAGCCCTCCATCACTCGTGCACAGACTCTGGTTACAAAAATATAACATGATAGCTTTTGTAAGCTGGGCTTCAATTCCCAACAACGAAAGAAAGTACTAGAGATACTTTGTCTATAATGTAAACTAATCACATGGTTGTAACCATGGCAAATAAAAAGCAAGCGCTAATTGACACCAGGAGACTGCCGTTCCTTTTGATTACTGCAGCAGAGTTAGAATAGTTGGATATTTTTATGGTTGTGTGAGAGTGAAGAGTTGTTTTAGCAAATATGACAAAGCAGATTTTTTTTTTCTCAAATGATCCAATGTTTCTTCAGGTCATTTGAAGAAACAAATTCCAAACAGTCTGATGTTGCCCTTTTTTGGAGGGGAAATCTTACTTTAAAAAATACAAACTAAAAATTCAGACATTAAACAAGAACTGAACACAGTCGAATCACACCGTTACAGTTTGACTGCATTTTATCCAGTGAGGACGGTGGAGACATGAAGTCACGCCGGGAGGCTGTTAGAGACTTTTAGAAATTTAACATGGTCATTTTTTTTTGCCTAATGGCAGATTTATCTTCTTGTATTTCTTGTGCTTCAAACAGAGGAGCTGTTAAAGGACTATCTTTCACAGGCAAGAAAAATCCGGAAAATGTATCGATTTTTGCAGAGAAAAATTAGCGTAATAAATCGTGATTCGTTTTGCTCAAGTGAAAGTCCACCTCTCTTCGGTGTAATGAAATCTCTGTGCAGGTCACAGTTTTTTTCCACACACGATTTATCAGGAGCTCCACTCAGCATCCGAAAGCAGATGATGTCAAAGTGACGTCATGAGGGTCTCCGAGTTCAGAGACAAATCGTTTATCATCAGCTTTTGTTGTCTGACAGAGAGAAGTTAATGTATAAACTGCATTCTGACCTTAAGAATACGCAGGCTTTACTGGGTGAAATACAGACCTGCATGTTTTAATTCGTATTTTTGACAATAAAAGCTTGAAAATAATTAACAGTTCAGCAAATGCATATCACCAGTCTCTTAAACTGAAATCATCTTGTGTTGAAAAAAGATCAAATCTTGAAAATAAAGTTTGCAACGTCTCATGCTCAGGTTATAACCTGTGTTGTGTATAACTCTCAGCTACCACCACACAAAAATAGCACATCTGTAAAACTTATTGAATTAGAGCCATTTCTGTTACCTAAGGTCAGCTGTCTGCAGCGGCCATCTTGAATCGGGCTAGCTGCAAAAGTTAATCAGATGTTGATGCACATTCAAAGATCATTTCTTAGCGGTTCGTGAGATATTTTGCTAACAGCAAACGCAGTCGCAAATGCAATGCTAGATCTACTGACCCTTCAGAAACAGAAAACACTTCACGGCATTTCTGTCCTTTTCTGCGTGTTTGACATCCAACTGAGAGGGAAAAACAAATTTTAGCACAGAGGGGGTAAAAGTTGGTGTGAGGATTTCACGCACACACTTTTAAATATTCCTCCCGATGCGAACGAGCTGAAATCAGCCAAGACAGAATGAGACTATTACAGGGATGTGTCGACTAAATTTAAGCATGCTTCACATCTAGTGCTGTTTGGTTAAAAAAGCACATCGTTGTTGTTTTCTTCTTTAAAGACCTACATTTCCGGATATAAAATGAGTGTAGAGTTTGAGCTCAGCACACACACACACACACACACAGCTGTATGATGACACAGAGATCGGAGAAAATTACGCTGGGGAAAATGTTTGACCCAGCTCGCCACCTGCTCTGCGTGCTCAGATAAATCCTCGGCCCATGCCGGATGAGTTTTGTCCTCTGCGCTCAACAACATCCTTGCTGATGTCAAAAGTTGACCTGATTTGTCTGGGTTTATTTTTTCTTTTTCTATTTTTCTTCTTTTCACATGACTTTGAAGTGCTGCTGCTTGAATCTGCACATCAAGTGACTCTGAGCAGGTACAGCTTGTTAATGTCAGGAATCGGAGGAGATGAAAGAGACGAGGACCTTGCCTTTCATCTGCCGCTTTTTAAATACATAAAATAAAACAATGCTTTTTGCCCCCTCGGGCCAACATGTAGGCTCTTTATGAAATGCTTGCCTTTGAGCTCAGACATTTAACTCTTCAGTTTCTTCAGGTGTTTTTCTGCTCCTGGGCACTAACGGTGTTACTAGCTCATCCTGAACCAAACCATAACGTCCCATTGTCCTTAGATTTGCCATATCTGTCATGAAAATGTATAATTCTCTCTGATTCTTCCCGCTTCTAGCCTTTCCTCCTCCTATTTTTGTAGCTTATATGGACTTTCTTCAGTTACATTAATGCTGTCACATAAAAGCCTTACAGCCAGGATGATGAGGGTTACTACCCCCGAGTTTGGCTGTGAACCGGCAGATTTAGATCAGATGCTGAGAGGCAAGATTTGCGTGCCACTTTTACTGCATGAGGCAGAAATATTCGGACGTAAATGGATTATAAAAAAAAAAGGAGCCTGACGCTATCCAGCTATGCCTGGAGCAGCAGCTGTCCACAGGAGCGGAGAGGGGAGAGAGTCTCCTAATGTCACACAGCATCATCTAAAACAGACGGGGCAAATGGGGCAGAACTATTGCCTCATCCACCTTCATGAAAGCACACACACAAGAGGACACGGTGATGTCTTAGGAACAGCAAATAGTTTTGGATTCAGCTGCTGACTTCTGCTGAGGATGTATGTTTGTAACTGGGCTTGTTATCTGTACGTGCATGAGCCCTCAGGGTTTTTTTTCTTTCAGCATGAGCTCCATCATTTCCTGCATGGGAAAAAATGTCTAAATTAATGAGAGGGGATGCAGCAAACGCTCCTATTTCTAGCCCTCTTTGTTTTAACGGGTTTGTTTGTTTGTTTGTTTTTACCCTTGCAGCTCACACAGATACATTTTAAATAAAAGTAAAGCTCAGATTAGTTGTTTACCTCCTTGATTTCCTGCTGGATGTCCCTCAGGGAGGTGAGGACCTGCTCCAGGTTGTCCATCACTCGTTTGATCTGCTTTCGGACCACCTTCCTCGTGCACCCTGCTCCCTTTCTCTGGGGATCCTCCTCAGTGGCTGGTCTGTGCTGCACCCATGTTTGGTTCTGACCCAGGACTGCTACGCGCTCCGGGGTCGGTCTGGATTTCCTCGGGCCCCTCAGAGATGTGGTGCAGCTCAGGCCCCTGTGGGGGATCTCGGTGGAGAAGATGAGTCCATTCAGGGTTCCCTCCCTCAGGTCCCTCTGACTCTGCGAGTTTCTGTGTTTGTTGAGGTAGCTGAAGCCGGAGCAGACCGCGTGCTGAGAATCCGAGCTGAGCCAGCTGGATGATTGGAGGTCTCTCTGTCGGCAGGTAGTGTGGCTGCTGTAGTCCCACACCTTCCCCTCCCCGTCCTCCATGCACACCACAACAGGCACCTCACAATCGTGCCTTTCAGCCGGCAGCACAGGGACTGGAGTAGGAGGGGGTCCCACTAAAGGTCCATATTTCCTGACTATGGTCGTATCATTCTGCACCTTATGAAGGCTCGGCTTGCTGCTGTGGTTCTCCACAAAGTTGTCCAAAGCGGTGGAAGAATCATCCCTCAATCCCTCCTCCGGCTGAGTGTTGGGGTCTCGATGTCTAGTCCTGTCCCACCTGGCGGGACCGCCCTCCTTCTGCTTTCCCAGACTCCCTGGCAGGATGTGGTGCCCCCTCAGCACCACTGGCAGCATCCCGATGCCGTTACATCGAAGTTCACCCTTCTTTGCCCGCTCCTTCCCCTGGATGGAGAAGAACCCGATCCCCTTGGCTCTCTCCAGTGGGGTCAGGGCGCTGCAGGCCTCTGAGTTGGATTTGCGTGGCCCGTTGTGGCCCAGGTCAGCGCTGCTGTGCTGAGCCTTCAGACTGTTGCGCAGCCACGGGATGAAGTGAGGGGCGTGCGGCTTGAAGCCCCTCTGCTCCCCGGGCGGCGCGGCGCGGCTGTCGGAGAACATTTTGATGGATGACGTCCAGCAGCTTCAGAAACCGGAGAGGAGCTGGAGGACTCCTGAGACGCAAACGGCTTCCTCCTCCTCTTCCATGAATCTCCTCCTGCCTTTGCCATCAACAGAAGCTTTATCTGCTCTGAAGTTTGGATGCTTTGCTCCTCTGTTTCTCCAGCAAAAAGTTTTCTG
>JAVKLF010000083.1:8823974-8842975 GCA_034783495.1 Millerichthys robustus | reverse complement strand
TCAAGTTTACGATGACATTTTGGACACGTTTTTCTTATCCCATCAATTGAAAGGATGTTTGGGGATGACAAAATCATTTTTTCAAAATGATAATACACCTTGTCAAAAACTGTGAAAACATTCCTTGAAGAATAAACACATAAGGTCAATGCCATGACCTGCAAATGGTCCAGATCTTAATCCAACTAAAAATCTGTGGTGGCAGTTGAAGAAAATGATCCACGACAAGGCTCCAACCTGCAGAGCAGATCTGGCAAAAGCAATCTGAGAAAGTTGGAGCCAGAGTGATGAAGGCTACTGTTTGTCAATCATTATGTCCATGCCTGAGAGTCTGCAAGCTGTTAATAAGGCCAGAGGTGGTGCAACAAAGTAGTGGTGTATTGAAGTGTTCTTCTGTTTATTATTTTCATAATTCCATAATTCTTTCCTCGGCTCCACACACAGCTCCTCCCTCTGCACCTTGTATGTTGCTTTTCTTTTTCTCTAAATCCACAAAGACACGATGAACTTCTTCTCTGTATGTCTTCATCAACATCCTCAAAACAAATATGACGTCTTCATTATGTGGCTCATGAACTTCATTCTCCTCTAGTTGCTACTCATTTCTTCTTAGCCTTTTCCTCTAGATAGCTTACTGCACTTCACTTATTGACCGCCAGGTTTCTTTATCATCTTTTCTCTGTCTTACCCTTCACCATTTACTGGGGCTTGGGACCAGTACTAGAGATAAAGATAGACCGACTTGTGCTTTATTAGTCTCAAGAATTGCAGCTGAGAATGCCCTCATATTGGAGTTGATTGCATAATGTGGCATCTTTTGTGCACACAATGAATCACAATCTGATCTGAGGTTAGACACTAAGGTTAGATGACATGTTGGACTCATCAACTTAAATTGGACTATAAGATAAGACATATTGGCTCCACACCAAATCAGTAGTCTCAACTGTTAGGATCAAATGCTTCTTTTTTAAAAAAGGTCCAACGTTTGATATTAAATACATTTAATCTGGAAAACCGAAAACATGTTTTCTGGCTCATAATCACAAATTCAACCACTTTCATTGCCTTGTAAAGCGGGCGCAGAGTAATTGTTGCAACAAACCTCATAAGACATGTACTGTGTAATCAACCATTTAGTGTAGCATACTGAAAGCTAAGTGCTGATATAAAATATAGAAATCAAATTAAATAAAAGATGCAGCCTGTTTTTCTATTTAATGTTTATTGTCTGTTGCTACAAATTTAAATGTTAAAACCAACTGTTTCTAACAGGTTCTAAAAACATTATGCAAAATTAGAGTTTGTAAAGTGAAAATCGTATAGGCTACTGTAGTTTATGGAAAACAGGGTAAATACAAACTGTTGCGCATCTGTAATTACGGTCTTTGTTGAAGAATAGAATAAAAACAAAGAAAAGGGCGACATCTGGTGGCCATACATTGATATTTCACTCTTTTCAGCAAGAGCACAAAAGCCTTTTAATTATTGTGGCTAGTTAGAAAACAACAAACATTTCAGATTATTGCAACGTGATGGGGGAAATGTCCTAATTAAATATAAAGTGTAATAAACTGACTATTCATATAAATAGATAATGGATTTCAAAAATGTATGTCTTTTATCCTAACAAGAATAATTTATTTGTTTTTTTCTTTCTTTTCCACTCAGTTACAGTATATATTTTTGATATTATACGAAATGCTACTGGAAAAAGTCACTTGTATTTATTTACAAAGAATTTATCATACTAATTTATGTCATATTTACTGAAATTGACCTTTGGCTTGGACCAAGTTTTTAATTTTGGCTCCCTGTTGTACTGAAGTTACAGACATCATATATTTAAAGAACGTAAAAATGATGAATCATATCATAAATCATCATCATAAATAATTTTAAAAATCGAACATACCTAATAATAAAAAAACTAAAAAAAAATAAAACACCATGTATGAATCTTAAAAAACTACAAATATTTTACAACTAAAACAATTGACAATTAAAACGAATAAATAAAAAACATTTTATATTTCTGCATGAATTAACATGCGTGATGATGACAGTGAGAGAATGTTTATTATTATTATTATTATTATTATTATTATTGTTGTTGTTGTTGTTGTTATTGTTGCTATGTATGTCTAAAAATATATATATTTTGGTGAACTAAAAATTGTCGTCACTTCCTGTTTCACTTTGCTTGCCAAGCAATGAGACATCGTGGGTAAAATGATGTGTAATTTGCCAAATTCCTTAAATATTTAGTTGTTCTTTTACTATTTTTGTATTTGGAGAAAATCGCATAACATGAGCACTTTTAAAAATTAAATGGCGATTTAGTAGATTTGTTTATTTTTTGGGGCTAAAAAGGCAGGCGCTGCTGTTCCACCTCTATTCCCGCAGAGGGCGCTGCTGTGCCACAGACGCCGCGGTGCAACAGGGCGCCTTCATTCAACACGATCTGCTGCCGTTTTCCTCAACTTTTCGCTCAGACTGCTGCTGTTATGAAGGCAATGAGAAAGGAAGTAGCGACAGGCTAGCTGGTTAGCCAGTCTGTAACAACACAGTAATGTTTAACAGAGAGGACGTGTGACACATTTGGGTTTTTTTTCCTTAAAAGCGACTACGAGCCGTTCCGTTTTCAGTTGGATGCGATTTATTTTGATTTTTAATTTTCTTTTCACTGTGTCTTTCGGCTTCTTTCCAACCCAAACCCTTCAAAATTAGGAGACTGAGCTTTGTCTGGCTGGGAATCCGCGGTTGCTGCTAGCTCCTTCGTTTTTGTCACGAGCGGCGTTTTTAAAATAACTATTTTATTTTATTTTGTGGTGTCTGTCCAAAAAGGACAAAACAACGAAACAACCTGAAACAGGGTTGTAAAATTGAAATTTTCACCAGTCCGGTCGTGGTTCCGAGGATTACAACAGAACAATGAGACTGACTGCTGAGGAAGGTAAGTTACATTGACACTGTGTTGAAGTAGAGCTTCTGTGAGCTTGTTCTTTATCATGAAACCTCATACAGTTCATTAGAAATGACGGTTTGCCGTTTAAATGTTATATATAATATAGAACCAAACACTGATTTATAACAGGAAGATATGAAGTAGCTTCCGGCTGTCGACGAATTCAGACGAAACTATTGATAATTGTTTTGATTAGGATGAGTGCTTTTATTACATGTTTGGTTCATGACACATCCGTAGCAGCATATTTTCAACCTGTGTGTGTGAATAAGTCTTTTTAAAATTTTATTTCTATATGCAGTTGAATATCCCCACCCAGCCCAGGAACAAATATATGTCTCAAGCACAATGACAGGGGCTAGTTATTTTTTTGTTTGAATAAGCAGGAATCCCATTAATTTGTGTGCTCTCTGACCGAGATCCAGCCTAAGTTATTCAGAAGAGAGGCAACAAAATGACTACTTTAATAACATGTTTTGTGTTCAGTATCGGACACATTTTATGGCTGAATAACAGCAGCTCTACAGAGAACTGAGGTCAAGTTTATTTTAGTGTCCATTGGGGGGCTATTTTCTTTAGTTAACAATTCAGGTAAAACAACTGTATTCATGTGAAATGTTTGCTTTGCTTTTAATTGTGACATTAACATCTTATAATTGGACAGGCTGAAAAATGTATTAAGTAATATAAGCTATACATATCAGTATCTATAATTATTGATTAGTTTTTTTGTTTTACCTGTTTGAAACAAAGACCAGGGGGAAAAAGGATGATTAATACTGCCAAACTGGTGATGTGACCTTTCCTCTTTTATCCACATTTTCCTGTTGAGCTGCTGCACTCGTTTTCTTTCACTCCATTTCAGTCTTGGGTTTTTTTTGAGCAGTTGTGAGACCCAGTTTTCCAATCATCAACATTCTATCCAATGTATTTTCTGTTTATTGATCACATGTTTATTGTGATGTATATTGTTATTGTTTTATCGTTCAGCCCTAGGCAATACCTTTGTGATATATTGAACAGAGGCGTTGCGCATGCTTCAGAAGACTGACCGCTGGGGTACAACGCCATATTGGAAGGGACGGGCTTTCAATGTAAACAAATGGCTAGATTTCCTGGTACAGTCACATATAAATATTAGTTTTTCATTGGTTAACTTCCGCCTATTAGATACATGATTCATGGCAGATGTGTGTACCTTGGCAACATGTTTTTGCCTTATATGGTAAATAGGCTGTACTTATATAGCGCCTTTCCATCCAACCAGGATACTCAAAGCACTTTACAACACAATCTGTGCCTCATTTACTCCATTTACCCATTCACACAGCACTTCACTACATATCTCTACAAAGCTAATCTAGATAAATCATTCTGCAGAGACTGATCGGTGCTTAAACCACATTCATACTCTGATGGGACACACATCAGAGGTGGTGGGGCTTTAGTGTCTTGCCCAGGGATACTAAGAAATGTGACTGAACCACTCAGCCACATCCACCCCATATGTACTGACAAGCATTTCTATGAAATCAAAATAATGGTTGTATGGCTGCTCTCTCCAACCAAGAAAAGTCACATGACAACTCCTCTTTTTCATACACCTTATTGAGTTATACTTTAAATGTGAAATAATTCTATGGTGTCATTTTTCTCGTGACAGCTGTCCAACTTCCAAACCAAGAAAATGAAGTTTGAATTTTTCAGTTATCTTTTATTTTAATGTGGAAAAATAAACAGAGAATCAACTTTAATGATCTTTTTCTATATTGTCATTATTTGGAAATGGTCATTTGTATATAAGAATAATTTGATATATCAACTTTTTTATAAATACTGACAGCAATTGGTCCTCGTCTTGGACTCAATTTCGAATTTTGTCTCCCTTGTGTAATCGAGTTTGACACCCCTGCATTAGCATATTCTTTTGTTTTGATTGAACTCATACCTTCTTTAGATGCTCCGAAAACTCTCAGGCAGCCTACAGAATGGCTCATTGCCATCCATTGAAAGAAAAGGACCATATGGCCCCCTGCTAATGGTTTGTGCTCCTCAAGCCCCTCTACAGATCTGACAGTGCTTGGGGATAAGAAGGGGGAGGGGAAGAAATACCAGTTACCATTCGGCCCAGCTCCACACATCCTGACAGACATAAATGTGTAAAACTATGGATGCAAAGATAACCAATCCATTTGTAGTTGTGTTACTGACCGGGTGAGATTGAGCTAAAATCACTTTTATTGGCTACATATTTTACAAGTCTGCAGTCATTTTGTTTTATCTGTGAGCATTTTTATTCTTTATTGTTTTGTGTCAGAGTTTGCAATAAAACTGGCTTTGTACCCCATTTAAGTTGGAGCTTCCTTGTTTCCTAATGTTACTCTAATTAAGTGAACTGCTCCTGTAAAAACAACACAACTCAAGTCTGTATAAGAGTTTATAAAATGTTAGGATCACAGGTAAAAAGTAGGGGGATTTTTTTGACTGATGGGACATGAAGTTTTTTTACGAGCTGCTTGTTTTTGATTTATAACTAAAGAGCGGTCAGTTTCAGAGAAAGAAACTGGAGGTTGCAGTAGATCTGTGAACTGCTCTGTCTGTGTGTCTTATCTGAAATGTTTTCAGGGTTGAATGTGTTGTGGTTGTTTTACCATTACTGAGTAACTATCGTTTCTCACGCCTGTTTTCTTTTTTATGAAAACTAGAGCAAACTTGGAAAAAATTCAGCTTTGATGAACTGAACCATCTTTCAGCTGGTGACTATATTTAAAATTTGCAACAAAAAAAGTGAGGTTGGTTGACCTCTTTCAGGAAGATTAAAAAAAGGTGTAAAACTGAACACCGTTTTTGTGCATCCATTTCTAAAGCTTTTCTTGGATTTCTGTGTTTCTCTTTTTTATGTTTTGCGCCAGAATCTGACAGTTTTAGGTCATGGGCAGAATGAGGACAGAGGAACGGGCCGAGCTGTGGCAGCACAGTGATTTCTAATGAGTCCCTTAGCAGCATGTGTTGTCTCTGTGTGCAGCTGGTGTACCTGCGTATGAAGCTACCTATGGAATGACGCAGACATCTGCAGTCCCATGGCAGCCTTATTAAGCTGTCTAGCTTGGTCAACCATATTAGGATATACAATAAATGTTGTTATTATCCCTCTGTTACTAAGAGCTGAACAAATTTAAGTTGTTTCTACATAATACAAGTGAGTGTCAGCAGATTCATGTGGAGTCTGTCAGCTTATTGCATTGTTGTCAAAACTGGTAATATTTAAGACACGCCTAATAGGTCTTTCTATGTTGATTTGATCTAAAAGATTTTCAAATTTTGACTTTTTGCTACCAGTTTACTTTCAGGTTATTCAGATAACTTAAGTTAGATGACGTCTACTAATAACTGATTGCTTTTAAATAATAAAAGTTACAGTTAAATGTTTTAGAAAATCCCCACCTACATGACGTACGCGAAAGGCTTGTTGCTAAGGGTTTGGCAAGAGTTGGGCTTGTTGAGGCTTGTGTTCCTATTTACACGTGTACACATCAGGAAAATGTTTCAGCTATTCTTTTAAATGCTCCTCCTGTAAATATTTAGGACTGGCTGAGCTAGTCCTGCCTCTTTGTGTAAAAAGTTTTAGAAGTTTGAATCCAGCATTATAACTCAAGGTAGACTGCCACTCAGCTGCTGAAAGGGCTTCATCTCCATATCTTCTGGCGACACGAACAGCTCTTTAAAAAGTGTTGTGGGCAAAACTAAACTGTTCCCTTTTATTATTGCCCTTTAACTTTACATAGAAAGTTTGATCTGAACATTGTAAGTGGGAATGAGTGGAAAGAAGGAGGTCAGTAAGAAGAAATAGGACACCAGTATTTGTGTATTTTTGCGTTCAACTATAGTTTAGTACTGTTACGCAATTGCTCCTTACAACTCCAAAGGTTTCCACAGTCGTGCAGAAAGTGCTATGGAAGACACATGAAACCAATTTATGGCAGATTGTTTATAGCGAATGTATGCTGGATTTAAGTTAAAATCTACGTGTTTTATCTTCACTGTTTTTTGGCTGTTAAGCCTCAGCTATTGTTTTTATTTTGTGGCTTTCTGCTGTTTGGCCGTTTGTTCTGAAGAAAGAACGAGTTGGTGTTTGTTAGAAAAGAGCAGTAACCCCATTATGGTCCCAGACAAAAACGGTACAATCATAATGACACACAAAAGCTGTTTCATAATAGATTGTGACGCATGATTTGGATTTTTGATTATGATCCCTTCGGGTCAAAAACACACATAGTGTTCTGCTGAACATACAAAGAAAATCTCCCCCTTCTTCTGGTGGAAGGGACTGAAACTAACCAACTAGCTGACTCTTTATCCTCGCTGCAGTCTCTGATCCTGTCCCTTGACTCTGGATCCATAAAGAGGGCACACCCTCAGGCTCTGTTTGCTGTTGCTCTGCACCATAGTGAAAAATTTAATCATCAGGCTAATAGCTAATGAGCTCGAGTTACATCCTTTTTGCTGTCTATTTTCTGCCCATCTTCACATAAACTTCAGCCTCTTTCTGTTCATCTAACCTGCAGCATTTTACAAAAAACAAGTTCAAAATATTAAATAATATAAATAAATATAAATAAAAACATTAAACCGTAATTAAAATAATGAGCTTCATGAAAAACATGAATTCCTCCATTACAAGTACATATCAGATGTGTGCTCCATGCATGGCAGCCTTCTAATAACCAGGGAACATGTTTTAATAACTTTCTTCTGTGTCTTCTTTTATTGGATCATCCCTCAGTAGTTCTCAACATATTTTTAAAACTACAGGTGAATTATTTCTTGTTAACATGTCACCAAGTGGTTTTTGCCAAAGTTAAAGGAGAAAGACTATTCCTTACTCATTTTTAAATGACTTGGGGGATAAAGAGGAATCTTGGCCACAGTAAACAGTGGAGGTGACGAAAACTTTCCAATTCCATGTGCCAGGGCAGCAGTAAGGCCAGTGTGCAACCAAGGTTTGCCAGAATTCCTCACAAAACTTGTATTTCTTGGTTCTGTGACGGTGAATTGGGTTTTTGCTTTGATAAAACGTACGTAGCAACAACAAATGACACAACGCATGTGAATTCAGTAATGTATGCTGGCTTTTAAAGTAAAATTAATCATGTCAATGGAACAATACAGAGCACGTAATTGGACTGTTGAGGTTTAGACTCTTGCTGACTGCAGCTTTATCTGACCACTGGGTCAGATTAGAGCTGTGAAGAGTGACAAGAGAAGTGAAAGTACAGAAGAGCACACATGAGGGAGGCACAGAGGGGGGAATGAGATGGAAAGAAAGGCACAAGATGGAGATGGACCACGAACTGTGGCTATGTGCTCACTGTTGGCGGAGCTCCGCTCTGTTCTCTTTGTTTTTCCTCTATTTTTACCAGGCAGTGTCTGAGTCTGGTTACTGATGGATGACTCCATATGTAAGTTACATTTCGCTCCACAGAAATTCTTCAGGATGTCTGGACCAGGTAGTTCAAGGGGTGTGTGAAGAGACGAGGTACTATCCATATAAGAGATGAAGTCGGTTAGGGAAAATCTGGTCTTATTATTCAAACTGTTTTTTATGGGATTTAAAAAGCAGCTTTTACTTATTCCTCTGTTATGTCATCCATACATCATTAAGATACAGCAAATGTCCCCATACACCTTTTTTGCAAACTCTGTATGGTTCTTTAGCTACATTTTGTCAGTGAACAAGTAAATTAAAAAGTACAGTGACATTTTCTTTTTAATTGAGGGAAATGCAATGTTTTCTTGCCTCCACTGTTTTATCCATTTGAAGCTCTCAACCCACCTGTCTAGACTTGGCTTTTATTCAGAAAAAAGAAAGGCATGTGCCTGTGTATGAACTGGAGGTGGATTCTGAATAAGTGTGTACTTGGCGCACTGCAGAGCCTATTCTGGTCTCACAAAGGAGTCATGTGTTTGGAAAGTGTTTTTTAGTGCTGGGTAACCCACATGGGTGAGTGTACAATAATTCCCTCTGTTTTCCTCCTTCCTTTTCGCCTCTCTTCCTGATGTTTGCCTGCAGCTGCCTCACGTCTACAGATGACACGCTTTGTGTTTGTGTGTGATGTGTCAAGCGAAATGTGGTGGAAGTGTTTCCTGGGCTGGAGACAATCCCAAGTAGCAACTGTTCACCAAACAGGAAATGCACCTGAATTTAAAAACAAAAAACAAAAAAACACGTCTTTATTGATTAAAGGAATGGTAACTGGCTTTAATGGCACATTAAGAGCACAATGGTGACGCCAAGAAGTTGCAGCAATTTGATTTAGTCTTTATTTTGTTCCAACTCAGAATAATTCTTAACTCTGTCCCTTTGTCCTTAAATTTGCCCAAATCGAATTACAGAAATTACTCCATCTAAATTGGACCAACAATGAAATGATTGTTGATTGGACTGCTGAAAGCCAAAAATATTTGAAAAGCCTGAAGGAAAAATGTCACCCCAAAACAATAAATTTATTTTGTGTGAAGGAACATTTTTTAACACCAGTTCTGAATAATCTTGCAGTCATTCTTAAAAATGTCAACACTTTATCAAATGCAGATATTATAGGAGCGTAATACTGTAAAACACCACACTGGTGTTATTTTGGCTGTTTCATTTGTTGTATATTTTAATCATTTTTTGTATGTCCACTGCTTCCTTTAACAACTCTAAGATGGCTGCTGGAATGAGTAGTCCAGATGATGCTCTGGAATCTCGTGTCACCACCAGGCAGTATGGTATCCCAGAATGAGCCAATTTTAGAACCAGAGGCTTCTGCTTTGCATTAAGTCAGACGTGCTTCGGCCTCACTGAATGCGCTGCGTTGAATCTCATATGTCAGCTCATCACGCTAACCAGAAACATCCTTGCCACCATGAAGAATGTATTGTCTTCTCTTTGCTTTCATTTTTGGATAGAGTATTTTGGTTCTTGAGTCTGTACATGACAAACATTCAAACCTGGGGTGTTTTTTTTTCCTTGGAGGGGGATTTGTATTTGTATTTGCATGTGAGCCTGTTTCCATTTTGTTTTCAAGAATTTTCAACAAGTCTGATCAAATTCCAAACAGCTAAAATTTATTGTGGTTTTAAGATTTCCACTTTACTGACTGGTGCTTGACCTCTATTATGGTTCACAGTATAATAAAGGGGCATTATGTGTAAATCAAAACACCGGGACGTGGAGTTTTATGAGGAGCCATGTTTCCACAAGACTATATTTCTCCTCCACTCTGTTTGCTGAGGCTTGGCATCAATGCCAACTGCTAAACGGAGGGGGAGCTGAAGGGAGTGAGCAGCCCCCCCGGGGGCGTGGGGGGTTGTTGTTGAAGAAGAGTCTGATATGACCGGGGAGGTGGAAGCAGCTTAAAATGCAGTGGTACAGCTGCAGCAGATGGGGCTGCAAGAAACAGAGGATTCGTTTAGGGCTGTGAAATGTGCATGAAGTTCATCAATCTGTGTCAAACAGACACAATGTTGTAATTGCCATAAACACAACAGAACTGTGAAGGTCTCAGAGAAGCAATCCAGCCATGATTTTTAACAGATTTCAATGAGTTGGATCAGTGTTTATGTTTATCTGTGGGCAAATTGCTCCAGCTGTGGATGTTGTTTACTTCTCTCTTTGCCTTGAGTGATGCGTGTGTAACATGAGGTCATACCTACCTTCGAGGGATGTCCAAAAAGTACAGCAGCCCACTTTAGTTTGTCAATACTTGACACTGACAGATGAAATTGGGAGTGGTAGATCAATGCAGAGCAGTCAGATGACTGTGTTATAATTGATTGTCCACCACCGTTATGGTAATTAACAGGTCAGGTCAGTTTGCATATAGTTTAGAAAATGATACTTACACTGTTACGGGAGAAATATTGAATAGTATTTCTCATCTGGCGTAGTTGGAAAGATTTATGCTTACTTGTTGCAGGGAAAGTAGCATTGACCATAAACTCTCTGTTGAATGAAAAGGCAAACATGCACCAAGTCAAAGACTGGATCCCTGTGGCTTCTCTTTCATTTATGCTTGCCTTTAGATGCAGGCAGCAGATGCTCCTCAGCTCTGGTTTTATTGTTTGTACTTGGGCAGCCTGTGAATTGACTTAAAGACCGGGTGAGGAGGGGTGCCTTTAGAGCCCTCTCCATTTTTTCCCCTTCGCTGTCTGCTCAGCTTCCACTGTCAGTTTCTGTCTTAACACAGTTGGCATCTGTTAAGGGTGTTACTTCCAGTGTTTTAGGCATTGCTCCTTGCATATTCAAGTTGGCCATGTGTATGTAGTGAGATGTTTTTTAAATAGCCATTTTGGATGCAACTGCTCTTCTCAATGAACCATTGATTTACCACAACTCTGTAGCAGCAGGAGCAATCTCTTCACATCGGTGCATGTATGAATCTTTTAGAGAGTGTAAAACAAAAGCTGCAGGGTGAACTCATACAAAGACACACACACAGAGTAAATCTGGGCTTCCTTTGCTTCAGTCTCCCATTGAGCCCAGGGGACAATGTTGCCTGCTTTGGCAAAAAGCCAGCCCTTCTCATCTCCATTAGGTCATGCACAGAGAGTTGTAGTGGTGATGGATATCTCAATGACCCAATCTCCACTCTCCCTGGGGAGAGGAAAGGAGCTTGGCCTACATTAATGCTGTGAGGCACAGATGCATCCTCAGAAGTGTGTATGAAAACCTGGAATTTTAAAGTGTTTAAATATAAGTGTAAACCTAAACCAGTATGTATGACTTATACATAAATATGAATTTTGTCAGACTTCCCATATCACATGAAACATTTACTAGATTTGTTAACAGGTCCATCTTTTCAGATCAAACACCCTTTATGGCTACAGAAATTGATTTAAAACCGAGAGCTGTAAAGATTAATAACTGTGGACTTGGAATGGTGATGTTTTGTTATGTTGTTAACGTAGCAGCATGGTGTCTTTTTTCTTCTGATAAATTGAAGAAGAAAACAACTAAATTTATTTCCATGTAGTCAAGACTTAATTCTTTTCAGCACAGAGCTGGATGTGGGAAAACAAAGTAAAAGAGATTAATGTTGCATCTTTTAGTCACTGTAAGACAAACCATAAATATAAGTATTCAGATTAATATTTATTTATCCAGTTTGATGAAAAAAAATCATATAATTAAACTCAGGAGTTTTAATAACAGAACTGTTGTCATGCTCTTGCCAGTGACTAGTTACAGCAGGAGGAGCTGAAAGGATTTTACCACGCTTTCTTTTGGACTTTGAGTTTTGATTGTGATCCAAATAGTAACGATGAGTGGCAGGAAGAGTGGGAAAGAGAGTTAACGTTATAGGGACACAAATAGCTCTGTCTGTTTGAAGTTCTTTGACCTTGCGTGTGTCTGTGTCATTGGTTCGTTCACTTCCTGCCTAATTTTTGAGTCAGCAGCTGGTGTCTCACCAGTGACTGCTCTGTTTATACAGTCCGTATGAGTATGTGTGCATGTGTCGGCCTTGGGAGGTCCATTAGGGGGAGAATTTACTGCCTGAGCACATAGGTAGAGCACACCACTCAAGGCTCTTACACATCTGTGAGCGAGTTCCTTAAGCCCTTAAACAGCTGGTCATATAAAGGCAAAGTATTTCTTTTCACTTAACATTAATTGGCACTCAAATTGGTCATAGTCCTCTTCTGTCATCTCAGAGTGGAGTTATTTACTATTCGATTGAAGGTATGCTGAGTTTAATGTCGCAAGTGGAATGCAATAAAAATGACCCGTTTGTGCCTGTGCATTAACATTTTGCTGCTGTAGTTGCATTTACTTATTTTTACTATTATAAATTGCAGGTACTTACTCTAGGTTTTGTCAGACTAATAAATATACATGTCTGTGAACAGTGAAAGTAATTTGCTCCAAGCCTTTTTTCTTGCCTGGATAAAGAGGGGTTAGGCTGGGAGGAGGTTGGTGAGTTCGAGGCCTGTTCTTTAATAAGGAATGCCAGCTTTTAGGCGCTTGTTTGTTGTTGATCCCACCTACCGGTACTCCCTGCCCCCGTCCCCCGATGCTTCCAGTAGGCAAATACAAAACTCAATCAGGCCCTGTTTACATATAAACGATCTTTGGAAACATTTACACAAGTAATACTGGGTTTGTTGTATCCAGTGTAGTTTCCATGGCTGGTCAGTAGCCAGCACAGTCTTTTTATTGTTATTTTTTATGTTTTTCAACGACACAAACATGCAAGCAGATGTTTTGAGCTTGGAAACCTTTACGTCCAAAATGGTGTATGCACAAATTTTCGTTTAGACCGAAGATTAGAATGGGTTGCTCCTTCGTGTTGAGAATGAGCTACACAAATGGATTTTAAGTGCGCCGTAAGGCCCGACCTGGGTTCAAACCCGGGTTCTGTGTGTTTAACCAAACGACGACTGTAGCAAGCTACCAAGCAACAGCAAGCTAACATTATCCACCATTAGTTTACTGCTGAGTTTTTTTCTTTTTTTTTTGACACAAAGTGCAGCAGAAAAGCTACGGTTTCACTGTAAATCTGCCTGAGTTTTAGCCCCACACTCTGTTGTTTCTCTGTTAACCCCCAGAAAACAGCTGAAATGGCAGGTTAAGCCTAGGCAAAGCAGGCAACCCCAAGTCTTATCTGTGGAATGCTAGGCATCGTCACAGAGGATCTCCTCTGCAGGCAGGATAAGCTTTTATCTTAAAGCCTCTGTCTCTTGTGATCGTCCCCTGAGACCTGTCCTTTCTATCTCACTTTTACGTGTTTACATTTCTCTTTAAAGTCACCTCCACACCCTGTCTTTATTTTATTTTTTTTAAGGTCTCGACCTCCATTCTTCTTCACCGCACAAATTTAGATATATCGATCATCCCACAGATACTGTAGCTTTATGTTTGCTCTTTTGAAAGTTGTTGAGAGAGCAGTTTTGGAGTTAAAGTGACAAATTTAAACCAGAAAAGCTTCATGTTAGAGGATAATGATGATCCTGTTTTTGTGGTCTCTGCAGTTTTGCATGCCTTGGCATTTTAAAAGCTTGCTTGTTTTTTGAGAGTGTGGTCAGCTTGCCTGGCAAATGCACAAACCCATGAATTTTAAGTTGCTCTGTTTTTCTTCTGTAACATTGTTTCAGTAATTTTGTTGTCACAGTTTACTTTTTGCATTGTTTTCGTGTGCATTAATCATTCATTGTTTGCAAATCAGCAGACTCAGAAATGGAGCAAAAATAGTGTTAACTGTGTACCAAACCATAGAGATCAACTTAGACCAGTGACAAATTTACTAAAGAGGTGCAACCAGTTCTGTAGAAAAGTTTTGTTGAATGAGATCTTTTGTGATTATTCTTGTTCAGAAGTTCCCATCACTGACAGGAAGTGAACAGATCTTTTCTCCCAGTTTGCAACTAAATGTATAAAATAAGATCTCTTTTCCCAGATGTTAAGTGAACGTTCCAACACAACAGCATCACCAATAACACTAATGTCACCATTACATTGTGGTAAAGTAACCATACAGCAGCTAGTAATGTCATTATGCCTATAATTGTTTCTTATATCAAATAAGAACTGGGTTAATCTTTAAAAGGAGCTGGGGTATTTTAGCCTAATTGGCATAAAAAATAAGTAATTCACGGAAGTAGATATAAGTTGGTACAGAGGCTGAATTCACTGCATATTGTCACTGACTTCTACAGTCATACATCCCTCTGTGTGTGTGTGTTTTCAAGAGTGTATGGTATACAGCCAATACACCATTTGTGGTTTAACCCAAGTGGTGATGTTGTCATCACAAAGTAGAAGGGTTGAGTGAGTTTCTCTGCAACATCTGCAGCTGCAACATACAGTTAGGTTTCAGTAGCAAAGCCATTTACGTATGATCTGTAACTATGTGTCATCTAAGTGCTGTTTGTTTTTTGATTTAGTGGAGATAGAAATATAGCATTTTGTTAGATTTGCTCTGGGGAGTAAAGCAGGTATATTTTTTTAGAATACAGGGCAAACAAGAGTTAAAAAGTGGTTGCATTTACATCCTTTACTCTGTTGGCTGTACTTGGTCATAATTTTGTAATGTAGATTTTGTTAGTTTTCCTTTTTAGATTTGTTTTTATGTTGTTTATTCACTTAAATATAATATGTTGGTGTCATTTGGAGATAATTTAGGCCCTACAGCAGTCTTGTGCTATGGTTCCCCTGTGCTCATTGTGTAGATGTATCTGCGTCAGTAACATCCTTTTAACTTAACCACTGATTACAAAGAAAGAAGTTTTCAGAAGTAGACTTCGTGACAGGATACGTGTATTACAAGAGTTTATTTCCCATTCATTATTAAAAGTCTTTCTTCTATCATACTCCTAATTGTTCAATTTTTTGCTACTACAGAAGCTTGGTTTATTTTATATCTTTAAATTCTTATTAAAAAACCAAGTGCAGTGTTTGCAAAATAAAATGCTAAGAGGTGCAGCTTTTAGGTTTAAATTCTTTATATTGTCTGTGTGTTTCTACAACTTTTAAACAACTGTATTGCTTTGTTTCTCTTGAGCTTTATGTCAGACTTTGCTGAATCGTTGTTGGAGGTTTCTTTGAATAAGCAGGATTGTGGCTGATCAGTTTGTCTGTCGTCCTTAGGTGCGGTGTGGTGAGACAGAGGCGGTGGCATGCTGAGGCCACTCCCCCTGGCTCAGGATGAGTGTCAGAGATGGCGCTGCCACCATGGCAACAAATGCAGGTGGAGGAGGAGTGGGGGGAGGTGGGCTCCCTGGCCCTAACAATCACGATGACCGCACTTACATGCTTCAGATCTACCCACGACTGATTTCCCACTCCTCCGCCTGCTGCATCCTCAGGTGAGTTCCCTTCCTTCAAATAATCAGGTTAACCTGCAACATTTAGAATATTATGATATTAGAAGCATAATTTCGTAAAGATAAAATTGTGTTTATTTTTTTGCGCCCATCAGGGTGCAGAAAGATGCAACAGCGGCCTCTGTGATTTCGGACGCCGCTGCGACTCTGGGGCTGGACCCCAGCCGTCTGTATGTGCTGGCAGAGGTTAAGGAATGTGGTGGGGAGGAATGGGTGCTGGAAGCTGGAGACTTGCCGGTACAGAGGTTTCTGCTTTGGCCTCGAAAAGCCCAAGAACAACATCCCCGTAGTCTGGGCTTTTACTTTTTACTACAGGTGAAGTTGACTGCATTATAGTCAGATTGATGAATCTGTGAGAAAAGCCCTCTTGTTGTTTGACCATTGTATTGTTATTCCATTTGCTTTCTCTTGGGCAACAAGCTACACAATAGTGACCTGTATGGAACTATTTTGGCTTTTTTAAAGAAAACCAACAGCTCAAATTATTTTAATTACCTCAGAAATCATTGTGTCAATAAGCATTTATGCTGAGTTGTTTTTCTTCATTTCCTTCAGGAGAGGAATCGTGATGGTTCCATCCAATATGTCCACCTCCCACCTTTGTCCAAGGAACAAGAGGTACTACGGCTTGCTGACAGGGGCTTCCTCCCCCCTCCCCAGGATGATTTTGCAGACCTCTGCAACCTCCCCGTCCTCAGTGAGGACAGCATATTAAACAATTTACGCACGCGCTTCCACAAGAGAAAAATTTACACCTATGCAGGCAGCATCCTCGTCGCCATCAACCCCTTTAAGTTCCTGCCCATCTACAACCCGAAATATGTCAAAATGTACGAAAACCACCAGCTGGGCAAACTGGAGCCTCATATTTTCGCCATCGCAGACGTGGCCTACTATGCAATGCTCAGGAAAAGGGTCAACCAGTGCATTGTCATCTCTGGAGAGAGCGGCTCGGGCAAGACCCAGAGCACCAACTTCCTGATCCACTGTCTGACTGCGCTCAGCCAGAAGGGATACGCCAGCGGAGTGGAGAGGACCATTCTGGGGGCCGGACCAGTCCTGGAGGTAAAACGCTCAAATGTGTGACAGCTGAGTGATGTGATCTAGTTTGGAGGACAAAATTAGGAGTGGTAAACCAGTATCTGTTTTGCAAAAGTGTGTCGCAAAGAGCATGTTACTTAGGAATTAACTACGCCATGAGCATCTTTCCTTAGTACTTACTTAAGGAGAAATAATCTGCATATAATCTGTGCTTTTGTGCCCCGAATTCATATCGGTATTATTTCTGTTCATTTATAAGTTTGCCTCCCCAGAAGTGACTCCTAATGCTAAAACAAGCAGAATCACAGGATGGCGAATGCCGTAAACTATATTTGCACATTTTGTTGATGGTGATAAATGTTATAAGTGCTAAATTATTCTTTAACCCGAAGACTGTAGTCTAGCTAGAAAAGAAGAAATGGAGAAAAACAAAGAGGAAGTTGCTTTATCAATCTTTTCATTTTGTTTTGTGCTGCTGAAAATACTGTGTTAGACCGGTAAACTGGTTCTCTGTCTTTTTCTACGTTTTAGGGAACAAATTGATGTTTCTTGATTGATGTTTACAATCTTAGTCACTGATACTTATTTGTGACTGTTTCAGTCAGGTGACTATGCTTCTTCCTGTGGCCTCTGTGACTCTTCTGTGAGAAATGACATGCTTGTACTGACTTGCTGTTTGCAGCTGCTGATGGGCCAAAACTAACAAAAACTGACACATTAACCTCGTTGACTTAATAACTGTCTTTCTGATGAATAAGAACAAATACATCTTTTTTCACTTGTGAGTTCAGGTGAAGTTTTATGACTTAGATGCGAGTTGATGTGATTTGAATAGCAAGAATAAGTAGGTAAATGTCTTTCCTGGTTGATTAAACATAATTTGGCTGCAAAATCTATAGATTTTATGCAGACAATAGTTCCTTGTTTAATAAAAGAAAAGAGAAAGATTTACAAATTTCTTTATTCCTTATGCTTTGTTTTTCAGTTCATCATTGCCTTTGTCAAAAGCAGCGGGTTTACTCCTTACTTTTTCAAACTAACAGAAAAAGAGTTTGCTCTATTACTTTATAGAGCAAACTCTGTAGGGAATTAATTGCCCTGAGTCCTGATCTGAGAGTAAATCTCCTCCACATACTTTTCAGTTTTATTTCACAATCATGGAAACAGAAATAAACCCTTATTCAGGCAAGCCTCATGAGGAATGCAGTTTATTCAAAGTACAAAATGGTGCAGAACAGCAAAAAGGTCCTGGTTTGTAAATGGAGGTTTATTGAATGTTGCAGTTCTCGGAAACTGTAAAAAAGAAAAATAAAAAAAAAATAGGAGAGAAAACTAAACTGAAGTTTAATGGTAGGTGGCTACAAGCTGTCAAACTAAAGCTCACTTCAACAATACAGTGTGCATAATCACAATAACAAGCGATCGTGGCATTTTCATCAATCAGCTGTCACGTCAGAACCATCTGAGCTGCTGCTGCTCTCTACGTGCAGCTCTGGTCTCTTGATGTGTGTCAGTTTTTGGTTCCAGACAACAGATTGAGGAATGAAGGGGGAAGGCAGTAGAGTGAGATATTTTTTTCCCCCTCCATCAGCACAGTTTTGGTCCCGGGGGAACACTTTGCTGCCATTCTGCTGCTCTCTGTCTCTCTATTTTTTTCATATTACAGTAGAAGTGTGTCAGCCCAGTCCGGAGCTGTGGTTGCAGGGTCAGACAGGAAGATGGGTTTGGACTTTGCTGGGCTGGTCAGTAGGGGGCAATTATCCCTTTGACTGCATCTGAAACCAGTCATTGAACAGCTTTTTATTTCCTCTTGTCTTCTCTCCCCCCCAAAAAAGGATGAAACATCAGCAGAGACTCTTAGCAGAGTTTATATTTGCAAAGAGACCATTTTTGTAAGTTGATGTAAAAAGCTTCTGTGCAGCACAAGATGGTTGATGTAAAACAAATGTTACATTTTACTAAAGGGAAAAAGCTTTTAGGTTCTTTTTGTTGCAGAGTCTGATCGGATTACGAGTGGTAGAAAATGTGCACATGCTCTTGTGAATGTTAAAGAGTGTGTGTGTGTGTGTGTGTGTGTGTGTGTGTGTGTGTGTGTGTGTGTGTGTGTGTGTGTGTGTGTGTGTGT
>JAVKLF010000083.1:8733396-8750010 GCA_034783495.1 Millerichthys robustus | reverse complement strand
TCTACTATCCTGCTGCCTGTGATGTAAATTAACTAGTTTATTTGTTAATTCTTTTCATGTTTTGGTAATGAAAAAGTAAGTCATGGATAATAGTTCAGCAGCCTTTTCTTTTTTTTCCCCTTGCTTCTATTTTAAGTAAAGTAAGTCCTCCGTAGCCACAGTGGTTTCGTCGCCTGGCATGTTTGCTCCTGAGCCGCGCCTGCCCCGGCAAGGCCAGGGTTAAAGCTGGATGTCTCTCCGCCCTGACATGGAAGAGGCCGCAGAATGGTTGCCTCCCCCAGCCAGCGAACACATTGGCTGAAGCCGAGGGTGGATCTGGGGCTGCAGTGGGTCTCCGGCGTGGATCGCGGACCGGAGCTGGATCACGGAGGCTCCTGTTACGATGTGCTGTGTTTGCGGCACGTACGCACACAGCAGCCAGACGAAAAGGGGGAGGGCTGGCTGAGAGCGGTGCATTTGTCTCTGTGGGTTTACGGCTTACAATAAAGAATAGTAGAGGAGCATGAACTACCCCACATGGTTAAACATGGTGTTTTTTCCCTGTATTAATTATTGTCCTTCTCTGTGGTCGTAACCATCTTGTCCCCCTCATTACTGCTATGCTTTAACTTCATTTTCCCACAGATTTTGTTCCCCCCTGCCTGTCCTCTTTGCCTTTACTCAAGCAGGGCAATGGGCAGCTTTCCAGTGCAGAAAGAGGTGAAGGTGGTGGGTGTCGTAGCTTTAGCTTCGGCAAGGAGAGTTCTCATGCGATGTCCTCAAACAGGTGGCATTTCACAAAGACTGGCAAACCATTCCTCTGTTACACTTTGGAGTGATGTTAATGCATTTATCGAGCCTAAATAATCTTTCATCTGGTTGTTGGTCAGGTTGTAAGAACTAAAATATGACAACTTCATTTTACTCCAGTAGCAGCGTTTCTCATATAAAGTGTCTCACAGCAAAACAAACAGCCTTAAAATGTCTGTATTCTGCCATAAAACAGGTTTTAGTTCTGTTGGTGGTGATATTGTAAAGTATTTCTTTTAAGGTACTATAATTGCTGCTACTGATATTTTACCTTTTTAATTGGGCATCCAAATGAGAGTTGAATTCCTCAGTTAATACTTTCCAACACATGACCCTGTCCTGTTTGCGACCAAGCTTGTCCATGTAACTGTTTACCAAGCATAAGGTGAGAGCTAAAGAACGGAAACTGGCCCAAAGTCTACCTAGATGCACAGTATGGGTCTGACCTGACTGCTAATTTGACCATCAGGCTCTCTGACAACACCCAGTGTCTCAGTGGGTTAAATGAAAGCAGCGACACATTCAGGTTGTTTCCATGGTACTGCAGACTGCTGCTGTTGTCCGCCGAGTGTAACCTGCGGTCACTGACTCTGTCCACAGATGTGAAATGGGAACTCGGTGTCCGGTTGAACGTTTACAGTCTTTAGCTTGTTTGTGTTCTTCGGTTCTCAGAAATGTCTGCTACTTCTCTTGCTGAGCTCAAATCAGAACAAACTGACCCTTGACAGACAGTTTGACCACAAGGTTTTACTCTCTGCTCTTTTTAAACTATTACATCCAAGATAAAGTAAAGTATCTTCTAAAAAGAACTCATCTGCCTTTGTCTTTATGTTACATCTCTACAAGGCGATTCTGTTTTTGTCCCTGTACAACCTGAACCCATTGCTTCCTTAATTTTTTCCTGTCACTCTTGTCTGCTCGCAGTATGCCACGATAAATGCAAACATGGGGCCTGCAGCCCCGAAGGCCACTGCTGTCACGACCAGTGCCTGGGTGGCTGTTCGGAGACGGGGAACGCCAGCAGCTGCGTGGCTTGCAGGAACCTCCTGCACGGGAACACCTGTGTGGAGAAATGCCCTCCTGGATACTACATCTTCAATGGCTGGCGCTGCATCAGCTTCTCCAACTGCAAGGTTTGAAATGAGGGAAATTCTTTACTTAAATTAGTACAAAATACAGTATTTAGGCTTTGTTCAAAGCTGAGTTGTTTCTTTTGCACTCCTTCTGATACCTGAGTGTTTGCATCCAGTGAGCCATGTGGTTGTTTTGAACAGACCGTTTGCGTGCTCGGCTTGCAGAACTGCGTCCTTGGTGCATTATTTAGTCATCCACCTTAACCCACGTTGAACCCATCTCAGCTCTTTTGTCCATACCTTAGCAGCCACCCCCACTGTGTGGTTTTATCTGCTGGAGGACACTTTTTGAAATGAGGACAGGCAGATTTGAACCAGATTTTCAGCAATTATGATTTGTCTGTTTGGCTTTTAGACCAAATCATTTGCTTTTGATGCCTTCTGTCCAATGAGAATACAAATGCAGAAGTTTAAATTCTGCTCTGAGACGGTTTGGTGACTCCCACGATGACTCTGACACTTTTAGGCTGCACACCTCTGGAAATTGAGAATCCCACGAAAGATGCCACCTTTAACTCTAAATCACTTCAGCCATGAGTATATCTAGAGTGAACTTGTCAATTTTCTTTATTTTCTACCAAGGACCTTCACGATCAGTGTGCAGACATTAAGAAGCAGAAGGACCAGGAGGTCAGCTGCCATGAATACGTCATCCACAACGGGGCCTGCATTCCCGACTGTCCTTCCGGATACAGCAGCTTAAACTCCACAAGGTACATAATAACACACATAAACACACTTTAAGTGCCACCGGCAACATAAGAAAAACAAATGTGTTGTGGTCACTGAACATAATTACGTTTGGAGACAACAGATTGTGCCAGGACACCGGTGAGTAGTTTAGAAGTCGACCAAACAACATTCTGTTAGAAAATGAGCTTCTCAAGTTGTGAGATCATCAGACACACCTTCACTGTTTGAGACTCACTAATACAACAACACAATGCCACCTCTGTTGGCCGCATTTAACTGAGCAAAGATTGATCAAATCCCAAACTTCTTCGTGATGCAGCAGAAAACAAGTTCTTCACAGCAGATTATAAAAGGCTCCTTGCTTTTCTTTTTATTGCAGCTCCCACAGGGTAAAATATTGCAGTGCAAAAATAATCTGGTAACCAGTATTTTTCCATTTGAAAAGGTTCTTCTGCTGTAAGCTTTAAAGTTTGTCTGAAAAGACGTTTATTGAGTCGTATCGTGAGACTTGTCTCTTCAAGCAGACTGAACCCCACAGCTTAGATCAAATTGGATTTAATCAAAGTGTTGGCCAAGTGACTTAAATACAAAAGCAACCGTAAAACATCCCTTTGTGGGCAATAAGTTAGGACATGACCTCTTCTGACGTGTTTACTCAGTTGTAAAGAAGGTTAAAGGAAAATCACTGACGTCTCAGTAGCTGTTGCTAAATAGGGAGGATGAGGAATTGTTCAGAGTTTAAGTAATATATGTTTTGGAAACGTCTCCTGTTGACATTCTTACTGAACACATCCATGCATGTTCAGATTTTAAAATGTCAGTCATCCTTCAACTAATGTTCAGTGTTTAAATTTTTAATACAAAGAAATAATCAAACAAACACAAATTTCCATACTTTTTGCGCTTTATGTTTGACCAATATGACTTGAATTTGATGCCCATTGTTGATTTACAGCATGTGTCAAATTCAAGGCCCCGCAGGCCAAATATGGACTTCGTTAAAGTTTATCGTTAGCATTTTAAATATGAAATAGTTTTATAGTTTCTCTTTTTTGTCACTATTCTTCTCATGACAGCTAGCCAACTTTCAAGCCAAGAAAATGAAGTTTGAATTTTTCATTAATCTTTTATTTTGGTGTGAAACAGAGAATTACCTTTAATGATCTTTTTCTGTATTTTCTTCTCATTTTAAAGTGGAAAAAATGTTTTTAGTGAGGGTTTTCTTTTTTTACCTGATTTGCTGGATTGTGATAAAATATATCTCTAATAATAGATAAATAAGTTGATGACAGAGAGTAAGGGATTAGAAATGAATGGTAATGATGAGTCTTTCTAAATTTAATCTTTTTTCTTTATCTGTTTATATGTATTCTCTAAATGCTTCACAAGCTATAGATGATAATTGCACCTGAGATGCTAAAGCGGTCAGAAAGAGTTTGGTGTTGATAAAAGGAGTGCCCTCAGGAAAATGTGGGTTTATTGCAGCTGATATCACAACGTTCAACAGAGCACTGCAGACTTCTGTCAGGGTTGGGACAGAAGCTGCTGCATCGGCTCAGGGATGGGTCTTACAGAACCCCGGAGTCACAGAGTTCAGCTCAACGCTGTCGCTTTAAGAAGCTTGCCTGTCTGCCTGTGTGTCTGTGTTTTCATTACAACAGTCCAAAATATTCTCCCCTTGTCTGCGCCACAACTACAGCGTTACTTTTGAATATTCCACTTTCCATCTGGAGGCGACACAGACAGACAACAAACAGTTCAAAATGTTAAGATTTATTGTTTTAGAGAGCTGGTTACTTTTGTTGCCAACCCATGAGTTGGTCTCTGTTTGAAGTGATTTATCAAACGTTTAAACTAAGAGGCACAAAGAGTGCAAATGACTATTTGAACAGCACCAGTGGGAGTTTTTAGGTCTTTATACTAAGTGACATTTTAAGTGCAGCTTTGTTTCTAGAGGACAAAAAGTGGGGGCACAGTTTGGGTAACGTCTGTTCTGGAAAAGGGTTTATTTTTTTAAAAATGAAAGCAGGAATCACTGATTTGATTACTCCTAAATCTTTCCTTTATCCTTTATTCCCGATCAAGAGAAATTTGATCCAACTTGCTTATTTTGCCTTAGATGATAAATCAGTGGGACATGTTAAGCTTTTCCCCAAACATATATATATATTTTTAATTAATGCCTGAGTAAATCTTTGTGGTCATAACGTTGCTGGCTTTAGGTAGAATTAAAAGAGGGAACTCCCTGTGCAGCATGTACCCGACTTCCTCACTGTACGAGACGTGCCCCTTGTGAGCAGATTTCCTGAAAGGCACTATCAAGGCCTAATGGCACTAGGAGTTAGTGTGGGTACGTGAGTCCTTGCATGTTTGCAGGAGGAGGACGTCACGGACTGAACTGAGAGATGGAAACAGACGATAGTCTGTTGGGAACTGCAGCTGGTGCGTCAGCGTTGTTGTTCTTGTTGTTTGTGAAGCTTCTCTTTGATCGCCTGTGCCTCTGTATTATTAAATATCAAGGAGGCGCAGACAAGCAAGTGTAATCTGGTGAAGTTTATGTATTTGTGGGCGGACTTTTATCAAATAAATTGGAAGGATTCTCCTTCAAAAACGTTTCTTGAGTTGTAGCCCAAAATAAATTTAGGTTTAAAAAAAAAAAACTAGGAAAGCAACACAACATATTCGGTGTTCATATTAACCTCATCTGCTTCATTTAAAAGGGAGCAAAAGAAAACAGGATTGAGGATGGGGGTGGAAATCCCCAAATACTTATAACTTAAAAAACAGAAATGATCACAGATAGAATATCCATTCGTTAAATTCCACAGAGCACACTCAGTCTTGTTGCTTTGAATTTCCCATGTCAGCTGTGGTTCCGTTCAACGTCACATCAAAACGGCACCGAGCATTCCTGTTTCATACATGTCAGCTCTACTTATTTTTCACATCTCAAAATAACACCGAATTTTTTTTTCCCAAGGCAAAAGATAACGTTTTATGTAAGAAAGTGCTTTGCAATACAGATTCAGACACTTAAAATGTTGGATTTTTTGTTGTTGTTGATGTTTTGAGACACGTGCTTATTCAGTAGAAAGTATTCTTTCTAATCTAATCTAATCTAATCTCTAATCTCTCCTTGTGTTTGTGTGTGTAGGTTGATGTGTGAACCGTGTGCAGGTCCCTGTCCTAAAGAGTGTAAAGGAGACAAGACGATAGACTCGGTGACTTCAGCCCAGGCTTTAAGAGGCTGCACTATTATTGAAGGCAACATGATCATCAAGATTCGAGGAGGAAGTATGAAACATTACCCATCAACCCCTGCTGTGAAGGCTTGAGGTTATGTGTTTGTTTAGTTTAGTGTCTGGTTGCTGTCTGTACCTTTCAATTTTTTTTTGACTTTCAGATAACATAGCTTCAGAGTTGGAGGCTAGTTTGGGACAGATTGAGATAATCAAAGGTTACCTGAGCGTTCGCAGAGCCTACGCCTTGGTCTCCCTCTCTTTCTTAAGAAAACTACGCCTCATCAAAGGAGAGGATCTCGAAGGAGAGTAAGTCCTTTTTCTCTGCTGTCACACTCAATCAATCATTTATTTATGGCACATTTAAAAACAACAGTGTTGACCAAATTGCTTAACAAGGAGGGGAAAAACCTACAGTACAATTAAAACCACGACTACAATAAAACAACAAAAAAAGCTAAAAAGACACGATTCCAAATTTCTAAAAGGGCAACAGATCCAAAAAAATAACTGGGTGCCAAACCATTTAACTTTAAAAGTAAGTAAAATCAATGCGAAAACAAACAGGCAGCCAGTGTAGGTCAGCTAAAACAGGAGCAATGTGGTCTTGCCTTTGTTTCTCAAATTTAAAAGGACTACCTAAAAACACTCCAAGGTTCCTGACGACAGAGGAACAGTGCGGAACGAGCGGCTCAAGAATTTCAGAAAATCCGTTGAGAAGAGAGCGATTAACAAATAGAATAACTTATGTCTTTTAGTACCTACGCCTTCTACGCACTGGATAACCAAAACCTCCATCAGCTGTGGGACTGGTCCAAGCACAACCTGACGATAGAGCGCGGCCGCATGTTCTTCCACTTCAACTCTAAACTCTGCATGGCAGAAATCACCAAAATGGAGGAGGTCACGGGAACCAAAGAGCGCAACCAGAAGAATGACATTGCCCTTCGCACCAATGGAGACCAAGCTTCCTGTGAGAACTGAACAAGCAGCCAAGTTAAAATAAAACTCCGTGGTGAGCTTTTTAAGATGTGGACGGTGTTCTGAGTGTTTCCCATTTTGTCTTTTAGGTGAATCAAAGACTCTGAAATTCACCTCCATCAAGACCTCGCATAACATGATTATCCTGAGGTGGAGCGAGTTCTGGCCGGCAGACTTTAGAGACCTGTTAGGGTTTATGGTGCTGTACAAAGAGGCGTAAGTTGGATTTCTGATGATCAGGCCGCCTTGTTGCTGTTCTTTTAGAATTTTTGATATATTTCCTATTTTTTAATTCAGCGACTTAAAAGAACAAACAGCCTAAGAAAACATACTTTCTCCATTAAAAATTATTGTTTTTTTTTTAAGTCCTGAAAACAGTTTGTTCTTTTTTTTTAATCCTGTCTTGTTTACGGCTGCAGTCCGTACAGGAACGTGACAGAGTTTGACGGACAGGACGCCTGTGGCTCAAACAGCTGGGTGATTGCCGATGTTGATCCGCCACCTCGCTCAACGGATGGCAAGAAGGTAGATGATCCGGCGTACCTGATCCGCCCGTTAAAACCCTGGACCCAGTATGCCATCATGGTGAAAACCCAGCTGTCTGCACCTGATGAGCGTCAAGTTCATGGAGCGAAAAGTGAAATTATTTATGTTCGCACTAATGCTTTCAGTAAGTTGAGCATACGTTTTTTTTACTTTTATTTTAGGGTTGACTGTTCTCATGAAGTTTTTGTTTCATTTATTTTTTTTCCTTCTGCTTTTCTAGGGCCCTCCGTTCCTCTGGACCCCATCTCATCCTCCAACTCCTCCTCTCAAATCATTCTGAAGTGGAAGCCTCCCAACAGCCCCAATGGCAACATCACCCACTACCGGGTCATCTGTCGGAAGCAACCGGAGGACAGCGACCTGTACAAGTTTGACTACTGTCTGCAGGGTCAGTATCTGAGGAGTTCTTTAGAACTTGCTTTTGTCTGGATTTCCCAACACATCTATCTCTTTGCATGCAGGAATGAAGCCGCCAAATCGTGTTCCGACCTACCTGGACATTGAGGAGGAGCAGAAATGGAACCACACGGATGATTCCACCTCGGAAGGCAAATGTTGCACCTGTCCTTTGACGAAAGGCCAGATAGAGAAGGAGCAGCAGGAGATCGAATACCGCAAGACCTTTGAGAATTACCTCCACAATGAAGTGTTTGAGAGCAGGTACGTAGTTTACCACTGACACCCCTGTTGCACATTTGCACTCGTGTTTTGCACAAGACTTACTTTTTTCTTTATAGAGAAGCTACAACTGTTTTTAGTTCAGCCGCAGCTACAAAAATGGATATTTTTACTGACCATTTATGATAAAAAGACAAGAATCCCAGGCAGGGCTGTCACACGTCCCTTAAAATATGTAGTCGTCTCATACAGTATCTGAAATTATAATTGTGCGTCCCTTTTTAAATCAGTACAGCATTGGGTTTGTGCTGTGTTTCCTGGAACACAGGGTAAGACGATCAGGATGTAAGCCAATCAGAGGCAGAGGAGTACATGAAGGATGATTTTGTGTTGATTTTAAAAAGGTTTAATATCCCTTTGGAAATTTGGAAAATTTGTCACAGCCATGTAAGGAATAGCATTTTGTCTTAGAGTATCTGAGCTTCAGCAATCCGCCACACACAAGTTTGTATTTCTATCCTTATTAGGACCATTCATTCGCTTCCAATCATTTCTAGTTGTTTCTGTAACCTAACCGTGACTTCTTACCTTGCTTTGATCGCAAGCACTTGATTTGATTTGAAAGAGATTGTTTTCTCTGCGTTCTGTTGTTAGCTGATGAATTTATTTTTAATTTGTTGTACTTTTTTTTTTTTTTCTTTTTCTGTTCAGACCATTTCGTGAACGACGCTCAGTGGACTACCCCGGCCCCACCAAGTCTTCTGTTTTGTTTACAATACCCAACCTGCAGCTTGACTCTACCTCCGCCTCATCTACAGATGAAGACGAGAATAAAGAGGTTTATTATTACTATTAATTGCCTGTATATTTGTTAAAGTAAATTTAGAAAAACAGGGAAAATTTTTTTTACAAATAGTTAAATAAATCTACACTAATTCCATAAGTGCATAAGTGTGAAAAAACATGTTTCATTCCATACATCCTGCACTCCATAATCTGATTTAAATTTTGAACTTTTCTGCTTAGGTGAGGCTGAATGTGACCTCTGAGTCAGCAGTAATATCCAACCTGCAGCATTTCACCAGTTACACAATAGAGATCATGGCCTGCAACCATCCTGAAGACCCCAAACGCTGCAGCCTGGCCACCTACGTTAGTGCCAGAACTATGCCTGACGGTAAATGTCTTTGCATGCTTCACGCACAAATACACAGATTTGTTATAGTTGTAGTTCGAGTAAGAAAAATCTTTGTACACAAATCACATGGTTTCATATTTTTAAATAGTATTTTTCTCCTTCGGCAGTAAAAGCGGACAATATCCCTGGCCCTGTGACCCACGAGGTTCTGACTGGTGAGACACCCTCTGTGTTGATTAAGTGGAACGCTCCACCCTCACCTAATGGCCTGATCATCCTTTACGAGGTCTTCTACAAGAAGGTCGGAGACACAGAGGTAAATCTGAACAAACAAAAATTTTCGAGGGGAGGACATTTAGGGACAATAAAATTTAGGAGGCAGACGTATTGGAGGCGAAAAGTAATCGAAGAAAACAGAACATCATTATTAAGGATGGAAAATTTGTAGAGAGACTGATTTAAAACAATCTAAGCTTGAAAAGATTATTTACTGTCTGGGCTGTCAATGGAAATTATTGTTTACAAGCTCCGTGTGTTCTTCCACTGCATGTTTTCAAAATGAAACCCCACTGTCAGCGTGCGCTCGCTGTGTGTTGTTCACTCGCTGTAAATGTGTGAATTCCTCTCATTGCTATTCATTGCTGCACCGCCTGACCTTAGGAGCCAGCTGCAGCTCGGTTGCTATGGTGACAGAAGCAGGAAGGAAGGCTCCAATGCAGTGGCCGCGATGGAGTCGCGTCTCAGGCGACAGCTTTGCTGCACTGCACTGGAAAAAAATCTCTCGCACACACACAAACACACACACACACACACGCTGCAGCTGAAACGTATCAGTCTAAACTTCTTTAAAATAATGTTGGGATCGTTTTAGAGGTCTCTGTTATTAAACTTGTTCTGACCTGGAGTAAAACTCAATAAGACTCTGAAAAGACTCGGACTGTTTGTTGTAGCAGAAATTGACTTAGGTTAAACATTTATTTACTTATTATTTATGTAGTTGGGTAAGCAGCTTTTTTTTTTCTTATTTTTTCTGAAGCTGAATTATATTCTCTCCTGTTTTTGTCCAGGACCACATGTCTTGTGTATCACGGCTGGCTTACAACAGGACGAGCGGGATGAAGCTCCACCTTGTTCACCCTGGAAACTACAGCGTGAGGGTCCGGGCCACCTCCTTAGCAGGAAATGGTTCTTTTACAGAAACCACGTACTTCTTCATGCCCAACTGTAAGACCACGAGTTGTCTCTAACTTTAACTTTAACTAGACTTTTAGTGTCAATTCTCAAATCATTTGCAATTTGGGGCTGTAACCAACAAAGCATTCTGTTTGTAATTAGTCTATTATTTCTATTTCACAGTATAGCTGGTTGGTCTCTTCTCTAACTGAACTGTTTGTTTACTGCAGCTGATCCAGGGTTAGTTTGGATCGTGATCGGTCCGGTCATCTGCTGCATCTTGCTGCTGTTCGTAGCAGGTGGTGTGTTTTACATCATCAAGAAGAGGTGAGTCATGAGATGTTTTCTGAAGCAGAGAAATGAATTAAAGCCACACTTGATAAACGTTTGTCCTTGATATGCATTCAACATCTACAGTCTCTTTGTGGTTGTGTCGCAGGCAAACGGAGGGTCCGCTCGGAGATCTCATCACCTCACCAAACCCCGAATACTTCAGCGCCAATGACAGTAAGAAAAATAGTATTATACAAATACAAAAAAAGGCAACGTATTACAAACTTTTTTTTCTGTGGACAACCCCAATTCTAAAATAAATAAGTTGTGTAAAATGTAAATAAAATCAAGAACATAATGATTTTCAAATCTCCTCATTCTTTATTGTATTCACAATGAGTTCAATAGTTCAATCAAGAAATTGTGTGATTTAAAAAAAAATGTTGGTATATTTTATGGCAGCAACAAATATCAGAAAAGTTGTTAATGTCTGACTGTGCACTTTTTGTTTTATTTATTTGTGTGAGAATTTTTTAAGTAGCAGAATTTAGGTTCTTGTGTCTGTTTTGTGTAGTGTACGTTCCCGATGAGTGGGAGGTCCCTCGGGAGAAGATCACGCTGCTCAAAGAGCTGGGTCAGGGCTCCTTCGGCATGGTGTACGAAGGCATCGCTCAAGATATCGTCAAAGGAGAGCCGGAGACCCGTGTCGCCGTCAAGACGGTCAACGAGTCGGCCAGCCTGCGAGAGAGAATCGAGTTCCTCAACGAAGCGTCGGTCATGAAGGCCTTCACTTGTCACCATGTGGTACGAAAAACAACTTTTAAAACTGCTTTTCAATAATAATCTCCATGTGCTCGTCAGCTGCAGTATATTATCAGTTAGTGACTCAGAGAACTATGACTCAGCTTGTTGTGTTGAAGCTGCCATATTGACACACAGTTTGACTCTGAAACAAATTTTCACACTCGGCAAGCGATTCTGACTGCCATTACAGTTTTATTACATGACCTACCAAGCACCAATTATTGCAACGTGTTGGGCTGTTGACTGTGAAAACTTGTGCAGAAATAAGACAGTCTTATTATTTACCTCATGAAGACAGCAGAATCCTCATTTTTGGAGCGGTGGTCCATTCATGTGGGTTACAGAAAGTCATTTTGTAAATCCACAATTTGATGCGAGTCAGATGATGTGCATTCCTTCACAGAATGTTGTTTTCATCTATTGTTTGTTTTTCTGTGTTTTGCAGGTGCGTCTGTTGGGGGTCGTGTCCAAAGGTCAGCCCACCCTGGTTGTGATGGAGCTGATGATTCACGGTGACCTGAAAAGCTACCTGCGGAGTCTGAGGCCGGACTCTGAGGTAGGTCCTTTTGTTTTTCTTCTCTCTCTGAGGAGAAAAAACTAAAATAAAAAATCCAAAAAAAAAAGCCTGATATGTTTAAATTAGGGCTGGGCAACTGGCGACCTACAGGCCACATCTGGCCCATGGGTGAATTCCATCTGGCCCGCCAATGAGGACCCCCTCATTTTGACACGACATCGAAAAATGTCCTGATTGGAGACAAAAGCTATAATAAAAGATGTTTACTTGTGAGATTGTCACACATAATTGACAAACTATTTGTTCATTTTCTGTGTGTGGTTTACAGAACAACCCATCAGGCTCCCCTCCCCCGACCCTAAAGGACATGCTCCAGATGTCAGCAGAAATTGCAGACGGCATGGCTTACCTCAACGCCAAGAAGTTCGTCCACAGAGACCTGGCAGCCAGAAACTGCATGGTGGCCGAGGACTACACCGTCAAGATCGGAGGTACGGACACTTGTGCTCGCTTTGTTCGCTGTGTCCTCAGGCGCTCATTCTTTGTCTCGCTCACTGTCAGACTTCGGCATGACTCGGGACATTTACGAGACGGACTACTACCGTAAAGGAGGGAAGGGTCTGCTTCCTGTCAGGTGGATGGCTCCCGAGTCTCTGAAGGACGGAGTCTTCACAGCCCACTCTGATTGCTGGTAGGTCACACCTCAGCAACTACCGGCTCTGAAGGCTTTCTAATCCTGACTGCATACCTGGAACACATCACCACATTTCTCTCTTTGTGTGTGTGTGTGTGTAGGTCTTTTGGAGTCGTACTTTGGGAGATCAGCACTCTAGCAGAGCAGCCTTACCAGGGTTTGTCCAATGAGCAGGTCCTGAAGTTTGTCATGGATGGAGGATACCTGGACCGGCCAGATAATTGTCCTGAGAGGATGTAAATACAAATTGGATTTTATTTATTTGTTCATTTGCATCATAACAAAAATCACACCTAAAGAGGAAAATATACATTTGTTACGAATATGTCTTGAAAGCATCAGAGCAACCTATAAAGCTGACGTAGCAGAAATTATTAGAGAATATTAAACCTAAAAAATAACTATTATAACTATAATAACTATTCTGTCAATAGGTGGCAGAATTCTACCCTTTAATGGTGATTAAGCCCAAAACTTCTTGTGTCTGTCTTCCAGCCACAACCTGATGCAGATGTGCTGGCAGTACAATCCGAAGATGCGCCCAGCGTTCCTGGAGATCATCGATATGCTGCGGGACGACCTGCACCCGTCCTTCCAGGAGGTCTCCTTCTTCTACAGCGAGGAGAACAAAGTCCCCGAGACGGAGGACTTCGACCTGGATCTGGACAACATGGAAAGCATCCCTCTGGACCCTTCTTCTTATTCCCAGAGAGAGGAGAGCTTAGGCAGGGACAGCGGGCCCTCGGTGGCCCTGAGGGGGAACTACGAAGAGCACATCCCCTACACGCACATGAACGGTGGCAAGAAAAACGGGAGAATCTTATCGTTGCCCAGATCCAGCCCTTCCTAACATTTCCTGTTAACTGACTTGTTTCGCCTTTGGTCCCTCCCTCCTCTTCCAGTTCATTTGTCTCCTGTATCCTTCATGTTTCTAATGATTTTTCTTGTTCTCAGAGAGAAAAAAAGACATAAATCTCAGGATTTTTAATTTTCTTCCTCATGGCTGCCGGACACAGGCAAGCAAGGGATGCAAACATTTTTTTTTTTGGTTTTGTTTTGTTTTTTAAACTTGCTCCACGACACATCAGACTTTATATGATCAGAATCTGTTCTGATGGACGGACATGTTTCCTGGACTTCTTGTGACGGGGAAACAAAAAGAAAAGAAAACAAAAACTGTGAACACATCAGACTTTAAAGCCAACCAGGAAGGCTGCTCAGACTCATCTCCTTCGTCCTCTTCCACCAATCTGCATTTCCACATTTCTCTCACGTTTTCTCCCTTTTTTATTGTTTCTCTAAATGAAATCTTGTTATTGAGATAGTGGCCTTTTTTTGTGGACTGTCACTCAAATTTGTTCCTTTTCTACTCAAATCAGTGGGATGATGCAAAAAGTAGCTCATCTTTGGTTCTGCAGAATTCCAAACCACACACAGATTCATCTGGTATTTGATGAATAGATTTAATTTATTGGCTTTATTTTTCCCTTTCCCCTTTTTTGTTTATTAGTTCTGTCTACTTTATGTGGCTGAAGGATATTTAAAGTTAAAAATTGGACAAAAAGAGTTCGTCAGACTGACCAATAGCTGCTGCTTTGATATATTTTAGTAGAAATAAATAAATTTATATAATATAAATAGTATATATGAGAATATTGGTTCTTCCCAACCGATATTTCATATATAATATACTGTATGACTTGGATGTTTTTGTAAATACCGTTGTTCATATTTGTAATATTTTTATTAGAGGTTTTATTAGTGTTTCATTTGATCAGGTTTTCTTTCTTTTCTTTTTTTTTGCTCCAGGAATCACACTAATCTTGCGTCTCAGACCTCCAGCTTCCCTTTTGTTCCTCTCTGCATCTGGATAAAAAAAAGAAAACTTTTTAAAATCTCATCTCACCGTACTAGGAGGCAACGTCCCCGCTGCAAGAACAGGAAAAACTAACAAGAATTACTGATTTAAATCAAACAAAGGGTCTACTCCTGGTTCTAGTTTTTAATCCACTCTTTCTCTGGTCAAATCGTGCCAGAATCGATTTGTGATCCTGTAGGCTTGGTTTTTTGTGTCTGGAAACAGTTTGTGTCGGTGGCGTTGGAGGGAGTTAATCCTGTTTGTAACTCTGCAGTGGTCAGAACACGGTGTGCAGCAGCTGTCGGGCGTAGTCAGAACCCCGCGGTGTTTTTAGCTATCAACACAACCCAATGCTATCTTTATCCTTTTCTTATCTTGTGGCTGCTTAAGGTCTGAAAAGATGCACAAAGATCAAGTGCGTTTTCTCAGCGTGGTCGCTGTCTTTCAGAGCCTCAAGTTCACGTTTGTTCAGAAAACACACCTGACGTGTTTCGTCCTCCTTTGCACAGAGCCTTCCGGTGACAAGTGACCGTTTTGTTTTTCCCTGCCCCGTCTGCTCTTCTTGCTTCAGTCAGCAGATTTGTAGTTCCGCCTCCAGGTTTTACTGAAACAAATTATTTTCTTAAACCTCCCCTCTAAACCAGACGCTTTTATCTAAAAACCAGAGTGCTGAGACTAATGGTGGACTGGACATTAATATGCTAAATATTAGCGGTTTAGCTTCCAGTATGTATGTATTTATTTATTTATTAATAATTGTCACCGGATGGGCTCTGTACATTTGGACAGTGAGGTTGCCGATCCAGCTGAGCATTTCCAGAAAAGCCAAAGTGTTTTTCAGCAAACCGACTAGCGTCAGAGAAGCTCCTCCTGTGCCTTTTTCCAAACCTGACGCCACTTCCTGTTTAATTACAGAACACTACCTGATGTAACGGACAGGAACTGGCCTAAGTGCCCACATGGTTTGATTTTATTTCATCGCAGAAGAGCTATATTTTAAATTATATTTAGATTTTGCAGCTTGTCAGGTTTAGACACTCAGTCGATTTACCCGATTTAAATAAAATCTTAAGCATTTTAGAAAACAATCTGTAAAATAGAGAAGTGTCTCTGTGTTTCTGAATTGTGGATTTGTTCTCACAGAATATGCAACTTTTAAATCAAGTCGTCTTTGTTGTATTTATTTCAGTAAGGTTATTGTTCTGTGTTGTAGCGGCGGCAACGACCTGGAGTTTGTTCTCCAGGTGTAGTAATCGGTGACAGACAGCAGGGAGCACTCTTTTATTATTAGTTAGTTAGTGATTGTCTTTTTTGTTTTTGTCTCGTTTGGCCAGAGTCTACCTCAGTGCGAAAGGAGGAATCAGTTTAGAAAGCTTCAATCGTTGCCTCCTTCATAGCAGACTTTTAAAATTCCCTCCTGCTGTGAGGCGTTAAATCCCCTCCTTTTTTTTTCTTTTTTTTTGTCTTGTTTCTTTCTTCTTCTTGTGTCACTGGGAAGCACTAAAAGAACTCAACAAAAAAAAATCCAAACTCTTTGGAATTCAAGTCGAGATCATTTTGATGTAAAATATTTGGATTTTGCAGCTTATTTTTGGAGTTAAAGCATCTCTCTCTCTCTCTCTCTTTCTGTGTCTCTCTCTTTCCCAGCTGTAGCACTTTAAAACAAAACAAAACACACCGAACCATCAGGAAGTGAATTGGCTTCATGGACAGTTTGTTTTGCTTCCCCCCCCCTTTACCGTCCGGGCTGCGTCTCTGCAGTGATCGGACGGTATCTGCGCTCGTCTTTACGCAGCCAAAGCTATTGAAGCTCAGTCAGTCATGGACCTTTTCTAAATCCCACAAATCAAAATCTCATCAAAGTTGTTTCTCTGTGCTGATTGTGTTTTTTGTGTATTTTTATTTTTTTATTTTTTTTGTACTGTGAATAATATCAAGAGATGACATTTATTTTCTGTCAACGCCGTGGATTGTTGATTTGGACAAGTGTGGGCTGGTTTAAAACAAAATGTTTTAAAGAGGAGGACTTTCTCCTCTGCTAAAAGGACTGGGACAATCCTGTGTGCCATAAGAACTTTTAAATCTAGATTGTAATGTTTCGTCTCAGGGAGGCGGCCTGATGCTTTGTGTTTTGAGGATGAGGAGGAAGAAGAGTGAC
>JAVKLF010000083.1:8711202-8724763 GCA_034783495.1 Millerichthys robustus | reverse complement strand
ATTGTGACTCATTCGGATCAATGACAACAGGGAGAAAGTACAGCTGTAACCTTTACAGCCCCAATCAAAGCAGCTGAAGTCAGCAAAGGTCGCATTTTACTTCACGTCGTGTTGAATTGTGTGAGCGTTTGGAGACTGTGTTACATTCCTTCTTTAAAGATGTATCCAGATGAACAGCGGTTCCATTAATGCATCTCGATCTGGACAGTTTATGTTTCGTGCTGTTGTGCTTTATGAGTGTTTCACCTCCACACTTTGTCGTCATGTCAACAAATGGAAGGCCACAATAAGAGGAGCAGTGTCAAAGGGACAAGAGTCACTGAAGACTTTTAAACTCTGCAAGAAGTGCAAGAGTTGGACCATTTAGAAGCTTTTTCGTAGTTTTTATCTGCTTGTTTCTTCCTAAGTGTGTTGAGAATGACTGTCAGCTACTACCACGTGACATTTTAGCTCCTCTCTGTAAGCTTGACATTGAGTCATTTCTGTGTTTGCTAAGGCCGATCAGCGGGAGCAGAGTGTTGCACTAATCAGCAACCTGGCCGCTTCTTTTGTAATCTTACAGTGTTCTGATCATTAAATGTTTATAATTAACAAACATCAAATCATTTGTTGTCTAGCATCTGAGTGTAAGCCATGTAGCCACTCCTGTGGGAACCCCAGTGGGCAGCTCAGCGTTCGGACCCTTGTTCCCAGTGGAAGAGGGTCTTCGACCTCATTAACCCCGGCCTCCATCACAGAGGATGAGTTCTTTAGTGGCGCAGCTGATGATCAGGTAAAAACTGGTCCTCTACATCTGGATTATCTGGATTATATTTTTGTGCTTCTTTAAGTTTTAGGCTAGTCTCCTTCTGTATTCATCTAGATTTAGTTCTTATAATCAGTGTTTTTGTGTCTTAAATAAATAGATGTTAGTCTTTAAGGGCTCGTATTTTTAATCTGTGGTGTTTTAGGTTTCTCTCCCCTCCTTCCTGTCTTATAAAAGTCACTTCTGCTTCCAAAAACACTAAGATCTCCAAAAACCAGACTCAGTTCTTCAAAGTAGTAAACTGGTGATTTCACAGAAACAGATATAAAAATGTTTTTTGACACTTAATATTTCTTGTTCTACATTTTTTTTTTAGATTTTGTGTTTTGAATTAAATCCTGTTTCTTTCAGGTTTATTTTTGTCCGACTCTTAGCCTGTAAACGTCCCGAGTTGTTGCAGCGTTCAGCTCCTCCTCACCTGTGTCTCATTTATAATCAGCACACCTGCTCTCACTCACTAATCACCCATATCTGTGTTTATAAATTCACTGATTTCCTTCACTTCTGCCAGGTTCTTCCAGTCATGTATAGTCCAGGTTGGCTCAGTCTCAGTTCGCGGCGACACTAATGTTAAATGTTTGCTGAGGTCCGTGGCTGTTTGTGTCCTCACAACTGGCCAACCACAAAATGTGACAAACATTACGTTCCGAGGACAAACAGCTTGTCTACCATCTTTCAAGCGTCTCTCCAAAATAAAAATAAATACAAACCCAATAAACATCATCCCAGCCAAGCATAAGCATCACAGAATCTGCTTCATCCCCTTAATAGCTGTAATGTCATTTCTTCTTGTCTCCTCCAAATTGCAGGATAGATGTTCCGTAGTCAGCGACTACGACTGTCTCTTTGTGGAGGAGGGCAGCAGTGTGGAGGACCTGCAGCGCCTCAGCCCCTCTCTCAGAGACTCTGAGTACTTCAGAGACCTGGAGGGAGCCACGCTGACCTCGGCGTCGACAGGAATCCCTGCGGGAGCGGACAGCAGAAGCCAGCAGACTGTTGACTCACGCCTGTTTCCAAACACAGACAGTCCGACCGTCGATCAGACCTCTCTGACCACTCTGACCACACACTCCCCACAGGTCCACGCTGCATCACTTCCTTCCTGCGAACCGCCTCCAGAGAAACTTCCCTCAGACTTTGTTGTCGCTCGGCTCAGTCCTGAGCTGCTCTCAGGTTCTGACTTGGACTCTTCCACTGATCCTTCCTTAGATTTAAGCTTGAGGTTCACTCTAAATGGACTCCTGGGATTGTCAGAGACAGTAAAACCAATAACAGAACTTGAAGGGATAAAGAACCAAGCAACGATGGATTTAGACGGAGAGCCAGATCTGGACAGTTTTCCTATTCTGGTCAGATCCATGTCGACATCTCGGCGGCACAGCTGGGGGGTCCCACTGTCGCCCCTCAGCCCTGGCAGGAGGTAAGATGAATAACAAGTGGATGGATCCAGGTTCACCTCAGAGCCCTCTGATTTTGTGTGTGTGTGTGTTGTCAGGCTGAGTCTGGACACCATGGCTATAGACAGCGATGATGAGGAGCAGCAAAGTAGTCTTTTCCAGTCCACCCTGCAGCAGTCTGACAGCTGCTCAGCATCCACCGGAGAGGAGTCTGATGGTTCCAGCAGAAAGGTAATCAGTCTGAAAATCCAAAAGTTTACATCTCAACTTCACACTCATGACAAGAACTGTACGCTTAAAGTTTAATGGTTATTGTTTCAATAGTTTACTCAGAAATTAACATGTGAGGAAAAACTTTAGTTTTTGCAAAAATCTCACTTTGGGATTTAAAAAAACTTCTTCTTTATTAATAATATTGATAATTTATTAATTTTATGGACATTTTTCAGTCTGGTTTTCGCAGATTGCACTCCACAGAAACAACTTTATTAAAACTTATTTTAAAGAGATAAATTTCCAAAGAGCTAAGTAATGCATCCAGTTTTTGCACAAAATTGAAACAGAAGAGGAACTAGTTGAAGTCAGTTTTGGACTTTTATAAGTTCTGTGCTGAACAGAAAACAAAACTTCACAAATCATTCAGAACAAATGTCATTCTAACCGTGTTTCAGTATATTTATTTTCTGGATATGTTCATGTTTATCTTGTGATTATCATGAGATCATGTGACAAAACCTCTGCTGCCTGCGTAGGACGGGATATATGTTGAATAATTGCTGCCTGGTTTTGATTCCTCCTTCCCTCCCCATTTCATTTAATCCTCAAAAAAAAATTGCATCATACAAATCCTCAAAAACATTTTTGCATCATACGACTACAACATAAATCTTGACTCATCTTGAGTGGGAGTAGGTGACGGCCAGGACTGAACCTACATTGTTCCTCCTGATTCTGAGGTCCATCGACCAGGGAGGCTTTACCTAATTAAAATGTTTGCAGTGAAACAGGCCAATAGGCACATCTTTACTTCAGGAGAGAAGACAAACAGTAAGACTCAAAGACTGTGAGTGAAACAAGTGGGACGAAAACAACTAAAGCTACAACAGGTAGAAATTTGCATAAAAAATACATTTTTGGGGATTTACTTCTTGATTTTAAAAGCTTTAACAGATCAAACTTGTGCTGATTGATGGGACTAATGGTCTCAAATTCTTCTTGAAACGTTTTCTACCACATTTTACCTCCCAGTGCTCTGGATTGTAAACTTGGAATGCCTCCTAAAGCAGGATTTTTACAAGGTTATCTACAAACACAAGCACTTTACTTTATTGAACATGAACATAACAGGCTCACAACAGAATCTAACTCCAAATAAGTCCACGTTCAGAGGAAGACGCATCATTTGGAGAATTGTGCCAAACTGTAGAGAGCCTCTAAAAATGATTAAAAATGATGCAGATTAGCAGCTAATAAAGACCACTGTAAGCAAAATTTATCTCAATCCAGTATCTGCTGTGTTGGAGACGTGGATGTAAAACAGATCAGATGGTGCACACGATGATCACGAGTGTTTACTCTTCTCTCAGGCCACTGGTGTGCCTGGCAGGCAGCTGTACTCGCGCTCAGAGATCCTCGCCACAGACGAATGTTCCCGGGCGGCGCACATTTCTCGTGTGGTGCAGACATCCAAACAGGCCGCCCGGGCGGCAGGAGGTGGGGTGGCCCAGAGCTGTTATTCGTGTAAGTTTGGATGTTTCATACTTTGCTGCTTTCACGCCAAAGTTGTTTCTCTCGTCCAGTGGCGGAGGAGTTTGACCCTGAAGAAAACCTGCACTCTACGGAAGGACAAAGCCACATGTGAGTATCCACACGAGCTGAGTAGCTGTTTTCCTCCAGAGGATGCTTTAAGAGAAAAGGGACAGCCAACATGTTTTGTAAATTTACCCCCCGCAGCTCGTGAATGGTTCGAGCACACACTGTTCTGTAGTTTTTTCGGTTACCTAACTCCCACTCAGCAGAGGGGCTCCCCCCCTCAACGTTCGTCGCCCTGACATTTCTGCTCCATGTCATCTGTCTGCAAGTCTCCCCTGCCTCCCACAATTCTCTCTGTTTCGCTTCCTTCGTGGAAACGTGGGCATCTGTCATATTGCTCGATTGTTGTGTGGACGCAGCCAGAGGGAGGATGTTCGTTTCTGTATTTCACAATCAGACGCCCAGTTCCCAGCAGCCCTCTGGTCTCCTCTCACACCACTCAGTGTCAGTGTTTTGTTTGTCTTAGGCTGATGGTACAGAGAGTTCTGCAGGAGCTAAAACTGTACCATGGGTAAGTAAACATGGGAGGGAGGTCTGCATGCCTCTGCTGCTGCTGTTCTAAAGACATCTTTTTCTAGAGCAAGTTTTGACAAGAAAATATGTGCGTGTGTGCACACGAACTGTACCATAAGAGTATGCATGATTGTTGCATGTATGTTTGCACGTGTCTGCTTGGTGCACTGACAAACTGTGTGCCTGGAAAGCATCTGTGGAGCACTAAAAGTGAGATCTGAGACGTCTACAGTGACACAAATCAGCTTGTACTATCGGATTGCATTTGTTTTCCTCGTGTGTGTACACTTGGGTCGTGACAAGCTCGTCTCTTACGCTCATTTAAGGTTTAGATTTGGACCCCGTCTCTGGATGAAGTGTCCCTGCATAATTCTCTTCAACTGTCCTTCACAGAGCAAAGCGGAGGAGCAACAGTTCAGGTCCCAAAGACTCAGGAAGTGTCACTTGGTACGAGTTCCTCTCAAACGAGTAAGTTCGGCTCATTAGCGTTGTATCGTTGATGCAACAGGAATGTCACAAATAGAATTTAAAGAAGCATTTACTTTTTTGTGTAAAGGAACCTGTGAAGGAAATAACAGCTGGACTATTGGGGTGCTTTTTGAAGTCATGCGGAATAATTGAGTTTTATAGGAACTTTTGAATGAATACAAACTGATGTTAACATGACAAAAAACAGACCTCTTGAAAATGATCAAAGTAACAACTTTTAGTAAACATGAATGAACATTCAATGACGGATGCTTATGTTTTATTATGGCAAATTTTCGTCAGGAATGAGGAAGAGGAGGATCGTTTGGAGAAAGTCGAGAAAGGCACCAAGGTGAGGAGGACCTTCAGCTCTCTGAGGAGCAGGGTGACCGGCTCCTTCAATAAAGACAAGGTAAACAACAACAACGCACAAGTGGAGCTAAAGAAATAAGAAGTGGTGAAAAACGCAACAAGCTCCAGAAAAGCTGTCATTTCCTTCCCGTTTTAGTACTTTGTCGTGTTACAGCAACAAAATCCTTATATGTAAATACTTGTGTGCATGTGGCACACATTAATCTTATTACACAAATCCTTCCTCTGACGCAATCAGGTGATGTTAGATATTCATGTGTGTGTCAGGACACACAGGTTTGAGTTTAAACCCCCTCCTCTCCTGTGTTTGCTTCTTCTTGCTCTTCTGCAGGGTAAGAACCGCGAGAAAGAGCTGCAGAGAGAGAGGGCGAAGGAGAAAGATAAGGAGGCCAAAGAGAAAGAGAAAGTGTGCCGTAGAGGCAGCGGCGGCCATTGTTTCATCCCGGGCTCCTTCTCCAGCTCTGCCACCTGCTCACTGTGCAGCAAGAGCCTGCAGAAAAAGCATGGCCTGCAGTGCATGAGTGAGTAACGCCACAGACGCGCACACACCCACGCTTCTTCACAGCCTGACACACATGTTGCACAGGTGCTTCACACACACGTCTACATCACGTGCATGCACACTCACTTACAGGAGCACTCGAGCACGCAGTTAAAACCAAGCACACGTGAACACACACCAAAAACTGTTGTCAAGAGAAGCAGCCATAACATTATGACCACTAACAATTAATTCTGTTACAATTAATGCTCATGAAAAGAAAAAAATGATTGAATTGATTTATTTATATGTTTCCTATGTATTAACTCAGATCTTTCAGGATTTCACTTTTGTAGTTTTTTTTTTGGAAAATATAGTTTCTAATTGCTGCATTTTAAAAAAGTTTTGTGTTGGATAAGTTCTAAGGAAAGGAGCCATGCTTTTTCTGAAAGCATTAATTGGCATTTTAACACCTTGGAGATCCTGTGTTCAGTGACTGGGCTGCAGTAAAAATGTTAGCTAATGAACCTGCGATTGTTACTAAAAGATCTGTAGAACAGCTTTTCCAAACAGTTGATACAACAAAATGGGTATCGAAGTACATAATTTACCCTTTAGTGGAAGATTAACATGCTGGAAAGACACTAAATGATCATTTTAAAAAGCTGGATCAGTTTACAGCTGAACCTTTTGTTCAGTATTTAAATAAAGTGTATTTAATTCTGGCAGGCACTGCATATTTCAACTTTTGCTATATTACCTAAATAGTGCTTTAGTAAGGTTTGATTTGTGACATTTACTAATAACAACAACAAAAAACACCTGCTAAAAAAATATATTAGCGGTGACAAACAATTAAATCGCCTAATTTGTAGCATACAGAAACTGTAGCCTCAGCATTTTTATTTCTTAAAGATCCTTTGCTGCACTGCACATAAGAATTCTAAAAATGTTCAACAACAAATCTAACATTTTATTATTTAGCCACGATAAAGACAAAAACGCACACAGTGTTGATGCAGTATCAGGATTTTAAATAAAACTCCTTCAAAGCTTCACACCCACTCTGTCTGGTTATTACGAATAACAAATATTTATTATAAATAATATGGTATTTTTATAGATGATTGTGGCCTAAGCATTATGCCAGCTTTGGAAACAGTTTTCTCGTTAGCTGCGTGGCATGCTGGTGGAGAATTTCACATCACCTAACAAAGAACAGGGAAACAGAACTGCTCTCAAAATTGGTGTCATTTTTTTCCTTTCATTTGACTGAACTGATCATGTGGAAAGAAGTGCATGAAGGAACTTTAGTCATCTTGTGCTCTCGTTTCTGCATTTCATGCCTTCATCTTCTGTTTGGTGGCAGACAAAGGAAGGCTGTACTGTGTCCTGAATATTTATAAATCTTGCTCTGTTAGAGGGGATGTAATGAATGAGTGTTTTTAAAAAGCGGATTCATTAAACAAATGTCTTCTGGCGTATTTCACCAGACACAGGGCACCACATGGGATTAGAGTAATGTCTGGTTTTATTTATTAACATTATTATTTACAATTCCACATTAACTTAAAACAATAAATATTTCTCCAGTTCAGCAAACTTCACTGTTGAGTTTGACAGTGTTATAAAATATATATTTTGTGGCAATGCTATACAAACAAGCCTTTATGGCAAGCAGTTATTACATATAATCAAACATCTATTGCTAATTCCTTTTTAAGACAATAATAGCATTACTTCTCACTAAAATTACATTTACTGGTCAAAATTAAAACTGAGGATGCTTAAAAATATTTATACTAATATCATATTTTATTATATTCTACAGTTGAGACCTTTGTCACTAGTTTTAATGTGCATCCTGACTCCTGACATTTTACAAGTTGTTGTTGATTTTTGTTATCTATATGAGATAACTATATTCTGAAATGTTAAACTTTCCTTTAAGATCATAGATGGGAGTTTTACATAAATTTTAAGTTATACGTCTACTTTTTGAGCTTATTTTGGTAGCCTTTTTATTGCCATGGTTGGGAGTACATTCTGTTATTAACATGGGCAGAAGTCCCAACTAATTGCTGGATAATTTAAATAAAAACTTAAAATCTATTATAGACCCCTTGCTGGTAAAAGGTCCTTCTGTGCAAGGACTCCAGCATTTCAACTCACTCAGGATTTTCTCTGCCAGAATTGGCAAAAAAAACCCATCCGATTAACGGAAGAAATGCAGTCAAATTTAATAGCAAGGCTTGTCTCTATCAAATAACCTCTGACCCCTACCCATAATGCCGTGCGTGCAACCCCCCCCACCCCCGAAATAGTTGTTTTCATTTTATTCCATTATGCTAAAACCACAGTCCATCAAATTTTTTAAATAAATATGCATGCTATTTTTTTAGATATTTGTAATTACATGAATAGGCGTCACTATTTGCTGTGAATAACCTGTTTAACTGGTGATGAATTAGCTCGTGAGAAAAGCAGTGAGTGTCCCTTTAATTTGACCCGAGTCCTCTGTGGGGATTCAGCCTGTGGAATGCGTCGTTTGTGTGCCAGAGATTGTTCCCAGTGGATCACACAAAACTGGACTAAATCAATCATGTGGGACGCTTCTTACTATCAGGTTTCTTTGGGGAATATTAGTTTTTAGGATTCGTAATTGTTCACACTTCTTTTCGGATGCGACTGACTCAGACGGACGCGGGTCTCGCTGGAACGGTAAGGAGCAGCTGCGGTAGCGGGATCAGGTGGATGTTGTCCCGTTGTTTCTCCCAACCGACTTGTCCATCCTGCCGTTCGATAACGGGCTAATAGCTAATCCATCCCAGCACTTTTTACAGTTTCTTATGTCTACAATGCATTATGTCTCATGTGAGATACCATGTCGATGAAACCAGTGTACTTTTTAACTTTTTTAAACACTTTATTTGTTATGAACTGCCCCTGTGCTAAAGTAGCTCTCTGTTTGCTGGCTAGCTATTAGCATCGTAACGCTAGTGTCTTAGCTGAGCATTCTTTTGAAACATTAGCTGGGTTAGCTGTTGGCTTTATTTATACAGTGATTGCAGAACACCGCAAAACAATGTGTGTCTAACTTTAAGGATATTTCGCGTTATATTACTTTGACTTTGTGTCGTGTTGGATGACTGCTACTGATGCTGCCATAGACTTTTGAAGCTGCTCAACAGGTGATTGCTAACATAGCTAATGCTAGCTTCCGTGATAACTTCTGTTAATTCACTCGAAGCCATCTGCTTAAAGGAACTCATCTTGCTTAGATGTGAATTTTAGTACAATGGGAAACTCACCTGCATCTTTTTGCAGTGCAATACATGGTTTATTTTTGCTGAAAACAATTTCAAAGTCAAAGTGATTATACCAATAACACAATGGAGTATAGAGAATTTATCATATGGGCACTGTGGCCTTATTTTTTAAAAATTGTAAGACAGAAATTCTACAAGTAAATTGCTAAAACAACCAGAGTACGCATATATTTAAAATGTGGACATCGTCACCAGCTTTGGATCATCACATCAACTTTTTTGTTTAATAGTCTAGCCATTTTTGCTTGATTACCTGCTGATTGAGAACACACTTTCACTACACAGGTGGTTGTTTACACAGGTGATACAGCTGATTACTCACTAATGATGAGGTTTGTACTTCAGTTCACAGAATCTAATGTTGGCAGGTCCTCGGACAAAAGAGACACAAATTTCTTCCATCAGAATCACCTTGCATTTCGACTTACTTCATGGACTCTAGATAATTGCAAAATGTGCTAAATAGGCAAAAATAATTTGACGTGTTGCAGGTATTTTATGCATGTAGCCAACCATAAGTTAGTCCACTTTGAATGCAAACATTTCTTTTAATTTTAATCTATGTTTTACATGCTGAACCATGTCATGAAAGCATAAACGTTTTAGAAAGACGGGTAACATTTTTTTTTGTAAGTTTGTCTCCCTCCTCCCATCTTTAGTATAGTTTGTGCTTTTCCATTTTACTTTGATTTTGTCATGAGAAAGCCAAACTACTGGATAATAGTGGCAATAGTGTAGTAAGAGTGTGTATTTAAATAAGGAAACTAGCTTGAATTCAGACTGAGTAAACTGAAAATTTAAGTTTAGAAATGTCTGGAATTTTAAAATGTCAAATATGTAGTAATATCTACAGCTGCAAATTGGATCTGTCACCAGTGTATCGCAAACTTGAGAATTCCCTCCGCTTGTATAATCAGAACAGTTTTCTAATACTTATTACATTCCACAAGCTTCATGTTTTAAACTCGTGCTTTTGTGCCAAATTCCTACCATGCCTTGGAGCAGGTGATGCCATCTGCCAGAGCTTAATTAGCTTGAGGCAATAGGAATGTCCTGGACTGAGGCGTGACTGTTCAGACTGTCTCATTACACTTCAGCCTCGTTGCTCTCTGACATTAGACCAAGCTTTCTCTCTGACTGGGTCACATGGTGCTAATTGTGCTTGGCAGGTCTGCATAACAGCTCAGTCCTCTGATTGTAGGTCTGACCAACCTCATCCTGTTAGCAACACACCTTTTAGTCTTTTCTCTCCTCATGTCTGAGTGTTTTGTACTCAAAACCTCACCTTACCAATAATCAAAACAAAAGCTGAAACTCCAGTGGTTTTAGTTTCGTATGCTCTATGACAAATAGAAGCGCTGTTAGTGCTGGTCTAATTTTTTTATTGCTGCTGAAGAGTTTGTCAATGAGGAACCTTTTTTTTTTTGCTTTTATGAATCCATTCTTGCATGAAAATACGGGAATCAAGTTCTGTGGCTGCAACATCTAAAAGTGTCACATTTATAACAATGGTTGTGAGCTCTTTTGCTTTGCTTGTTTGTAGGACATTTTTGAGCAGCACAGAGTAATTAGTAGAATACATTATTTTACCATGATTGCATTTAATTTGTACCCTCCTTTGGGAATTAACTCTTAAATTGGATTTGCTGGTGATTTATTTTGTTTGTACTTTAGCAAGCTGCATTTCCTTTGCGTTTTGCAGCTCACGGAGTGATTCACTGAAGTAAGCACTTTACACCACAGAGGTTGATGGTTTGATGAGTGCCACATGACTGAGTGACTGTACCTGATCACATTGCTACAGAGCTGGTTACCGATCACACATCAATGCTCTCAGGCGATGATGTCCTGGTTTCGGTTTTCTTTCTGATATGGTATTAGTGTAGGGATTAAACACTGATTTTTCTTTTTAATAAAGGTGGTCTAAAGCTGCATTTAGCTTTGATAAGCTTGATATTAGTAAACAGGAAACATGGTGTTCCTGCTTATCTTTGGTTTCTTTGGTTAACTGTTCTTTCACCTAAAGGAGAAGTCCTATACTTGCAGTTGGTGTCATAGTCATCAAGGCTGTGAGATAGATTTTCATTTTCACCTAATAGTTGAAATATGATGGAAAATGATCTGGAGTTTTTTGCAGTCTCAGAGTCTGAAAAGATGTTTTGTGTGAATGTTTTGGCAGAGTTATCTTTTCTCTTTATGTTCGTCAGCTCAGTTTAGCTAGACTTGTTTTTAAGTGGGGCAAATCACTGCTGGTGAAGAAGTCTATCACACTTTTCTCTTTTGTAACTCACATTTAGCAGAGATGGTGAGGGTAATAAAAAGAGAGGTTAAAGGTCAGTTTGGAAAGTCTTTAGTTGTTTTCGCTAACTTGGCTTAACTGTGAGACTGCAAAACCTTAATCTTTCTGTACTAAAATTTATCTTTAACCTACTGATTCTACATTTGTTTTAATAGACGAATTAGAATCTTTACAAAAATGTGTCAAATAGTCAGATATGTGTGTAAAAATTAACAGATTTACTAAAAAAGTTACCAGCACTTTTTCATATGATAGACTCACATTAATTTATTGTTTGTGGTCTTATTTTACGCAAAACATATAAAGGTTTTAGTGCTTTTGCTTTTATTGATTAAGAATATACTCATTTTATCCATAGTCCCAGAAGAAAGAAAGAAAGGAAGAAGGCAAAAAACACTGAGAGCTGTTTTTCTGTTTACGTTGTTCACAGGCCATTCTGTCACCATCTTTGCCACCTTTAAGTCCCATCACAGGTCCAGTAAACGCAATAGTGTTTAGATTAGAAATTAGAGCTCATAAACATAATAAACATATTGTAAAGGATTCCAAAATGCTTGCGGGCACACAGTGCATATAAAAAGTACTAATTTGGCTGATCAGACAGACCCATAAATGCCCACATTTGGCACAAGACGAGTCCTGTTACAGCTGTGATGACCGAACATGTGGTTTTATCACAGCTGATGCTGTCCTCACAATATTCAACACTAACATCATGTTTCTCTATATTGTGCAGCCCTATTTTATTCTAAAACCGTTTTGACAAATTTGAGATGGCTTGTGGTTACGGTCACATATTGATGAAGACGGAAAAAAAAGAGCACTTAGTGAAATTTAAAGCACAGCTTTTAACTTACCACTTTATTATCATATTCTAGCATGTATCATAAAACCAAAGTGAGTGCAGTACTTTAGTTAAGTGTTAACACTGAGAAACTATTTGTTTTTTCTCTGGTTTTATAAATGACTTACAGGTTGGCTAAAGTTTGGTTTTCACTTGTTACTAAATAATAAAAAGTGTTACAGTGTAACAGCTTTGTGTGTGTCGGTTAAAGCTCGATTATCTACATGCGCTGGATTTAAATAGTGCTTTGCATGTTGACAACATCATTTGGTTGGTGAGCCTTATCCCTCTGAAAAAGCTTCACTTGCTTTAACTTTTGTACCTTACATGCTAGTTAAACTGGTTTCTTTCATCAAAGATTTTGTATTTTTAGAAACTGATTTGAAAATGAAAACTGTTATCTTTTCTCAATATTTTGTTCCACGACAATGCTGATTTGTATTTCTGCTAATCAGCATAAAAACAACCTACAACCAAACCTGAAAGTATGTGGTTTGTTTTCCATACAGGGAGACTTGTGTACATCAAAAAAAAACCTATTTCTAAGAAAAAAATGGTGTTTCTGACTTGCCTTACAGTGGAATAGTGTATCATGTAAACAAACAGAATGTGGTTTCTGAGCTGCACAAGCACTGCTGTGTTAAACAAGAAAGGATTCTTTCACCAAACATTCAGTCGTTTAACTTGCTTGTGTTATACCGTCTCATATATTCACACTGAGAGCCGGGACTGTATTCTTATGTGCTTTTTGTTTACTGTCTTACGGCCCGGCATTCCTGGTGGGACACTGACTCCAAGTTCCTGTGTTTTTCAGATTGTGCTGTGAACGTTCACAAGAGCTGCAAGTCTCTGCTGGGTGAGTGCACCAGCAGCAAGAATAAGGTAAACATTACACTCAAGCGTAGATAAGAGGACAAAGGCTAAAGTTAAGTCACAATAGTTGTACCGTGTTAATTTCGATTATAGTCGGACTCCTCCAAATTTTGAAACACAAAATTGAATTTATTATTATTTATGTGTGTAATATTTAGCCCCAGTATGATATAATATAATTGAGTTTGTTTTTTTTTCTTTTTTATTATTATTTATTTTCCAATGACAGAAGGTGTGTTTTGTGGACGATCTTCTTGTTAGGACTTTGAGAGACTTGTCCCCAAAAACAAATTGCTTATGGGATGCTCTAAGTTGTCTGTTGTCTTTGACAGTTCCTTGTCTTTGGACAGTCATTGCAAACTGTTAGT
>JAVKLF010000083.1:8688708-8700326 GCA_034783495.1 Millerichthys robustus | reverse complement strand
TTTTATTTTTATCGGATGAATAACTGCTCAAACATGCCTAACACAGAGCACAGCAGTGTTTGCTCAGAGTAATCCTCTCATTTATAAACTGTGCGATTACTTAGACTGAGCTTGATTTTGTGTTAGATGTGTTTATCTTGACTTGTCGGCTAATCTTGTTAATTCAGAACCGGATCGGAGCTGCAGATGACCCATAAAAAGATCATTATTTAAAGTTTGATTTATTACACTTCATTCTGTTCAGGTGAGATATTGGCTCGGGATGTGTGTCCGTCTCATCCCTCCCAGAGTGAAGGATTCTAGGTATTTAACAAACACAGAAGAGTCTGTGAGTAGTAAATAGCCCTCAGGGATGATCTGCAAAGTGGAAGCAGAATCAACCCCCCTGTACACCATGAGAAAATGGAACCTGTAGGTGGTGTCCATTTTCTCCAAAGCAATTTGTTGTTCAGTGTTAGTAAAGATAAACCCGATTCAGAAGGATCCAGGCAGTTTTCAGGATGCAGGGACCTGGCTGTGTAGTTAAGTAGTCCAAACCTGTTATTTACCTCTGGATAGCATCAAGTGCTAATTGTTTGTTGTCACTCTGTAGTTTCTGCACACTTCACTGACCTGGATATCTGTTTTTTTTTCTCCTTTGTTGGTGTTTTTACGTCTCTAAAACTACGTGGTTCCAGGAACAGTTGAACATCTGTGTTTAGATGACTGAGTGCTGAAAGATGAGAAATGATGCAGAGGAAGGAGATATGAAGCCTCAGGTCACAGCTGGAGGAAACACTGTTAGAACGTCATCAATCATGTTGAATGTGGGCCACGGATCGGACAAATTGATTCTTCTGACATAACCTATATGTGTTTGGGACTATTTTAGCTGTTTATTTTAGAAATGACTTGTTTTTAATGATCATTATGTCCAATCCTAAATAATAGCAATTAAATCCAGGTGGCCTCTCTCATATATTAAAAAATAAAGATTTATCCACAACACAGAGAAGTGTTTGTGAGGGATTTAAATATCTACTCAGCGGGTCGTGTTCAAGCCCAAAAAGCACGGTTTGTCAGTTGCTTGTATGGTTGGAGATTTTGATAAACTCTGTTCAAACATTAAAGAATTTTATTTCATGATGTTGTTGGTGTGACGATAAAGCCGAGCATCTGTTCAATTGCAATCTTTTTTTGACAATTTCTTGCAGTTCCACTTTATAAAGACCACAGCTGAATGGTTTAAACGTATCATGTCTCCTTAAAAGTGAAAAGGATTTCTGTTCCTTTTCTAATTCTCGTAGGAGGACATTTGTTGTTCTTGTAATCCAACACGTGGGATTACTTAGACAAACACCAGCTTCTGTGTTGATGAATCCTAGCTGACTCCATTTCTCGATGGTTCTTTGATTCATTCTAGTGGTTTTTACAAACAATGCCGTTTCTGTCTTTTATCCTCTGATGTCATGAAAGCTGTGTTTGTGTTACCCTGCTCGTCCGACTAACCTGTCTTGTTTTGTTGGACGCACCTTTATGTGCACAGGGACCTGTAGTGGTTTTATGGTTCTTGTTTTGTGTGTGCACATAGTGTCCTTACCCAAATGCATGCTCAGCAGGAAATACGTTCCCTCTTTAGGCCCATAAATACTCTGCTTCTAAACAGATTGTTTGTTTTCAAGTAGAAAACTATAATCATGCTGTCTGTACAAGCTGGTTGTGATTAAAAAAAGTCAGACCGCAAAAACAAATAATTATAGGACAGAGTTAGGAGGCTTTTACAAGCAAAATCACGTCAGCAAATAATATTCGGTCTTTTTCTCTCCTTAAGGTGGCTCCTCTGTCTGGCAGTTTAAATGGAGAGCTCCTCTCTGGCTCCGCCGGTGCGTCTGACCTGCCGCTGTCCCACAAGCCTTTGGGGCGCACCAGTCTGTCTGTCGCACCGGCCGACTACCCCGAGCGACCCGAGGTGACTCTGCGGCGCGAGGCGGGCTCCTCCACGCTGCCGCTGAAGACCGAAGTGCCGCTCCATCTCTTCAGCACCACCAACCAGCAGCACAAAACGGTGGGGGTGCAGCAGCAGATCCCCACCAAACTGGCAGCGCTCAACAGCGGCAAAGGGAAAGGGGGGAAGGGCGGCAAAGCCTCGCATCGTACCGACAGCACGGGTAAGAGCAGACCTCAGAGGGACGCACTCAAACAAAACAATAAAGAAAATGTAGAAAGTGAAAGGAAAACAACTGGAAGAATGACTGAGGAACTCCAATTCACTCGCACTAGTTTTGCTAACAATGGTGCTGTCAAACTGTCAGCCTCTGGGGGAAAATAGGTGTTTATCGCAGAAGCAAACAAGTTTCGAGTTGCTCTTTGAAACGGTACCAAATATGCGACAAAGTATGTGAGGAGATGCCTTCATGCTTGTCTGTGCTTGTTCTGGGTCACACTCAGACTAAGATCTTATTTTCCTTTTCAATATTTTGTTTTCTGAGGGGAAACTGATGCTAAGATTACGAGATTTAAAACTACAAACGGATGTAAGGAAAAATAAATAAATAAAAATAAAAGCACAGTGTTTATTCCGGCTCTTAGCAGATTATTCGTTTTTAGCTCTGTAAATTAGGTTAAACCCGCTGATTTATCAGATCGTGTCGTACGGTAGTGCTCCAGTGTGATCTAATATTCCAATTATCTCCCTCTCTGACTCTTTTTGTGTTTGTCATCTCAGCCTCAGTGGACATGAAGCAGATGCTCCCCTTGAAACTCGCCTCCAAAGAGGACAACACCCTGAGGACCAAGCGCTCCATCAGCCCCCACCAGCAGCCCCCTCCTCCGTGCCTCTCCCTGCATCACCACTTAGGTATCTGTTCTGATTGCCCCGTCTGGACAAACCTAAACACCTGCCCGCTGCATTTTGTCATATTAGTTCCCACGAACCCAAACGCGACTTTACATTCCTCACCTGGGCAAAGCTGACCCCGCCCTCTGACATTCCTCAGCCGAGCTTGACGCTGGCCTCGCCCTGTGTAAACACCCATCAGTTTCACACGCTTCCCTCTGATTAATGGCCCACGCAGACGTTTTAATCCCGTTCCCTTTACAGTCACCTCCGACACAAGAAACCCCATCGCTGAGAGTCTGTGATTGATTGCAGTTTGGACGAGCAGCAGCGACTCACTAATCCGCTGTTTGTTGTTTCTGAAGCCATCCTTTTGTTCTCTAATGGCTTCTCCTTTCTGTTTTCTGACAGATCAGCTGAGTCCTCCAGACAGCGGCGGACCCGACCCTCAGCTCGCCGCCTCCGTCAGCTCCTCACACCCGTCTCACGCGCAGAAGCCCCCCGTGCCGACTCCTCATCCTCCCCCCTCCCTGCCCACCGAGCCCCTCCAGTTCCAGCCCCTCGTGCACAACGTTCACAGCAAACCGCCTCCGTACGCCATTCCTACAGAAGACCTGAATAAGGAGGATGTTATATTTTTTTAAGCTCTGTTTGCTCAAAGACCAAGCAACAAGTCTGATCCCAGATCAGCCATAAGCCTCAATAAAAGGAGTAACTTTTCACAAGCAGCACAGTTTAACTATCGGTACAAAGCTGCGGCGGATTATTAGAGCCGAGGGCAGCAGTGGTCCCGAGATGTTTTCAACTTCATATTGTGTCTAAACCGCCTGTTTTATTTAATTTTCATTTTTATATCTAAACATTTAATTATAGGGTGGCAACCTGGGGTCAAACAAAGGTATAGAATGTTTTATTTTATTTTTATAAAAATGAAGTTTTATTAATCCAAAGACATGAGATGAAGGGGTATGACTAAAAGCAGCATGGTGGAGTTTTATTTAATTTTATTTTTTTGTTAGTGTGTTGTTGTTTTTTTGTAAGAAGATGAGTGCAGCGGTGGCTGCTTTTCTCTGTTCACCCCTGCTGGACCTGAAGCATGAAAGGATTGAACAGAAATGATTCAGCGCCAATATTTTCATTTTGCACACGCACAGTGTAAAATACTGCACTCGGAACTAATGAAGGAGCTTTTCTGGGGGAAAATGTTGTAAAAATGTGATTGTACAGCTGTTGATATCTTGAAGCTAAATGTCCATTGAGTTATCTGTACTTGTCCTGGTTGTGCTTGTTGACGAGAAGCTAAAATAGTTGTGCTGCTGGTTGTGAAAGGTCGCTGTGATATCTTTGCAAGTTTTCCTAAAAGACAAAGAAAAACAAAAAATTGCCCTGTTAAAAAAAAAAAGCTAAAGTGACCTCAACATTTTTTAAAAATCTAAAGTTTTTATTCAAGAATTATTGTTAGGCACCCAGCTAAAGCTAAATGGCTAAAGAGAAAAAAAAAAATTACTGGAAGCTAACCGCAAAGACGACTGTCTTAATTAGCAGAATTGTGCCCACCACTGCAAACTCGTTATCATTAATTTGTACTTTAGCTTTGCTCTTGCGCTAATTGGCCCAGTTAGCTGTGTTTAGTTAGCAAATTAGTACCTGAATGAAGAGAGCAGAGAAGAATGTGATTGACAGGATGTGGTTTTTAAAAGCTCATTTCACTGGAACTCATATCACTGATCTGACGGTTTGCAGGATATTTAATTAGCAAACTGAAGGTACATTTCTGCTGCCTGGACGTCACTTTTAATTGAGGTCCTGTCAACCAGCTGGATGTTAAAACTCACAAAGGTAGCTGACAGGTTGTCCTGCAGTAAAAATAACTGAAAGGTTAAATCAGTTTCTGTGAATTTGCCCTCATCCTACACATTCTGTTCAGACGAAGATATTAGTTAATATGTGAAAGATAAAAGTCAAGCAGATGTTTGCATAACATGCACAGACTGGTGTGTATTGTAAGTAGATTACAGTGGACGATAAACCATAATCGTTTGTTGCTGTAAAATCTGTCTGAAGCCGAAGGTGGGTATTTTCAATCTCCTAACGTGTGTTTAAGTTGTTGCACTGAAGTCCAGGCGCAGCGTCTGCCGGCTTGCCGCTCCGATGTTTCACAAAAGATTATGCAGCGGTTCAAATGTAATTGTCTGCTAAGTTTCGGTGGTTTGAAACCAAAGACACATTCAGCTTTTTTTGGCACGGAGGATAAAAAGACACGGTTGTGTGGTCATCCACCAGGCGTTTTATCCTTCAGGGAGTGTCCAGAACAACCGGACTCGCTGTAGTCCAGCTCACATCCTGTGTCAGATCTGGGTTTTTGGAAGTTTGTTTGCTAAAAACCAGCAGGGTGTGAATGTTGTTCATTCAGGCTCACAATATGAAACGCACACCTATAGTGTGTGATTACTCATGAGTGTTTATGCGCCGCGTACATGTGTATATTCTTTGTGGCCTGAGAAACAGCTGACATGTTCTGTTTTAATTTCATGCCAACAGATTGTTTGTTTGTTTGTTTGTTTGTTTGTACTGCAGTGGAAACGTTGGGATGTTTTGTCCCAGGTCAAATTGTTTCAGGGGGGGATAAGACAGGAAAACTTGTATGAGCACTTTAGTTCTGCTCCAGACTGTTCTGAAACCTCAGCAGGTGGACCAGGCTGCCCGTGTGTGTGGTTTTGTATTCACTACCTTCTGGGGACTATTTGTCAGACACACACACACACACACACACCCCACCTTGTGGTGTTGCTCTTTACGGGGACCAAAGCCCGGTCCCCACATGTACGGATGCCATTTTGGGAATGGGGGTTAGGTTTAGGACTGAGGCAGGGGGGTCTGTGCTCATGTGGCCCTCAAAGGATCAGTTGTAATTCCACGAAACGTCGTGTTCTTTGCGTCATTGCTATAAGTGAGCACCGCTAACAAACATCATCTGAGCTCTACATGGTATTTCCTGCATAGGAACAGACTTTTATCGTATCCTCTTATAAAGACTGATAAATATTCCATGTGCAACTGATTAAATGTGGAATAAATAATACAGAAATACTATGAAAAGTACCATAATCAAGTTTTACACACTGAGTTGCGATGATGTAGTTGCCATCTTGAATTCTGAACTCTCCCACTTTCTGACAAGGAATTCCCACTAGAGAGACATTTCAGTTAAAACTTACCACTTGCTAATGGGAAATCCCCATTTCCCAGTACAACTGGGTTGTAGCAGAAGTAGCCGGCAAAAATGCAGCGAAATGGCAATTTTACACGACGAATATTTCCAGCTACTTTTGAAGCCTGTGCGCCTTCACCCAGTGGTGGGATGGCTTCATTTTGCGGGTCAAATGATCAACATGCGTTATAGGAGAGGGTTAACGCTAGCTTTGAAGCAGCTTATTTCAAGACGATACATGTTCAAAACTCTCACAGGCCACATGAAATGCAGTGGGGGCCACATTTTGCTAGAGTTTGACACACGTAGACTAAGGTGATCATATAATTTAGATTTAGGATTACGGTATAGCAATTAAAGAAAAATGAATGAAAGTCAAATCCAAGTCCCCATGAGGATAGGGAAACAAACTGTGTGTGTGAGCGCGCGTGTGCCACCGTTTTCATCAAATGAAGTCTTAAATGTTGCATCGCTGCACTGAAATGCTTAATGTGTGTGACTCTTACATAATTCAAGAGCCTGTCAGTCTCATCACTGTGTGTGTAGCTCTTTGTGCGTATTTCTGTGTGTGTACAGAGTGGGACCATTTCGAACACATTTGTTTTTGCCCCTCACACTTTTGCTGGACCTGTTAATGTAAATAATCACAAACTTATTTTATTTCCTCTGCCAACTTTACACTAGTCACTTTGAATAGTAGCGTACTTGAAGGGGAAAATGATCATACTTGTTGTCTGTAAACATTTTATTTAGTTATTTGTCTGCTGACACCTGTAGCACACTGCTGAACTGATCGTGTTTTTGTACTTTTTGTTTGTTTTTCTTCACCGCACCGCATTAGAAACCTGTGAGCACAAACTGCTGCCTTTAGAAAAAAAAATAGTAATAAAAAAAAACCTTGAAATTCTTTTGGATCTGATTTTATTTTGACGTAAGCTTTGCAATTCTTTTGTTTTATTAAAACTGGCAGAGACTTGAGTTCCACCGGAGCATACTGTAATTCTGTGGGATTATTGAATTGTTTATCAGAATAATCCAGACCACCCAATTAGCTGACTCATCATTCCTCAGCGTGTTGGAGGTTAGACGATCTAATAACAGCTTCTATGCAGACAAAGCTCTATTTTCAGGCTATGGTTGAAGGCTGTAAACCTGCTTCCTGCTTTATTGTCCTCCATGCAGGGCAGACGCTCCAGCAGTGGCCACTTTTTTATTGTCTGCTGTCATTAGTGGCTTTCCTCTGTCTCTTCTCAACAACTATTTTTTTTCTCTCCCTCCCCTCGCTGTCTTGTGTCTCTGTCTCATTCTTTCCACCGCTCTGCCCGTTTCCTCTCCCCCACGTCTCCTCTCGTCTCGTCCAGGGTCTGGGACGCACCTCAGCTCGGCCTCCTCTCAGCTCCGGAGGCGTTTTTTTTACGTAACGCAGTTTGGCTTCTCCTGCCTCAAAGTTAAAACAAACAAGACTCCTCTAAGAGCCAGGCGTGCAGACAAACATCATAAACATCATAAAACACTCGAGACAAATTGTATTTTGATAGACACTCTCGTAACTGTTGTTTGGTTTGGTTTAGATTGAAGCCCTCAGAATTGCTTCATCTGTTTTAGTATCAAGAACCAAAATAATGTCCTTTTCTTTTGTTGTTCCTTCTCTTGGGGAATTTAAGTTGCCGTGAAAATGTTTCAATATTTTGTCTTCTTAGCAGTAAAAGATTATTCATCATGATTTGACAGCCCCTACTCTGAAAAGTTTGGATGCTGTGTGAAATATATTTTAAAAAAAGATTTAAAAATCTCATAAACTCATTTTATTCACAATGGAATATAACTATTGTATCAAAAAATGTACTATTTTGTGGATTTTTTTGGTGGAAAATGTACATAATTTTAAATTTGGGGTAGCAACACATCTCAGAAGAAGTTGGGATGTAGGCAATAAAAGCTCTATCGTGCAAAGCCTAATGTCAGGGATGCTCATTCTGCATCCTGCCTGTGGGTTTCTTCCGTCTGGTCCGCCAGTGGAGCTCTGGATTTAACTCTTTGAGCAGGTTGAGGTATTTGGAGTATTTCAGGGAACAGTACAGCCCTGCAGCCGGATGTATACTGTGTTTACTGAGTATTAATATGTTGTAATACTGCAGATGGATATATTACCTACAGTCATTGTTTGGTTTAGATAAATGAAAATCCTTATTTCTTCTTTTTCACAATGCCAGGTAGCGCTCAGATCAGATGAATTACCTTTTTGAAATCTAAAGAGGCGCCTCAGGTGCAGTGAAAAGATGGCAGATAAAGGAAGTGTGCTCCGTGCCGACTCGCCCTTTGTCCTCGTTTCACAGTCAGCTGTAAGACGGCGACTGTCCTGTCGGGCCGGTTTTACCTCCCGTGTGCCGATTCCATTTGATCATGATGTGATGAAAGGCCTTCACTGTGACACATGAGCCTGCTCCACACAAGAGTTTACACCACATTCTCAGGCTAGAGTGTTTGTTTGAGGTTTACCGAAACAAATCCACCTGTTTTGGCACAATGTTTGGTCTATGATGCGAGCAAAAAAATTTATTTTCCCATGACGGCTGGTTGGGAAAATGGCAGCTTATTTGTTTTGCTTATTTTTATTTGAAACTGGAGCCAAACATTCAGCTCTTGCAGTAGACATGCATATTAATCCCTTCGAATGTCTACTTGTATACTGACCTTCAGAAATCCATAAATTTCCCCAAATAAACCTTAAAACTCTCAAACACTAACTTAATTTACAACACAAATATGTTCAGTGTACATAAAACTAAAATATATACAATATAAACCCCACCACGAACGATGAAACATCAAAAGAGGTGTCAATCAAAAAGGGAGGGCCTACACAACCTTTTTGACATCCTAGTTTTAAAAAACATCACATAGACATAAAATTAATTTGAAGCTGAGCTTTTGAAAAGTCTGTAAAACTTTATGTTCATTATATTCATTTTGACAAATGCCAAACTTTCCAGGAGAAGTCTCTACATTGATTACTCGGTTATGAACTTCACAATAATCCAGTCGGCCTCTGATCTTTTTGTGGTCAATCTGGGGGCTTTTTGCTGTGGAAACGGGACACTATGGACACTCTGGTCTGCAGCTGCTGTGTTCCTTTCAGCCCCAGCAATGCGGAAGGTTTTCAATTGTTTGTGCAACAGCAGCTCTTCTGTGTGCTTCGACCACATGGGCAAGTGCAACGGTCCATGAACGGCCTCCGCTCTGCCAGTTCACCGGTTGACTGTATAGACTAAATACATCACAACCCCTGATAGGTGCCTTTGTGACGAGATGATCTGTACTGTCTTCTCTACAGAGTTAATGTTCTGGGTGATCAGTGTCCATAAAACTTGTTTTTTTGTTTTGCTTTTAGGTGTTATTTATGGGCCGCCACAGCTTTTACTATCCAGCTGCCCGCAGCTTTTCCATCTCGGTTTCAGGGTGCAGTATTGTTCAGGACTGCAGCGGTGTGGGAGGTCTGTGTGGCGTTTTTCAAAAGGAACAGAACTTCCCTCACACTAACGCACACTGCAACACATATTTGGTGGTCAAAGTCAAACGCTATATGGTGCCAAGGTAAATAGCCTCCTGGCAGCTTGCGTGGAAAACTCTCTTTATGTCAGAGGAGGTGAGTAATTCAAGTTGCTGAGTCTTTTCTCCTCCTTGGAAAGACCCAGCAGCTTTGTGTTAAAGTTTCTTGCCTTCGTCAAGTTTGCTTTACAGGGAAGTAGAGTAAGAGGAAGCTGAAGGCCTGGAGAAAGCCCTAAAATACAAATGGTGACTGAAAGTGGATGAAAAGTTTGTAAAAGGGGGGAGCTGGGAGCAGCTTTCAAGTTAAATGGATTTTTGTTGATGCTGCACTTAAACTTCCCTGCATGATTGTCCAAGCTCTCTGAAAGGATTTGTTGTTTCTTTCAAAAACAGCCTGGAGTGGTGCTTTAGTCCAGAGACCCCATCCAAAGGAGCATTTTCTCTGTAAATCAGGTGGTTTAGAGTCACATATCAAAGAATTTTTTTTGATTTGTTCCTCGACTGCATTGCAGTTTGCAAACCAGCTCTTTGTATTTTCTTTGTTAGCTCAAAGACAGAGAGGCTGCCAAACCAGAATAATTCAAAACGAGCTCTAAATGAACTACCAGGAGCCAGGATAGCTGCAGAGCTTCTTCAGCACATCTTTCTTCTCGTAAGTGCTCTATGGGGGGATTTAAACACAGCTTCTCTGATTTAAGAACTGGAACAGAGCAGCTGGCAGCAGCATTCATCTGAAGCTGGCAAGTTGGGCGGTTGTCTGGCTGCTGTTGAAGGAGAAAAGTGGGGAGGAAGACGGGAAGACGCTGCCAAAAGTCCAAAAGGCCACAAACTGCTCCAACACCAAATGCCAGAGTAGGACGGAGCTTAGTGGATTTGTGTGACTGCACTTGAATGTACAGATATAAACCTTTTCTTTTTTTTAAATACAAGTTTCAAGCAATTGAACTTTATTCAACTTGTTACTCCTACATTGGACTGCCAGTTTACACGAATTCATTGCACACAAATGTTTCTCAGTTTTTTTGCAGTTTAAAACCTTCATTTTTCATCCACAGAGCAGAAACTGTTTCTGGGCGTGCACACACATGCACAGCGTAAATCCACCCACCCAAAGACACATTCTGCACGTTTTATCTTCCTTTTCCCTGATCCCGGGATCTCATTTCAACCCATTACCATGTCAAAGATCATTGGCAGAGTGTTAGAGTGAATTAAGTAGGATAATGAGATAATGTGACTTTAGTTCCTGTTGGAGCTTTGTCATCTAATGTAACTTGCAGCAAGACCGGTTCTACAACAAAAGCAGGACTCATTTTGCACAGAAAGCCGCCTTCTTGTTTCCTCCTTTCCCTGTTGTGTAATTTTTGCAGTGGACCTAACAACCATGGGTGGGTGCAGCTAATCAACTAAGCTAATTTGTAAACTGCAAACTAAAAATATAGCACTGCAAACCCTAAAGCTCTAAATATGTACAACAAATCTGAGAAGCTAATGCTAACAGCTAATTGCTTAATGCTAAAGGACCCGTTTCCACGCTAGTTTTCAGTGCATCTTCAAAATGTTTGTTGCTGAATAGTGGTGGAACTGACACAAACCTCCTGTTAGTTTGGTATTTAGCTGGTGTTTGTATTAGTCTGCCAATAGTTTTAAATACTAGTGAAAAAGCAAATTCGCTAAACCACTATTAGCTGTTTGCTGATTAGCAAAACAATACCCACCACTGGTAACAACAAACTCCTCTTCAGTTCAGTTGCAACCAGGAACCAAATCCCTAGCAGGTACCAGTCTAATAAATCATTCAGTATTTTTGCTTCATCTTGCAGTGACCACCGTGTCCTGAGTCCAAACTGTGCAGCAGAGGCAGGCATATTTGGAGAATTTGAGGAATCTGAGATGAAGTCTCAGACTCCTCCTTCAGTCAGACCAAGGCTTGTTCATCTGTTTCTGCATGTGTGCATGCATGCATGAGAAGGGTGTGTGTGTGTGTGTGTGTGTGTGTGTGTGTGTGTGTGTGTGTGTGTGTGTGTGTGTGTGTGTGTGTGT
>JAVKLF010000083.1:8670908-8682450 GCA_034783495.1 Millerichthys robustus | reverse complement strand
ATCTGCCACAAACAGAAAGTTAAATTTAAAACAGAGCCAGCTTTTAGTGATGATGTCACACTGTGACAATTTAATCATTAATCTTTATTTAATCAGACAAATCTCACTGAGATCAAAGATGTCCTATATTAGGGGGGCCTGGGGGCAGCCTGACATGTATGTTTTAAACTTAAGGGAGGAAATCTACTCAAACACAACCTGCAAACTCCACACAGAAAAACCCCGGGTCCCAAACAGGGATTGAACCCAGAACCTTCTCATTATGAGGCAACCGTTCTCACCACTAAACCATAATGGTACACAAAAAAGAAACTATGAAAACAAACAAAAACACTGTGCTTCTAGTTACTATGGTTTACGTTTTTGTTTGCGTTCTGCTTGGTTTAGTCATTTAAGTTTGAATGGTTTTGTTTTTAAGCTTCTGAAAATTAAAAAAACCCGACATCTACAAAGTGCTGAGGTGAATCTCCTGCTGCGTCTGGAGAAACGTCTCAGCCGATCGAGGACGTCACCTTTCTTTGCTGCGATTGTTTGGAACGTGGTGTTTAAGAACCTCTGGTGTTAACGGTTTCTATGTGATCGTTGTTCGTTAGCAAGTTTCTACAAAATCCTAAAGCGAAAGGAGCATCATGGCAAACATGACAGATTTCTATGAATTTCTAGGGACGAAACCACAAATGTCACAATATATATCGCAGGGTGAGAAAGGAGATACAATGTCAGTTTTTTCCAAAACCGTTAGTCCTAGTTTGCTGCCATCTCAAGATCGCCTAAGAGCCCAATTCAAGGTCTTTTCAACAAGAATTGCTTTTTGTCAAAATTGTTTATTGGAACGTTTGGAGCTGTAGAATATGAAGTAACAGGTTGTATCAGTAAAACAGTCGTACAGTTTGATAGATCAGTGACATGCAGAGAGTGTGAATGCAGAACGTGGAAAGGGAAGCGACTTGAGTGTTTGCTACAAAAAATGCATTAATTCACACGACTACCCAAAACAGGGGTTAAGACAAAGAAACAAACAGGTAAGACCAAAGAGGAGTTACTTTAAACAACTTGTGCAAAATCAGAGGCATCTACAAATTAATTACAAAATCAATGTACAACTGTACATAAAAGACTTCCATTAATATAAAAAAATGAATTACAGCTACTTAAAGGCAAAATAACTCTAAAATTAGCTCAATTTTATGTTCTGAACACTTCTATTAAACATTTTCACTTAGCAAGACTGCAGAAAAAGCATTTTTTTTACATGACAGACTACCACCAAAGTGGTACATTCACAAAAAAATAAATAGGTAAAAAACATCATGAAAGTAAAACAAAGACGTAATCCTTCCTTGAACAGATACAGGAAAGAATAAAGTAAGACCCTGAGACATAAAACAGACAAAAATCATAGTTTCTTTAAAACAGATTAGGATCTCCTTCAGCCCTGACGGGCAATACACTTGTTGTTTTTTAAAGTTGTGGAGGAAAGTACAAATTTAGCTCACCAAAATTGAGGGAAGCCCGAGTCCAAACGCTTAAAATACGGACAGGAAGAATATTTCTGTGCACAAAATCATACACTTCCACAAAATGCCTCTGCTCCTTGTCCAAACGCCCGGCTTAACAAAAGTCCAATTTAGTCTCAAGGCAGTCCAGATGATATACACCTGAGTAAACGAGTCATCCAGTATAACTCGTTCTCCCAGTGTTGATACAGTTACAGTAGCTGGCCCGGCAGGAAACAGAAAGTAAGAAGAAAGTTTGCAGGTTCTGTTTTGAGCAGAGAGATGCTGGGGAGATCCCTGCAGTTGGCATGGCAACCAGCCCTGCTTGGGCAGCGGGGGGGTATGGGAAAGTTACACAAGGAGCTCGGGTAAACAGATCAGGTGGGAAGAGGCCGCAGACTTTCAGTCTCTGGGCTTTTTTCAGCCCTTTGCCCCCGTTTCTGCAGCTGAAAATCCATCAGTGAGGACGGAAGCGGTGGCAAGAACACACGAACCCCTTCTTCTTCATCCTCCCTCCCTCCTCCTCGGGAGCCTGTGAGGAAAGGCACAGTTCTGCATACCAGACACCACGGCTCATCTGTGGGGGGAGGAGGAGAAAGAGGGGAATTAATGTTTATGTCCTGTGAGCGCCGCTGTACAAGGAGTCTGTGTGTGAAAGATGGCGCACATGACCAGAGGGGTATCACCACCTCATTTTATCAGCATTAACATTTTAGGAGAAGATATTATTTAACCGAATCCCCTCTCATGTGGGATTAAGCTGACTTTTACCCAGCTATAGTTCAAGTGGCACATTTCCTGACAAACGCTGTAATGAATTCTTAGGAAACCCTCCTCTCAGGCCTCAGATAAACTCTAATTTACTGTGCCACGAAGGAATGTTTCCCCTGGTTACTCGCGAGGGGAATGGAGAGAAGCTTAGACGTGTCGTTTGCCTCTGATTTGCTTGTTTCTTAGGACAGCTCTGCTCCCTGTAACGGGAGGATGAGCCTCGACATTCAGGCTCTGTAGTGGTGGTGGGTGGGGTGGGTTGTTTGGATAAGCTCATGAGTTCTCATTGTCATGGATGCAAACAACGACTGGCATTATAGAAGGCTTCACTGACTCATACGCATCCTGTTGCAAGTTGGGAATATCTTGCCTGAAGCGTAACAGTGGAACACAGGTGAAGCATTGTGTTGCTGGAACAACTGGGAAGCAACACGAGCTCTCAAACAAGCTTCAAATTCAAATTTTGGTGATAAAAACAGACTTTCAGTTTGCATGTTTACATTCTTTATTTGAATTGGATTTGTAAGAACCAGTAGTGGACACAGCTAACCAAAAAGTTTGGTTCACCAACCATTAACCTGCTTAGCTGCATGTGTTCGTTTTAAATCATGTATTTATCCTTTTATTAATAATTATTATAAAAACATCAGATCAAGCAGAACCATAATTTATGATGCTTTTTTTTGACCCAGCACAGCCTGTGATGCGTAAATATGACACTCAAATACTAAAAATCATACTGCGGTGCTGATAACTCACAACTTTGAGTGAACTAGGATGCTACAGTCAGCTACGCTAACTAAGTGTGGAAAGGTTAAACCTATTAGCCTAGATTCGTTCAAAGGTTACACAATTCTCCTGCAAGCAAAAGTTACATCAGAATTATTGCTTGCAGATACATACAGATTGCAGCTCATAAAGCTGAACTGTCTGAACCCTCTGAGTTCTGCTCCTGCTTGTCTTATCTTCCAGGTGTAAAGGACAACGCTGATCACCTTTTAATCAGTTCTTTTATCAGACTCCAGTGCAGCAGCAGTTAACTGTATTATGATGAATTAATGTTGAACTGAACTTTGGTCAATAAATTCAAAGATTCAAACATTAGCCTAAGTTTTGTTTACATGTACAGTAGAAAAATGTAGACAAAAACGAGGACCTAAAAAGAATCAGCACATCCACCATCATACAGCCACAACAAAAGGCCCTGCTGTCACCAGAACTAAGCTGCACCCTCCGCTGTTACTCGTCAAGGTCGATTATATGCAACACTGAGCCGCATCAGTTACAGTCTTCACCTTTAACCCATATTTCTATTATTATTATTAGTAGAACAACCACAGGCTGTGGGACCTAAACAAAAACAATTTCCCTCCACTGTTTATAAGAAATTAATTCACCCATAATAAGAACAGCCCTTTTATCAAAACACCAGTTTTATAAAATCACCAAAACCTGCATCAGAACTTCGTTTCCCTCACACCTCACCTGCATCCTGCAGAGAGCCCAATTACCTCAAAAATGACCCAAACCAAAGCTGAGCCTCTTTGTTTTTCCAAGCTGTCCCTTGTGTGCATCAAGGTCTGTGCTGTGTTTACTAATGACCTCCTACAACTCTACTGGATTGACCACCGTATGACTCACAGTTGCTTCATTTACATGAGTCTGCATCGTTTTAAGGAACACATGAAGGACTCCACAATGAGCTCTGATTTACAGGCGTTAAGCTCAAAAGTTGGACGGCTTGAGATATCCTCGCAGAATCTATGGTTTAAAACTGGAACAAAGAGCATCTGTTCGACTGAAAACGTACCACTTCAGTCCATCTTTAGCAAAATATTGCGTAATTCAGATTAATTACCAGACAGACTCCCGCTCCATCCCACCCCATATGGCTCTCTGAAGAGGCCCCTGGAACTGTATGACAGCACATCTCTTTTTGAGGGTGTAATCAAATTAGTCTAGGTGATTATTCAGCCATTTTAGGCATCGCCTTTCCTTTTCCTTTTTGTTGCTCTCAGCGTGAAGAAAAGGCCAATAAAAACTCCATTAGGTTTATGCAAATTTAAGCCGTCGTACTGAGGGCTGTAATGTGGCAAACGGATTACTCGAGGGAACGGAGATAAAGTGTGCGCGCCAGCGTTTGTCTGCGCGAAGGTGGTGGAGGTAGAGGTGGAGGGGAACGTTGTAGTACAGATGCCACAATAAAAGCCCCTTTCTGCTTGTGTTCCTGGTGGTCCTCACTGCGAGGCATTAATAAAACATTAGTATTGAGTGACTGGGGGGCCTCTGCACTCCTTCCTGATCCTGTGACCTTTGCATTTTACAGCAGCTGTCTGGGGAGGCTGCGAGCCTGCCAAAGAGTCCCTCATTGACCTCTGACCTCTGCAGGTGGATCCTATCAAACAGAGCTGTGCCCACCTCGAATAAATCAGAGAAGGCTTATTATGTCTTTAGGAAGGAAGGAAGGAAGGAAGGAAGGAAGGAAGGAAGGAAGGGGAGAAGTCCTAAAAGCAGATAACAGACATTTCTGTATCCCCAGAGTTTTGTTAAGACCCACGCTAACTCTGATTGGCTAGTAGGTCTTTCTAGTGTGTTTGAGAGCAAAATCTGTTACTCATCCAGAGTCATGTCTATTAAATCGCGGCGAACGCGAGGTCCACACGGTGCCTTGAGGGCCTCCTGGGGCGTCGCCAGCTGGAAGACAACATCAGAAAATTAAAAAGGGCGTCATTATGATGCCCTGACGGCCCTCTAGATAAATGCTTGGCGATGCCTCAGGACGCCCTCAGGCAGAGTTTTCCTTATACACTAGCAAATTTTGTAAACTTTGTAAGCAGCTGGGGGGTGAGAGCAATTATTGAATGAAGCCAGAGGAAGACACACAAAGAATTGTGCCAACTTCAATAGAGGTGTAAAATGTTAAGCTTCAATACACGCTGTTGTGTGTTGTCCATCCACTCCATTCAGAACTTCCTGTCCCGCTAGCTAAAAGCCTGTTAACAACAAACATTCTCATGTTCTGTTTCAGTCAAATTATGTTTAAACTTCTAGTTCCGCACTTGCATTGTTCGCAAACACACAGTTCACAGAGAAGGGAAATTATTTAAATTTAGAAACTTGCACACTGCAATGTTCAGATGGGTTTAAAGCTACTCGGTAAATTGAAATATATCATATAGTGCAGTTTGAAAATGTTTACTCCAGTCTGTCAATAAATCTGCAATGTTTTCTACTACAAAAATTAGGTAAAAAAATAAGAAATAACGTTAATGAACTTTTATTGCTCTTATGGCTAAAAAAACAAAAACAAAACAACTAAACACCAGGCTTGTTTTAACCCTGACAGAGTTGTTAACTCCTGTCTGGACTTTAAGTGTGTAAACCTTTACCCGTTTAGAAATATTTTTCCATCAGCAGTGGGCTCTGGCTTGGCTCCTTCAGTCTGCGGTTAGTCACATCTGGTGGAAATGAGCAGGACAACAACAAACTACAGTAGGTGGTGACAAAAAGAGCCGAGCATCCCACACGGGCCCAAAGCGCGAGGCAACATTAACAAATCATTGCTAATGTGAAAGCAGGCCACGCCCCTTCATTCCTCCCAAATTAGAGCAAGGTTGGCTGCCTCTTTAAAGAAGGGGCCATGCCAGCAATGTGGACTGTGTGCGCAAGTGTGTTTGAGTGGAAAACAAGTGGTTTTTACAACTGCATAAAAACCTACAATACTACCAGTGAATACTTGAACAGCTGACTGGTGGTTTTTCAGATGCAACAAAACCAAAATGGAATGAAACACCCACACACCCGTGGTTGGTTTTCTCTCTAACCCCAACTGAAAGTTGACAGCCTTCAGACTGATGTATTTTTAGGCAGGCGTTAGTCTCTGCAGAATATAGTTTTGCTTCTGGTAATACTCAGCCTCTGCTTTATCTCCTCCTCCTCATGTGTCGGTCTTTATATTTAAATGATGGCTTTGGATCAGCTGACGCAAACCCCTAGTCTTGGCTACCTTTTCAAGATCAAAACAATCAAACAATAACTATGTTATTTTTCCAGCTCACCTTTTCCTCCAAGTTTAATCGTCTTGAGGTAAGAAATAGACAATAAGGGTCAGGGCAGAAGCGCAACTCAACAAGGTGGAAACTAAAGCTTTTTCCATCTTTGCTGTAATTAAACATACAGATAGCCATCAGTAGAATGGTGGCGACGGTTAAGTGTGAGATGTCATAAAGATGTGTCGCCTTGATCTTTTCATAGTCAGCCTGTCTGTCTCCATCCTGGCACAAAAAAGAAAACACATCCCTTGACTACCAAGGGTACAGCAACTCAAACCAGTACACCCATAATGCTAAGCCCCATGTTTCATCATCTCCAGCTGTTTACTGTAGACACAAGCCACACATAAGCTCTCTGCTTCGCATTTGTTTTCTCTCAAACCTGAAGTAAATTTAGATGGATCACTGATACTCACAATAGAGAACAGCAAAAATAATATTTAAAGCTACATTCAAATCCTTTGTTCATTTCTAAATGTATGTAATTCAAAACTTGTTCTACCACCATGGGGACGTATAAAAAACAAATTATAATGACCCAAAACACCAGCTAGCAGTCTGCTCCTTCTCTCTGTGCAAATACAAAGTAACACCTCAGGGAAAACCTCTTATCTAACACGAAACTGTGAAAACTGCCACCTGTCTTCCCTTCAGGCAAACTGAGCCAACCAATTCTTGAGCGATTTGGTATGATACGTTTGAGTTGGTGGGGTGGGGGGGCTGCAATCATATTTTTGTTTTCTCAACACGAGGTCCTTCTTCCTCCACTGCCCTGTCCCCGAGTCCATAAAAAGCTCACCAACCTACTGTTAATCCTTTGAACAGAACAGATTGTTCTGTCAACACGTGTGTATACTCAGGCAGGTCCTTTTGAACCCTGTAAACAACTGCAGAATTATTCGTTTTTAATAGGACATAACTAAAGGATTTGCATTAAAATCTGCACAAGTAGAATTCAGGGGTGATGCTTGTTTTTTGGGTTTTTTTTTAATTACTTAAAGTGGAAATCTTAAGGGTCTCATATATAACATTTTGAAAGGTAAGTTCTTGATTCTGTCTAAATTGCACAATCCTTTTTATAACCCACACCTGCTTGAAGTTCATGTCTAATGAAGACCCAGCTGAGCACCCTGCTTGACTCTACAAGCACAGACCTGATCCCCTGCCTCCGTTCTGAACCCCAGTCAGCAACAGAGGCTGCACTTTGTAGCTCTGGCTTTGTAATTATGAGCACCGCTGTAATTCCTTTTCTTGCTCTATAAAACTTAGACAACCCTTAACAACTGTAACCACTAGCAACGGTGAAAACATTTAGGGGCTTTAAACTGGCCGCCTCAGGGTTTAAAGTGTCACTTCCACCAGCCTGGTAGCTAAGAGATAATTTGCGTTATTTACAGTGAATTCTCATATACTATCTGACATTATACAAATGTTTGGTTTTATGTGTCAGCTTAAGGAAACTAAAATTACTCACCTAGAAACCTTAGAGAGTCTGTATGTCCCTATGATGGGAGGTACTTCCATGTGCTGACGAAGGCAGTAGGAATGAGAGAGTAGGGCACGCTGGTCACGCTGTCCCAGGAGTCTGATGATGGATCATAACAGTCTAGTGTCTTACACCTCTGGGCTCCAAAGTACCCCCCAACCACATATAGTCTGTTTCCTGATGCCACTGCATGACAGCTGATCCGCTTGGCTGTAACGTCGCCAAACTTCGACCACTGATATGTCTCACTGTTAAACCTGTAAGCAGAGCTGGCGGAGAACTCTGTATCGCCTCCGATCACGACGACGTGGTTACCCACTACAGCCGCCGCGGTGTACCGCCACAGCTGCGGGCAAGCAGCCGGGACGGACCACCGATTCTGGCAGGGGTCAAAGCACTGCACCTTGGGATATTTGTCTCTGTTGACGCTGGTGCCTCCGAAGGCGAAGAGTTTGTTTTTGGCGCCGACCACAGCGGCATTGCTCACCCCTTCTCGGAGCGGCGCGACCAGAGTCCACTTGTTGGTCTGAGGGTCGTATTGTTCAACTTGTTTTAGTGACACGGATGGAGAGGCGGGGAAGGATCCTGCCAGAGACGTGTGCCCACCTACCACATACAGCATGTGGTCAAGTTCTGCAGAACCGTGTCCAAATCTGGCGACCAACATCTGCGCTGCTTTCGACCACTCATCATGCAATGTGTCGTAGACCCAGACATCTTTAGAAGCCCCGTTTTCAGACCCACGGCCTCCAGTAACATAAACCTAAAGCAAAAACAGAGCAGAAATATGTAGAATCACAAATTATTTTTAAAAGATGATTGTTCAACAGTTCACATCCTATACATACCTTGCAACCAATTGCACAAGCACTGCATTCTTTTCTGGGGCTGGGGATGTCGGTTTTTGGGGTGATCTCTTTGGTCTTGTTGTCGATCATGTACACTTTATCGCACATGAAGGTCTGTCCGCCCAGCAGAAGCAGGGCCTGGCTGACTTTTCTTGGCCGTGCACAGAACCCCGTTACAATCCCATCATTCTGGAGGATCTTCATCTTGCACCGCACAGCGTCTTCAACAATTTCCCGACCCACCTTGTGGCACATCACCAGCTCCTCCGAGGCAACGTTATTCAGCAGGTAGGACTCGGGCAACAGTGCCAGGCGGACACAGCGCAGCAGCTCAGGGAGCTCACTGTGTCTGCGCTCCATGTCCGCCTTCACCCAGTCGATGACAGCCTCGTACACCAGGCTCTCATCTTCTACCTCCAGCTCCTCACTAAGGATCAGCTCTTGGACTTTGTCCCTCGGCAGGCTGAGGAAGTCTTCGGTTTTAAAGAGAGACGCAAAATTGGCCAGGCACATTCTCCATGACAGCTCGTACAGTCTCTGGCACTGGTGGGCGTCCGACAGCAACATCATCCCCAGACAGTTAGATGGGTGGAGGTTCTTTTCGAGGAACTCTGCCGCTGCGTCCCTGATGTCGTGGAACTGGAGCATGTCTCCAGCTTCGAGAAGCGACTCTGCATTTTCCTCATTGATGATGACTCTGGCCGAGTATGTGTAGTCGAGCAGCAGCTCCAGCACTTCGGGGTGGAGAGAGTCGTGGAAGTTCACGTCAGCATCGCGACTCTCCCTGAGCCCTCCGCTGAACATGGCCTCAAAGTACCGGCTGCAGGAAGCCAGGACGGCCCGGTGGCAGTGGAAGGAGCGGTTGCCGGCCTTCAGCACGACATCGGTAAAGACTCGTCGCTTGCGCAGCAGGTTGAGCTGAGTCAGCAAGCTGTCGGGGTGGGACGTCTTGTGGAAGAGTTGGATATTCATCGAGCCAGAGCTGGAGCGGGACTTTCTGTTTTCGTGGTTGCTGACAGACATCTTGACTTTGACCTGGCAGCAGGGAAGAGTGGAAAAGAGGTTTCTTTTATAAAACAGCTGCACAGGAAGGAGGTGCGTTATAAACGTCATGCACCGATGCTTCAGTGAACACTCCTCTTTTGCCATGAATAAACAAAACCAGCAGCTGATGAATGATTGTTCAAAAACTAAAACACTTCTATCAGCTCAGCGGAAATGAACTTTAGACTGGAGAGAGATGAAAGAAGATCAGATACAGATATGCTTTCCTCTTGAGATATATGTGCCGTAAAAATCAATAGAACATACATCACCTTCAGTCCTGGGTGGAAAACAATGACCTAAGCTGACGATCTTTAAAGCCAGCTTTCTGTAATTAATGTTAAGCAAAAGAAGAAACACCTGGGTGTGTTATCCTGAACCATATCTTTCTGCCCCTATAAACAATTCAGGCCTGTGAGTCACCTCTAACGAAAAGGAAAGCCAAGAAATTCCTCCCAGCTCATGCTCTTCCTCAGCTGGCTCACGAACAAGATGGTGCCAAAGGCAAAGCTTTCATGCCCACATACTGATATGACACCTAACCACCTCCTTCAGGATGAAATTATGTAAGCAGACTGGAACAGATTAAAACAGAACCCTTCTCCAGAACATCAGAAGGGTTTTGGCAGGACTTGCATCTCCTGTACAATGGAGAAGGGCATGATAAAACAAGATTCACTATCTACACTAGGTGGGTTAACAGTGACTACACTCTGCTTCTAACGAACCAAATAAATATCTTCCGCTTTAAAGCCTCCTTTGTTTCATAGCAGATCAATTTAAGTTGGCTATTCAGATCCCCTGAAAGACGACTTCCGTGGAAAGCCTCGGCGTGAAATCCAATTCGTTTTGTGCTTAAAATGTGAAACTCTGGTCAGCATTTTAGCCTCCGCTCAACTTTCCTCCAAAGTTAGCAGCAGCGGTCGGTAAACACCCAGGCTGCTGCTACAAACACCCAGCTTCAAAGAGTCCTAAATTACAGCCTGTAACTAATATCCTCACAAGTCGGAAGTTAGAAAAAAGTAAAAAAAAAAACGCGAATAATACTTATGATTAGAAGGATTAGAAGTCTGCTTACCTTGAAAGGAGCAAGACGGGCCGAACTGAATTCCTTTATCTCTTTTTCTCTCGGCTGCAACTTCGTCGTCGACCTGTTTGAAGTTGCGCCGCAGTTTTATACAAATCTGCTCTCCGAGTTTAATACCGAAGTCCGAACCAAACAGTGAGGAAACGCGGGAGCCATGTGTATTTTTCTTCCAAACTTTTCAGTGTGTCCGTGGAGGAACAATGTGGAAAGTTAAGTAGCTTCGTTTCACGTTAAGGAGGGAAGCCACGCAGACTACGAGTCCAACTCCGAACAGAGAGAATTTGAGCCGAGGCAGTCGTTGTGCTCGCATGACTCCGCCCACTCTCTGCAGCTAACCAATGAGTTAAAAGCTTTCGTTGTATTCTTTCAGACCCCGCCCACTTCTCTGCAGCTGACCAATGAGCTGAAGCGTCTCTGTGTTCGTCCGTATTGTTACACAAAGAATGCAACAAATCAACCCCCAAAACACACCTGTCACCAAGTGTTTCACCTGCTTAAAACAATGAAGCAGTCGCTTAAACTGAACCTTCAGAAAAACTTGCAAAGAACTCGCAGAAATTAGATAGAAACAGAGCGAAACAATTGGGAAATTGCAGACTTAAACCTGAACTTGATTTTGACCTTGACAAAAACTGTAAAGTATTTTTTGACCCAGTGTCACACCCCATCAGGCTCACGTGGTGAAAGCTATACTCTTTTCACTCTTGAGCCCTTTAATCACAGCTGATTGCATAAAACACTAAGCGTGATGATGTGTG
>JAVKLF010000083.1:8658641-8665624 GCA_034783495.1 Millerichthys robustus | reverse complement strand
TCTGCCTCACTCTGCAGCACTTTCTCCCAGCTTTACGTGTGCAGGTGTCAGATGGTACCTATGATTCAGGTTTTTATTTTTCTGGCAGCATTGCAACGTTTGAGTGGGAGAAACCAGTGAACGTCATACATGACTTAACATGTTTCAATGATTAAATCTATAAATCTGGTCAGCTGGGACACAAACTGCACGTGTCAAGCTCAAGTTGGCTGATTCAGACATATTTCTCACAAACACCTCTTAGTTCAATTATTACATGTCTTTTTATGTCTAAAAGATTTGAAAAATACAAAGAACCCATAACTGAAACAAATCTTGTTCACCACGTAAAAAAAACTCACTGTTTTTGCTGTGACCCATCTGGTTATGTGCACTTTGGATTGTGTTCTGAGTTTAAAGGGGTGGAAATCTCTTTAAAGTATTTAAGACATACCTGAGACATTTTTATGGCATGCTGAGGTGCACTGTCCTGTATGACTTTTTCTGCTTTGTCTCAACATTTATGGAAGGAACATCTTTAATAATGTCAGAATGGACCCAGCAGACAAATGACACTGAAATGAGATAATTATTAAAATGTTGCAGCTGATTGGTGTATAATCTAAAACCCACAAAGTATCAAAAGAACAGAAAATACCATAACCAATATTTTACCCATCAGAAAAATAAATAACTAATAAATACTTGCATTTATGCATCTGTTGGTAGAAAGTTCATCACCAACAGCTCATGATTGTACTTGTTAAAGGAGAATGGCCTTAAATCAGATGATTGCACAGTATTACAGGAGCACCTATGACCACACAGGTCAGTACAGTAACTGAGTGTTTGTGTATTCTGCATGACTTTAGTCCATGTACAGTACAAGTACAGAAGATCTTTGTGTCCACAAGTGTTTATTTTTTTCATAAAGGTAGGTGTTTAGAAATCCATTTTCTAATTGATGTCACACGAATGTAAACCCCTGGAAAGCCAGTTCGTCCACATCCATACCCCCAGCTGGTCACTCCCGCAATAAACCACTGACCAGAGAGGTGCCGACACGTCAGAGGACCCCCAGAATCTCCCTGGGTGATTGGGGGAGAAAAAGGGAGGGAACTTTTAATGGAAACTGGAAAAAAATAATACTTTTTGCAAAAACACAGTTAATAATGAATGACTGCTTAAAGTAGCTAAGCTGAACTAAAGTAAAAATTATTTTAAAATGAACAAAACCACAGCTGAAAGCAAAATGCTACAAATTGGGAAATCAGTCAAAACTTCAAATTCATGAAATTCTAACTTGATGCTAAAATAATTGGAATGAAAGCTAAAGTTAAAATTAGCAAAGCAATAGATAAAAAATACTTGGCTAAAGAATTAAAACAGCTAAAAGAAAAGAAAATGCTAAATATTTGCTGCTTGAGAAATATAGTTAAAGGCTAAAATTAGTTACTCTATAGCTACAATCAAAAGAACATTAGGAAGACTAATAGAGCATGTACAGGGAAACAGATTTGAGAAAATGTTCTTGGGAAAAAAAGTTGTAGAGATCTCAACGTATTTCAATGGCAAATCGTTTGCAAATAAAGTTTTTTTTTAAAGTATAAATATTCAAAATCATTGAACATTGAGCCACCCATTTTAAAATATGAATAATTAAAACAGAACGAAGTGATGGAGAAGTGGTTTGACTGCAAAAAAAATGCCCAAAAGAAACTTCAATGTTGAATCAGAATTCACACAATTTTAACATTTTTACATTTCCATTAAATGAAAAAAAAAAAAAAAATACAATAATTCTAGGATTTTTTAATAACAAGAGGCACTTTTGTTTAAGGATTTTTTTCTAAGAAATAACTTCACAATACTCCTGAAAAATTAAATATAGTCTTACTCCTTAGAGTTTGCTCAGACAGGACTGCCCAAAGCACAGGAGTTCAGCACATCAGACAAGAAAAAACACAATCTTACCAGACATGTGTCCTTTCCTCCCTCCATAAACCCAGCACACATCATGCTGGGAGTCAGCACGCTCCCATACGACTGCTGACAGTCTGCCTGATCGATGATGTTCACTGCAGCTTTCTGCAGCAGGTTAGTCAAAGAACCTGGGAAAAAAAATCATTTTTATAGTTTGCTACTTTTACAGACCCAATTGACTGAAGACACTTCTACTTCAGTAGATACAGCAAGTCATCTGTTCATATTCTCTTGGAAATGCCGACATGGTTTCATTGCTCACCTCCTTCCTTCATAGACCCCCACCCTGCAATGAAGCACTCTGCATTCCTCTGGAAGCGATGGACCGGTGAGGGGAGACACGTGGGCTGGATGGTGTAGGACATCGGGGCTGGGACTGACAGCTCCAGAAGGGCCACATCGTGGTTCATATTGGTGCCATTGAAACCAGGATGGATGATCACTCTATGTACAGGAATGACCAGAGCCCCGACTCCCGATCTTAACACAGACCCAAGGCTCACAGCCCACTTGGTGGGACTAGGGTCACTGTGGAGGCAGGTTTTTAGTGAATACTGTTACTGAAATTTTGCTCTGGAGGCTCAGTGTACTCAAACTGATGTTATTGTCAGTACCTATTTACACAGTGGGCTGCAGTCAGTAACCACTTATTGTGAATGAGTGTGGCGCCACAGACGTGCAGTCTCTGGTACTGGAGACTGCCGATCCAGGGCCACTCCCCCCTGCGAGCCGTTACTCCGCCTACGATCCTGTGATAACCCAACGCAGGACGCACACCACAGTCTGAAAAACAAACCGACTCAGAAGCACGTTTGTTATTGCCAGTGCTCGCCAAGCCTCGCCTTAATTACCACAGTTTCTTTCATCAGCTTCGTCTGGGCAGTCGGGGACGCTGTCACACTCCGGGTTGATTTTGCTGATGCACAAACTGGAGCTACACTGGAAGTTCTCACTGCAGTTCACAGCTGGAACACACAATGTTCAAATCACTGATGGTTGCTTTTATGCTGTTTGTCTTGATTCACAAGAAAGTAGCTCATTACCAGTCATTGCTTCTGCAGAGGGCTCATCCATGGCTACAGTTCTGGGCACTTGGGCATTACCGGACGGCCTCTTTGTGACTGGAGCCGCTATGGTCGGGGCAAACTTCACCTGATCGTTGAACAAGCTGGGGTTTGTGTGCTTCAGGATCCAACTTCTGAGTTTGGTGACGCGGGCATAAACTCCTGGTTTGTTGATCTGTGCACAGCCCACGCCCCAGCTCACCACACCGGCCAGGAAAAACCTCCCTGGAGCTCCTTCACACACCAGAGGGCCCCCGGAGTCTCCCTGCAGAAGACAAATGTGGTTTTCAAGGGGGTTTTATCCAGTTAAATAAAGGTGATTTTATAGCACTGACCTGACACGAGTCCACCTTGCCTTGCAGGAATCCAGCACACATCATGTTTTGAGTAATAGCACCTTGGTACACAGACGACTGATTGCACACCTTGGAGTCGATGATGTTCACCATTGCTTTCTGCAGCGTGGTGGGTAGCTGCACTAAATAGAAAAAACATGAGAAACGTTTTGTTTCTATCTTTAGTTGTATTTATGTTGAAGTTCAGCAATACAGTTTTATCCTGACAATACTGTCAAGAAGAAGGAAAAAATAAGGGGAAAAAATGTAAAATATGTCAATAAGTTGTTTTTCTTTCTTAATTTGCTCATCTGTAGGACGCTGGAGCGCAGACTCACGGCTGAACTGCTGCAGAGCGCCCCACCCAGACACAACGCAGTTCTGGCCCGGTTCAAAGACGTGAGACGAAGAGGGGATGCAGATAGGCTGGACGTAAGAGCTGAAGGTCAGAGGGGTCTCCAGCTCCAGGACGGTCACGTCATAATCAGTGGTCACGGGGTTGTAGTCTGGACTCACAAGTATCGACTTGATGTTGATGGCTTTGAATTCGGAGTCTGCGCCACTTACAAGTTTGGCCCCAACCACGGCGGTCCACTCGGTGGGATCAGCAGCACTGAAACAAAACACAGTGTTACTGCTGAAGTAAGAAACGAACCGCCACAAATATCCCACCTACCCTTCGAAGCAGTGAGCTGCACTGACGAGCCAGCGCTCGTTGACGATGGAGGCTCCACAGGTGTGCCGCCAGTGGTACCTCAGACTGACCTGCCAGGGCAGCTCCCCCTGCCGAGCATCCTCTCCCCCCACCACCCGACTCCCCATGGCCGGACGTGTGCCACAGTCTGAGAGAGGGGGAAATGCCAACTAAGGAGTTGGTAGAAGCTAATAAAGGGTTGACGGAGCTACAGTTTTCTGCCCGAGTTCGAATGGATTACCACAGCGAGCCTCGTCAGATTCGTCGGCGCAGTCTGGGATGAAGTCGCACTCGGGATTTAATTTTGTGATGCATTCGCCATTGTCACAAGTGAAAGCTTTGTCCGGACACCTGGCTGGAGTGTTCCAAATGAGAATAAAAAAGAAAAATTATGAAATGTTACTTTATATTTTAAAGACAGTCCACCATAAACTGTGCAACACTATATTTCTGTGAATAAATAAAGGAATGAGTGATTAGTAAAACTGATCTGGTGCCCTTAATCTTTACGAGAAAGAATCTATATGTGTGGCAGAGTAGAGAAAAGTTCCCTCACCGATCATCTCATCTCCAATGACATAAAATGACTTCCCAGTGGCTCCTGTAGAAAGGAACATGGAGTTAAAGCCACAAGATAATAAATGGTCCCCACTCCTGCAGTGCCTCAGAGATTCAGCTCACGACGACATCAATGTACTAACCTAACATGACAATGGCGCTAATCTGTCCAAACCCCGGCACATCTAGAGGTTTCCCGTGCATCACTGAGCTGAGCCCGGCTCTCAGCAGGTCTCGGACAAAGTTTTCTGAATACTGCTGGATTTTGGACACCCTGAAGAGCAGTCTTAATGTTGCCATGACATCACCGTTATTATTACTGGGAGGACAAAAAAAAAAAAAATATATATATATATATTGTTTGTGTCTGGATGCTTTTGATGGTTAAATGATCTCAGTTCAGTTTTCACTCACCTAAAGGCAACAATGCTGCAGTCGTCAAAGTGATTTGATACAGAAGAAGCCACGAAGATATCTTTAATCTAAAAGAACAGGACGTGTGATAACAGGGTACCTTTTCAAGTAAAATAGTAGTTTTACCTTTGATGTCAACCTAACTCACCTTAGACTTTAAAGCTGATGAAAGTATTATGAAGAAGCCAGAGTTCTCATCCTGCAGAGCTGGATCGTACTTCAGACCTTTCAGCTCCACCGTCTCTAAGAACTGATGAGGCTCCTGCACCAGGTATGCTGACAGACCCCAGCAAAACAGAAGCGGATTCGTTCAGAGACTCCGCAAAAGGTTTAACCGATATGTACGTTGCACTGACTTACCTATGGCGAGGCCTGCAAAGATGCCGATGATGAGGAAGAGGAAGATGCAGGTGATGAGGATACCCTTGTAGCAGCTGGGGCTGGAAGGAGAGGAGGAAACCCCTGACGGTGACCACGACCCTTCTCCTCCCTCCTTCTTGACGTCCATGTTGGAATCTCGACACTAACCTCACAGCTCACATTAAACTGGCCTCCAAGTCCCAAAACCTGACCAACACAAAGATCCAGGACTGGTTTACATAAAAGTGGAATGACTAAGTTAAAACTTGCACATATACGTACATTAGGATGAAAAATATCTATATGGTAATATGTTTGAATGGCTTTTTACTGTAAACTTATGGGTTAAAAACTATAATTAAATGCTATCTGTAATGCTAATAATGCCTATGATGGTATGGAGCCATTTTTCACTTGCCATAAAGAATAAGACTGTTTTTTTAACTGGAGGGTTTTGTACTGTCTCTGAGCTGGTCCTGGGACGGAGCTCTGGAGGGCAGAGGTCTCTGAAGATATTCCTGAAATCTGTTGGATCCACACTCCCACGTAGATGCAGGTTCTCAAACGAGCACTTAGCGTTCCACAACTTCTTCATTTCTTATTTCAGATCTAGGTGTTTCTCCAGATTTTCTATCTTCCTGATGTTAGAGTCACTTGGGACTACCTTCGTCTGTGGCTTGTCAACCACTACCTGTGAGTCTGGTGCGTTCTGAGTATGTTTGGACTTCCTGCATCTAACATCCTGCTTTTATATGCTGGACTCCTGCATCTTGGCACAGCTGGATCTTGGGTCCGCTCTGAAAGGGACCCCAGCCTTGATTGCTCCAGCGCTGCCTCCTTCCTCGTCCACATTAGATTTCTGCTGCCTGAAACAATCACTCATCAGTTCATCATTGAGTTTCTCTTCCCAACAGACTCCAGGATCTTTGAGCTTTCTTCTTAATGACTTTCTTATTAGAAAATGAAGGAAATTCACAAAGTTTGAATGTAAAATGACATTTAATAAACAAATTATTTATCTAAAAAGTGCTTAGTGGATCACAGGAAAAAAAAGGGTTTTTTTTAAAAGTTTGCTCTTTTTAATAGATAGATATTTTCTTATTATTCAAGCTTTATCAGTAAAAATATACAAACTGTCACTGAAGCAGGTTGAACAAAAGATGATTGGTTTGTTTTTTGTGTTTTCAGTGAAAAAAATTGACTGGTATAATTAGGATTTTTAGGAAACTTATGGTTATAATTTTTTTTAAAAGCATGAAAAAAATAAGTTTTTTAGCTTAGGAGCGCATGGTGCGTTTGGATGTGCGTAAAAAGGCACCAAAATGTTCTGTGACCAGAAAAATCACCTGAGGATGTTCCTCCACGAGCTTCAACAATACAGGCTTTCTTCTGAACCCAAAAGCAGCCGCACTCACCTCTTTCGTCTCTCATTCCTCTGAAAGTTGACACCGAAGGGAGCGCGCGCTTCCCGGCGCACATAGGAGCTGAAGGACGGCTGGAAAGCTGGGGCCAGCGGGGGCCAAAAGGTCCTCTATTTGTTGCACCTGAGCGCGGGGCGTGTCGTGTCCGTTCCGCAGGTAACTCATTCCTCCTGTT